>CAXIVR010000013.1:17621972-18045872 GCA_964035755.1 Teleogryllus oceanicus | reverse complement strand
CGTGAAGGGGGGGGGGATGCGGGTTTTCCCTTACAGGTATCTCCGCGGGACCGCAATGCATAAAGCTGAAAGTTTCTCTCCTGTGTCCGGGCTCGTGTAGTGTAGTGCGTCTAGGCGCACTCGCGACATGGCGGGGTTTGTCTTAGAAGGTAAGTCCTGCGGGGGACCCGCAATACTTGTAAAAAGCTCAAAGCTTCTGTTTGGTTTCCTGGCTCGTGTAGATTAGCGCGAATTTCTTATTGACCACCGTTGTGAAATCCATTACAGTAAACGTGTGTTTTACGAATAATTTCTTTTATTTGTACATTTGTTTGACGTGAGAGAAACATTAATTTTTTCTTCCAGGATGAAGTTTAATTTGTCTGACATTCTACTTTGTGATTTTATATTCTGTATTTTTTTGTCACTTAATTAGTTCATATGAAGCTCACAAAAGAGTTTTTCATTGTTGAATGTAGTGTTTCGGTCTGTAAGTGTAGCAACGCTTAGGAGTTATTTCCTTTTACACACACCCCCTTCCCTCCCACTTGCACGTAGGGTCTTTGTGCGGACGTCTCCCCTCGTTCCACTCTACCCTCCTGCTCTAGAGCGGCGTTCGGCAGCTGTCTGGGTCACGGCCTTGGCGCCTTGGAGGGGGTGCCTGGCAGGAGAGGGGAAGAACGACGGACGGAGCCGAGCAGTGGAAGGGGTTCCGCCAGGGGAAAAGGGAACGGCTTTGTTTTCTTGGGCCGCCTGAATCGAACAGGGGCCCCAGAGGTGCAAGGCGCGCTGTTTGAGTACTGGGCCAAAAAAGCCCCTGATATCTCTTTATTACCTTGCTGTTGTTTTTAGTTTCGAAATTGTCAGGCTTCTCATTTTGTAATTGTAGGGTGACGACATGCGTAACGAATTGGGATTTCTTTTTTTAGACTAATTTCAAGTAATTTTGAAAACATTGCAACTTTATCTGCACAGAGATTGATATGCGAAACAACGGGAGGCAGGCGATCAGAGCAGCCGGCCGCTAGAATTCCCCTTCAGACATTCGACCCGACAAGGTGGTGGCTAAAACCTGCCATCGTCGGCGCTCGACCCCTAGGACCTTCCTGTCAGAGTTGCTGCAAAGGCGGCGTAATGAGCTATCTCGGCCGAGCGTTTTCTCTTCGGAAGGCAGACGTCAGGGTTCGACTTGATTTGATTTTATTTGATTTATTTGGTAACAAAGCAGTAAATACTGTGTATAGGGTGGGGAAATTGATTAATATTTGATTGATTTGATTTAATCTATTGATATTTGATTCTTGATTGATATTTCCGGGCACTCTAACTGTTCCGGTCATTGGTTCCAGGCGCGTAATGAGAGATTTCTCGCGGCAGGTGGTGATAGTCTCACGGCTGCCTGTGGTGCGTGAAACAAGGTGTTGCACTTCCCCTGGGTTGCCAACTTCTGGAAGCTAGTGACCCGGAAATTTTCAATTTGGGGGGAGGGATAAAAATTATGTCTTAATGAATGTTAAATTATACTGTTATTTATATTGTATAAAAAGGATTACAGTTTTCGTGTATTTTCAGCTATGTTAATTAATTACTGTTACTTGGCAACATTTTGATTTTTCACTGAAATAAAAAATGTGCTCAAAATTATAAACAAATATAAAATGAATAAATGTTTGTTTCTGTACTACATTACCTCTATTTATTAATATTACAGAAACCAATCCTGCATAGTAGCATTTTACTTGATGTTTGCCGACTCGTCCTCGTGGTATCCACCCGATGAAGTACGTGATGTAAAACTCGTCAAATAGTACGGGTGATCAAAGTTTTGTGATTGTTTCTGTTTCCGGGCGCGTCAGCAACTTTAGTCATTAGTCCCGTTAGTGTAGTGCTTGTTTTCGGGATGGCGGTGATGTTCCCGCTGGATGGCGAATCAGTGCCGACCAATTCCCAAATCGACTAGTGAGTTCCCGTAATCAGGACTCTCACAGCGTGCCACTGCCCTGCCGGGACAAACAGCTCCCGACCGGTCTCCCGGAATATGGTAGTGTGGTGCGTATTGAGTGCAAGTGTGTGTGTGTAGGACGGGAGGACAAGGAAGTGGAGGACAGATCGCGCCGTCAATGGCCCGGTTGTTAAGTTTGTCGGCATTCACTGTGTTGATCAATAGAAACCATGGAATCTACCGATCAGAGTAGCGGCCCGCGATTCTCCTCCGAATGCGACTAGTTGACCTGACAGAAAATGATGCTCAATCCTTTACGCCGTCAAGTTCAGACCTAGGACCTCCAGTCAGAGCGCTGCAACGACATCAGTTGATGTACCAGGCTACCGCTCCAGTGAACCGACGTATTTGTATTGGATGTGAATCAAGGTCGTCTGAGCAGAGGTTATAACTTTACCGACGGTATCCACAGCAGAATGATCTAAAGAGAATCCACCAGAGGAATGGGAATGATGGATGCGTCAGTTTCTTTATGTAATGTTCAATGGGCATGTGCGTTTCTTTCTCAACAGTACCATGAAACCACGAAGCAATGCGTTTCAAATATGCATGGTATTACATGCCTACAACTGTGCACAGTCTAATAGTACACATGGTTCGAGAATAATTTCATTAACATACCTGCTGACCAACTGTGAAAGCAGCGCAAGGCATGTCGCCTGGTATTCGTCCTTGAAAGAAGTTCACGCAGAAAATGTTAGAAACTACGCACAATAGGATGTTAAATCTGTCTAGTCTTTCATTTTCAGTATAGAGATCTTCCTAAAACACTAATATACTTGGACAGATGCTTTTGTTCTATTTGTCAGTCCGACATTACTTAGTAATTAATGGTGAAAATATGCTCTTCCTTTTCAGATTCTTGACTCTGAAATAAATTGTCTTAGAAAGGACATACGATGCGTTTCTGTGCTGAGTCAAATGTTATCAACTACGTACCGTAATCCCTTTTTATTCAATGTTGTGTAGCAATAGTTTGTAGAGGTTATGTAGAAACGTAATATATTTTTCACGAATTAACCAGAAATTATTCCTGAACTATGTTCCCTGCTCCAGCTGACATTGTAAAGATAATCCCTAAAATAATGTTGGTCATCAGAAATCATTGTGCAGCCCTCAAGGTTTTGGCCAGGAACCGCTGTGCATCCACTCCGATGCGACCCGACAGTTCCAGTATTCACTGCCACGGACGCGGCGTGACTATTCGCTGCGCTGTCCTGTCTTCGTGGACGCGCTCGATAGTCTGTTGAAGGCTTTCGTCTGTCACAGGTGGAGGGAATGCGTGTGGTTGATTGACCTCACTGAACCCATTCATTGCATGTTATCTGGAGGCACTCTTGGGTCCTCACTCCAAGTGATTTGGCATGGAGAATGGTGTCAACAATTTATTGAGATAAATACAGCTGTTAAATTCGAATCATCGTAGAAAAGTCTATTTTTGTTTGTGAGAATATACAGACTACGTACTCTATTTGTAGGGAATTGTTTGTAGCAACAGATTAGTAGTTAGAACAAGTTGCAGTCATTTGTTTCATCTTTGATGCCAAACCATGGTTGGAGTGTAAGTTGCTGTACGATTGTATATTAGCAAATCTTAATTCAAAATTATGATTTGAAATCCTGTGCCCATCTTACCATGTTAGGTCAAGTCCTTGTCCACAGTATCGAGCAAAATCAGGCAGAAAATGTAAATGAATTTATTTCAATGTAGGCCTACACAATGCACGTGAAGGGACATGTACTCTTCGAAATAAATTGACGCCTAAATTTAATATGTTGTGTTAATAATCAGTTAAAATATACAATAGAAGAAATAACCAGAGTAGGAACAAGTAGCCAAACTGAAATGAGTAATCAATTTTCATTGTTCTCTATTTCCATGAGTTTCCCTTACCCATTTTGTAACGATAGCAGAGATATTTATAACATTTTAGGTATAGATGAAACAATTGCAGACTCTGTTAAGTGTAAAGTACTTTATTCTTGCAATTTTAAGTGTTGAATTTTACAGGTTTTAACCTTTCCAGCAGGTACGTCAGACTGCACGTGCAGCATTCAGTCCTTTGAGTATAGTATATTTTAAAAGTTCAAAGAACTCCAATCAGATGATGAATAATAATCCACAACATGAAGGGTTGGGGTGTAAAACATGTTAACCATGTGAAAAATTTGTGTGATATGTAGCCAGGAACATTTTTGTTAAAATGAGTTTAAATGTAGATACACATACAAATGTCAAGTGCCACAGGAACAATTATGCTAAAATAATCTGACAACAGAAATCACAGCACGTAGTTACGAAGAAACGTGCAAGCGATTAATATCTCAAAAACTACTTTAAGGTTTGTATTTCTCCCTCATTTGAACATTCTAATCAATTCATTGCTGATGTAGAACAGACTTTCCTTTATCAATGCGTTTTGTACATCGATTTTCTGTCCAACGTGCTTTTAATTATGGATCAAAATTTCACTCTCTTCGACCAAATTCGCGTTTTATCTCTTGCTTGTGGTGGTATACAGCAGAGACAACCGAGCACATGGGACCAACGCAACGGAACGAATCACCATCGCCACAATTGGATAGTAAGCAGTATCTTATAGTGTTTGTTACTGTATTCTCTCTAGCGGATACCGACCTATGAGCCTGGTGGCTGAAGTATGTGTGTCGACTCAGCGCCTCAGTTCAGAAGGACCATGGGTTCGACTCCTTTGTGCGCGTAGATTTTGGCCCTTGTCTTTCATGTATGTGTTGTCGCTGAAGCTGAGTCTGATGAGTGATGCTATTAACTAACCGAGCCACATGTAGGACAAATCTTGACGGAGCGTCAATTTGTGAAACTCGTTTACTAATGTTTAGGTAATATGATGGTGAAACCAGGCCTTACTCTCAAGTTGATTCAGTAAATCTGACCAAGGCCGAGTCCATGACATTAATTTGGAACTAAAGCATATCCAACTTACCCTTAAAGCATTTTGCCATTAAAATGAGTTTAATTTACATGTTCTGAATCAAAACCAATTGCCTATTTGCAAATTACAAATAATAGCTACAATTTGTTTCTTTAAATTTCAGGCTACAATAGAGTAGAATATGCGTATAAAGATGGCGTAAGATCAATTTCACTAATGCTCACAGATTTTTGAAATTACAAATCAATTAACTCCCTCTCTCACAATATTATAAGACCTCTCTATAGATAGAATTCATTCTCATAATTAGTTCTTTAGTTGTTCAAATTCAACTCCTATTAAGTTCAGAAAATTGGGAGGTGTACAAACAACAGACACAAATACCAAATTCAACATTCATAAACATATTCCAAAGTTATTTCAACACTGTTTCCCACAAAACACTGAAGAAATAACAAGCAAAACCACAAATCATGGATAACTAAAGGAATCAAAGCATCGTATGAAAGGAAATGAAACATGCATGAACAATCCTTCATCACGAATGTAGTTCCGATTTCATTACTTGTTACAAAACATACAAAGTATCTTAAAGAAAGTAAATTGACAAATGAAACTATTATTAGATGATCGACATGCCAAAACACGAAACAAATAAGCAATGTGAACATTATAAAAAATATAAAACAAGCTGAAACACAAAGAGCAGTAGACTTAACTACAAGAACAATGTTCATGACCACAATATTATGAAACACTTTCAATAGACATTTCTCAAATTGGAGAAAGTTAATACACTGGTCTATAAATAAATATAAATATCAGTCAGATATACACATCCTGATACAAAGTCCACTTATATCTCTGAGCATCACTGCAGAAATACAGAAAATCCTTAAATAAAATGAAAACAAATTCTCTACAGGACTGGATAATATCCTAACATACTCATTAAACATTCAGCAACATATATGCTAGAACCACTCACACACATTTGTAATCACTCCAGGTAGCTTCGATTCTCAGCTGAGTTAATACTATTCAAAGGCCTTACGATCATGAATTACAGACAATATCAACACTATCTGGTTTACTCAAAGGAATTCTAGAGAAAAACTTTTAATGATAGACTCAAACATTTCCTCAATTCAAATAACATATTGACAGGCTCAGCATATGGATTCAGAGTGGTAGATCAACAGACACTATCTTATTTCTAAATATACTTCTTGCTCTGATCAGAAAAATTCCTTCAGTTTGGCTAGATTTATCAAAGCATTTGCATTATTGATCATGACATACTGTTAAACTTGAAACTTTGGGAATTAAGTGTTGCATCAATGGTAAAATCTTACCTTTCAAATGCATTGTCAAGTAGTGCAATCAAGCATGTTAGAATAAAATGATTTCAAATATTTCCCAACCTGAATGATAAATTATGGAGTCCCTGAGATCAATCTGGGCTACTGTCTTGTACATCAACGACATATGACTCTACAAAGAGCAAAATGGTCCTATTGCAGATAACACTAACATTATCATTAAGCAAATACTTAACAGACTCTACAGAAAGAGCACAAGTAGTTCTAGACACTAATAAATGGTTCCAGGAGAAACAAATATCATAAACACAGTGAAACTGTCTCCTAAACTCGGAATCCACTCTCTAAGAAAAGCCTCTAACTGTTGATGATAAAACATGCCTGTAAAAAATAATGAAAACAACTTTCTTAGTTGACAATTTCAAGACAATTTTAAAATGGAACTCCCACATCACAAGATCAAACAGCAAACTTGCAAGTCGTACTGCCCATCCATCAGTCAAATTCAGAGTTTGGATGCCTCTGAACAGTGTATTTTGCAGATGTCACTCATCCTACGTCTGGAGATATTGGGAAACTCCCAGAAAGTATTCCACTTTTATCATCAAAAGATACACTGAACAATGACAAACAACACAAACATGAGTCCTGCATTATACTAAATTACAAGTCTACCCACTCGTATATACATATTTGATATTAGTCTTCTGAGAGGCAACATGATAAAGTTCTATTTACTCTAAATACTGATGTTCCCACTTAACTATATTACTAAACAAGACAAATCTGCATGTCCCACTGTGAAACTTCCTCTTTCAAAAAAGTACCCTTTTGGAAGACATCACACTATATAACAAACTCCTAGTAGATTTAAGCTTAAACTCAATACACATTCAAAAATAAATTGACTTTCCTAAATATACTTTCTACAGTACAGAATACCTTCACCATAAACACATATCAACATCAATATAAACTAATAAAAGTATTTTTTTATTTTTGTTAAAATCTGCTGCATGGCTGAGGCCCAGCTGATTAGTGGATATAAAGTGATCTATTAATCAATGTGATTCTCCTTCTTCTCCCCTTTTATTTATTTTGCTCTCAACTTTAGCTGTTATAAAATTATTGTATTTAGCATAGAAACAGAATTCAATTTTATACCTGTATTATATTGTATTTGCATTGTACATTATACCAGATCATATAATGTCCTGACTTATCATACTTAAACATACTGTATTTATGTGACCGTGTGTGTGTGTGTGTGTGTGTGTGTGTGGAAAGTGTTTATTTTTAATAATTGTAATTTTAGGTAAAATATAATTAATTTTAGTCAGATTTTTAAAAAACAGCTCGAAATATTTTAAAATGTTTTTATCAGATGGGAAATAAATGTATCAGACCTTGACATAACATTCTTGGTTGAAGCGTTCAGTTTTGAAAAATACACAAATGTAATTTTTCTAAATATCTCTCCTTAACTTTAATATTTACCTTACATTTGTTTTACAATTGCATTGTGAGTTTATGTACTTCAGTTTTCAAAGTTCTCGAAAATAACTTAATTTTCTGGGATGACAATGGCACTTTTCAGAAAGACTCAATCCATCAGTTTCTCTAAATATTTTCAATAAAAAATAACATACACTAAAAATAAAGTTCCACTCATCTTCACTACTCTCAAATTTGAATATAGATTCTGTTAGAATTGAAAAATTGGAGATATGAGGAAAATATATATGTTTTGATTAAACACTGTGTAAATATAAATATTACATGAATGTAGAAGTGAATTTTATATTCCTAACATTTTTCTATTGAGTTTTCTTCTTTTTAGAATAGAAGAAGAAAGAAAAAGAAAGCCACCACTGGCTGTATGATATTTGTTAGGTTTTTAATGCAAAAGTAGATTTGTTTGCATTATTACAATGGATACTCAATTATCAAAGTCATTGAGATATAGATTTCATGCTACAACTAAGGTGTGTGGTGGTTCAATTACATTATTGCACACATGCCGATTATTTTCAGAAACTATTTACAGAACTGGTGAGTGATTAGTGTGGAACTGTAGATCAGAACAGACTGCCATTGTAGAGTCCAAACCCACATTAGGAATGAATATTAGTTGTATAGGGAAGAGAGTTTCCTAGTTGTGTATTACAGTCATGTAATCCTTCTTCAATCTTGTCACAGCTGTGCCAAGTAGTTTGTACGTCTATGAGATGTAATCAGGACCTGGATCCAAGCCCAGAACAAGCACTAAAGGGGCTTAGGGATCACTGCAGTATCTGAACAGCAATGGCGCTCTTCATGTGAGGAGGACTAATGAAGTAGGAGAAGTGCTAGAAGAGCGCTGGTAAGCAGATGAACTGGGGAGAGAGAGAGATAAGGAAAAGCTGGCCAGACACAGAGAACAGGAAGGACATACAAGAAAGGTGTACAGTTTGCTTTCAGTAGTTTTAATGTTGTCATATCAATACATTTTATGCTGCAGAATCACATTTTTTACAGGTAGTGCTATTTTTTTAATTGTTCCTGCTTTCCTTAATAAAAAATGTGCCTCCTGTGATTATAGAAACAAGGTAAAATGTAGGTATTTCCTCAAGGCTGATGCTTATTTAACTGCAAAATGCATGAAATTTTAGTTGGTGCATACTGCTCACAACTCACTACATGAAATTCTTTGATCCACGCTAGTTCCTTCCTGGAAATTGTGCAGAATATCAATGGAATTCAGAGTTGTTTTTTTTTGGTTTTAAGGAATGAAAAGCAATACTGGAAGGTAAAGTTCTGAGATCAAGTAACTATATATTAGAAGAACTATTTAATATTTGAAGAGAACAATGGATTTTACGTTCCTGTTCTTACACAGGTATGACGCTCACAGAAAGTCATATTTTGCAAAGTAAATCTGAACTTATGAAAGAGGTAGGTTTTAGTACTGAAGAGTTTTATATGACTATGAATTAATGTTTTGGTCCAGTGTTAAAGGAATTCTTCTTCTAGGCCAAGATATGTAGTACAGGAGACTATATACATGAAGTGCGTCTCTTATGGATTTAAATTTATTCATAGGAAGTATTGATTCTCAATGTTCCCCAAAATAGTGTACTTTTTATTAAGAAGAGTGTGGTCAGGTCAATTCTAGCATTTTCTCCTATAATCTCGACTTCTCTATTTATACAACTTATAAAATGCATCTTTGAGAGCCATGTGGTGCATTACATCTTTAATACTTCTCTTCTTCATTTCAACCGACATCATAGGGTGTAAAGGAAAATGTGTTATTAGCTAATAAATCAATGTACTTGGTATAGCCCCTTTGGCCACTGCAGTTCAGTGGTGCCACTTGCTTGAAAATTCTTTGTCTGGAACTACAACTTCAATTATTAATTGTTTTGTAAAGTTTCAGAAAATGACATTCAATGTTGTTAGTATTGTATTGATATTTCAATAGGTTTTGTAGTTAGTTGATTGTGTTCACATCTTTTAGATATCTAAGTTTTATTAAATGAGTAGGTGCTTTTAGATTTAGGTTGAAAAAGAATGATAGTTTTGTATGTAAGTGTAATTTATCACACAAATGCCCCATTCTTAGTCAGACTCAAATCTGGCTACAAATGTCAAGAAGTAATATTTTCCATCCACCCAAAAAACATTTAGAAAATGTAGACAAAACCTAGAACCAAGGAGTATATTCAAGAGTAGAAGAAACTGTAAATTTTATAATGCATAAATTCTGTAGTCATTAATGAGAAAATTTAGCAGTTGTATCAAGGTGTACGAAAATTTAGAGCAAGTGAGTAATGAAGGACTGAAATCAGTGCCACAAGTTTCAAATTTTCTTGTATATATAATGAACATATAACTGAATGTTGTATCATATTAGAGTAAATCTATTCTGATGATAAAACAAATGTTATATATTTCTTATAGTAATGTACCAGTGGAAAGACAAAATCATCAGAATCAGTTCTGGTCTAATTTTAAAATCATTATAAAATAATCAAAGTTGATAACATGTTAGAGACTAAATTCACAACTTGAAACAGAAATTTATGAAATAGTGAACAATCAGCTTCACTAGTAAGAAAAAACAGAAAATTACAGTGACATTTCACTGCATTAATAAAGAAGGTATTTATGGAATAGTAATAACTCTTGTAGAATTTAAATACTTATGAATTAGTTGTAAACATGTACAATCAAGTCAATTATCTCCTTTTCTGAATGTGTATACTGATTATAATGTGAGGGAGACAAGGAAAGAATTAATATACACAACGTAATATGAAATATTTCAGTAGAAGATATTCTTCTGATTCAAAATCTTATAACAGAGAAGATAGGAGTGTGCGTGGTGCATCACTTATGACACAAGAGACCCAAGTGACAACCTTGGGTCCTATCTAAAAGTCTTTTATGCTTGTATATTGCCAAATAATAATATTAATTTAAGTAATTAGAAAGTAATAGTATTATGTAAAGAATGTTTTATGTTACTCCAAACTTAACATTTAATTTCAGGGCTCTGGCAAATGTTATTGTCATCATTTCAAAATGTTGTAATTCATATAAAATTTTTAAAGTGGATTAACACTAAAATCTAAATTTAAGAGACATAAAAGTTCAAAGTACCAAATTACTGATTCTGATGATATTTGAAACCAATAGATTTTATCATTGTAACATAAAGCCTGTAATCTTTATCATTTGTACATCACCTTTGTTTTTGATTTTCTGTAGGTTTAATTATAAGAAACTATCATGAAAGGGGCTTCTAGAGGATGATAAAATTCTCAAAGATTTTGGGCCTCCGGAGGATTAATGGTTTAATAACATGTACAGCGTTTTTAAAAGTGAGTATAAGTAGAAAGAAGCAGGTGATAGAGTAAAAATAATTAATTACAAACCCATTTTACTATATTGTGTGTATTATTATTATTGTGTGTGTGTGTATTATTATTATTATTATTATTATTGTTATTATTATTGTGTATTATTATTGTTGTTATTGTTGTTGTTATGTGTGTGTATTTATTTATTCATTATTAGCGTAACAAATACATGCATCTCTTACAATGGTGTAACAGTTATACATTAATTCCAGTTTTGAGTAGAATAACAATTTTATAGTGATCAAGAAATATAGATCCTGGTTGCGTGTGATCAGCATACTCTCAAGCGTATGTCTTTTTAAATTGTATTTCCTTATTTTGTAAAGATCTACAGATTTTAATTTGCAGAGATATGGATTCCCTCAGAGGCTGACAAGGAGGGACTTGGTACTAAACTCCATGGCTGATCTAAAGTTTTCTCTTTGACATATGGGTAAAATCCTCTGTATATTTATGAGTCATCCAGTTAAATCAAGTAATGTGAATTTTAGTGAAAATACTATGTGGTTTTTTGGCACAAATCAGATGCACCGACAGGTGACAAATGAAAAGAAACCATGTTGCTTAGTTCCCTCAAAATATAGATTCTCTGCATAATATATTCAAGTAATTGCATACTACATTGGATCAAGGAAAATGCCAGTTTCAGGGACTTTCAGATGATTTCTGTAAAATAACACTTTCTCTGGCAGCATCACAATGCTGTATACTATAATTTGAAAGTAACAAGATGAAATTTATTTTTTCAGAAAGTGTTGCATCAAACATGAATACGAAATCTCAATTATGTTTTGTTTTCCTCTTGACTGCCAAGTTAGATTTTGTATCTCATAAGAGTTCAATGTGATTTTTGCTATGAGTTCGACGTCTGAGGAAGGCTTGAAGCTGAGGATGAAAGAATAATTGCTTTTGGAGATAAGTAATGTAACTGAGAGCAAAAAGTTTGGAGAGAAAATTGATGCTTTGCAGCAGGTGCTAACACTACCGACAGTCATCCGTGTATTTATTTGCTCTCAAGCGTGCTGTAGTCTCATCTAATTACAGCAAGTGTGCTTGCCAGTGCACTTCAGTGTAAATCTTCTTACAGTCACTGACCCCAGCAACCTGCAGGTGATGTAGTGTTATTACAGTTATCACTAAAATGGTGAGTAGATCTTGTACCTGGAACAGCTGGGAAAGTGCGTTTGACTCTAATTACAATGTGAAATTAGATTATTTTAAAATGGAGCTTATTTTGGGAACATATTTTCTTACATATCAAAGCTTCTTGAACATCTAAATACATTTTTGCAGCGTTTTACTTTTTGGCACACATTTTCCCACTTTTATGCTTTTCCCTAATTGCTGGTTTCTTGCTTTATGAATGATGGTACTTTCTTCTTGGATGCATGGAACTGCAGTCTCTTGCTATCCTTTGTGTAATCTGACAGCTCTCCTGCCTTGGTGCACTAGACAGTTAGGCACAGACACCCTTTTCATCTTTCATGGATATATAATTATAGAAAATCAAGACCAATTGCTGCCATTTTCAATATTTTATAGAAACATGCATTGTTGCTGTCCTGCTTACATTATTTTGGTGCTGTGATTCCAAATCATTGGTCTCTTCATCTATCCATATATTGTGGCCGTTTTAGAGCGTCACAGTTCCAGCTTCTGATTTCCCTTCATCTGGCAGATACTTACAATGTATGTGCTGAGAATCATGAGTTCTGCTGACTAATGCCTGTCAAGGTGCAGTTTGTATTGCCTGAAATGTATCATAAAATAACAGACAAATGAAATCAGCATTTCCTTTGACTCATCAGGGATTTCTTGATAGATTAGATTAATTATTCCCATTTATGATATTTTTTCTGCTAGGTTTTGTGATTGTGACATGAAAATTTGTCGGACATCACGTTCTTTCTTGGTTAAAGTATGGCTCCATGAGGCAGAACAATAAATTAACCCAATGGTTGTTTATTTGGTCAGGCATCCTCTTTGCCTAGATAGGAAGGCGGCCCATGTATTCTTAGTTGATTCTTAGCCACGACCCAAAATTCCGTGCATGTTGCGAGTTTGTTTTATAAACTGAGTATATCTGCCCACATAGTTTGCCGGATCATTGCTCTTGATTGCCATTTCATCGACGCTTAATGTGATTTCTACAAACCTCTCTACATTTCATTTTCGGCTTTATAGCCTGAAGCGTTCAGCTCAGGTTGATTTGTCATCAAAATGGAAATCCCAGAGGAAGCTCATAAGTATCGTAACCAGTAGTCTTTGAATGTTAGTCCTAAACGAGACCAAGAGCATCCACTGAGATTACCTTTGCACAAAACAATCCTCCTTAGTTTGCAATGCAATCATTGCCTCATTCTCATAGTCAATCATTGCTTAGAGACCTGGTCACTTTGTTTTCAGTACTTTTCATGCTTCACAGTTCATATTCTTCTAGACCAAGCAATAGCAAACGGAGGAACTTATCCACAGATGCATTTGTTGCTGCGCCACCCGCAGTAGGCCACCTATTTCTTTCAAGACATTCATTTATTCCTCTTCTTCCAGCTGACAGGAGTTGTGGCTAGGGTCCTTCCACTCAGTCCGACTCTGGCAACCATTTTTTCACTGTTAATTGTTGTACTCTGTGAGATGATTGAGGAAGGTTTGGGCTACATCAACTATAGCATCTTCTTGCTGACGTTCCTCACTCAGCTACTAGCTTCATCCTCATATTCCTTGCTTCAAAATCTTATCAATTTGTATACTAACTACAACTCAGAAATTGAATTTTTGTAGCCTATTGGACAACTCTTCAACAGAGACCAATTAGACCTGACATTATGGCTACTGGCTACAACATTCTGACAAGAAACTAAAGAGAGAATGAAAGCAGTTAGAAACTTGCAATTACATGATATTCCATTTCAATCTGCATCTTTATTTTCCAGAATGATCCCAATAAACAAATCAAAGAGGAACAATGGCCTTCTACATTCTTTAAACTGTCTGACAGGTGATATTGACATTCCTGGAGAAGGATATCTTGAAAGATTGAGATTCTGTTTTGAGAATGGGCTAGTTAGATGAATAACACTGATAAAGTTAGAATCTGAAGTGATTTACAAATGAAATAACAGGATATCAAAATGACCCCTCCAGCCATTCTAGGGATATCGTAACGATAAGGCAATATAAATAATAATATTTGTGGAGTTAACTTTATATCATCATGAAGATGTTAAAAAATTAGAAGTCCTGATATTTGAAGAAAACACTTAAAACTTAGTTTAGTATTGAAGAATGAGTGATGTAGAGTGTCATTTTGACTCCTGCCACCGTTCTAGTGTTAATTGCCAATCCTAGCTACTCTGAATTAGTTAGTTTCATATTCATTATCTAAAATGGGTGTAGGATTAGTCTGAAGTAAGAACATTAGATCTTACTTTGTGGGTGCACCATATAAGGTGATGTTGCTAGCAAAGTTGCCTCAGTGGGTGAAGTATATTATGTGTGAAAAAGCAGAATATGTAATTAAGGGATCAAGGGTTCTAGTTTTGAAGCCTAGTGAGGATGAAGTGGGTTGGGCATTGTCACTTGTAGATTTTTATTTATGCAATATAATGGAAACACAAGCTAATCTATTCACGTTGCATTTTCTTGTTGGTGACTTGTCTCAGCCATCAGCCTTCCTGGTGTAAAGCATAGTACTTAGTACGATTTCATGATTTATGGTTTTATATCCATAATGCTTGTGGCGAAGTAAACATCCGATAAGTTAGCGTATCAATCAATTTCATACAATTAAAACCACCTGCAGTAAATCCTTCATTACATCTACATGAATTTAATATCAATTCTATCCCAATTGATAATTTACTAGATCCAATTGAATAGCAGTTCCCTGTTCATGAGACGTTAAGGCATTCTCATCCCTCCTTGATTATGTCGAATAACTTTTAAACAGGATAAATTGATCTTGGCAAAATATTTTGGTGAGAGAATTTTATCCCAGTGGTGCTTTATATCTTTTGATTTTAGGCATAAAATGTATTTATTTGCATATTTTCAATTTTGCCTCACAATTAATTTTAAGTAAAATTATTCAATAATTAAAGTCTTGATTAAAATAGTGCCACCAAAACTTTCAAACTGTTAGTGGGGCCAATGAAGTAAAACTTCGTTAATTGTTGTATAAATATAAGTGGGTAAATGATAATCTAGGACTAATTCTCAAATGAAAAAATACAATCCTGGGTACCATACTATCAGTTCCTTTAAACATCAAAATACAAATATACTTATCCATCATTTGGTATGGAGAGAGATCTTTTCAAAATACAAGACAGTTATTAATGATAGCAATGAATTTTATAATCATTGTTCTTTAATGTTCTTAAAGCAAACGCTCTACAGAGACATTTTAAATTTACAAACTCCTTTTTCTCTAGGTGACAAATATATAAATGTCATTTATAAAATACATATTTTCTGATAAAAGATAGACATAGTCAATGTTCACAGGACATTTGTGTACATACATAACTATTAAGCATGACTTTGAAGCTCTAATTATGCATTATCTTTGCCAACAATGTATTTATTCAATGGCTGTTCTCAATGGCCAGATTATCATCATCAGTTTTACTGTTACAGAACCTGTCAATGATAAATTGTAAAGACAATGCTATAGATATTTCATTATTTAAATACCAATATTAAATCACTGCTAAACCAGTATTCCTAGCTCTGGATTATTATGTATTTGCAAAATGATTTGCAAGTTTAGTGTAAACAGGACTCTGGACGTATAAATATATAAATAAGTTAATGGAAAGCGCACTTTATAGTTAGCCATCAAGGGAGAAGCAGAGATGCGATACGTCAATCCAGATGCAACAAAGAAGGCTGTATGACATTTACAACAGAGGTATGCCCTGTATGGAAGTTGAAAATCCTAAAAATAGTTTTATCATGCTCGTTGACTGTTTGTTCCTCAGAGAAACAAATGAGGAGGTTGTATGTTTCTAAATATTTAACTGAGAATGTTTTATATTTACCAAATACCTGCTTATGTTGTTCATGGACAGTTATTGGCCTACAACAGAAATTTTACTGTTCATTAACAAGACTTAATCATACATAATGGCTGGACATTTTTGTAAAAGACACTTGTGCTGAGTGATAGCTGGACAGTGAGTTTTATAACATTGACAGCAAAAAAAAAATCTCACAATCTTTGCTGAGCAAACTATACCTCCTGCTAAAGTTGTATTCAATGCAGATCAAGACCAACTAAAATATCTCTTGGTTGGACACTTGTGAAACAACCACTTTTAGACAACACATTTCATCTTTATATGGGAACGTGCTAATAAACAAATTAACAAATGACAGCAGATAAAGCATTCCATTCTTATAATTTTTAAGATATTATTAAAATTTAGTATTTGTGTTATAAACCAGATAATGAAGCAAATGATAATGCATCTGAACAAACTACCTTTCATTTGAAAGAGGAAATTTGATTGATTAGAAGTTGAATTCCTTTCTAGAGTAAATTCTTAGTATAATTATGTAGATCAATTCATATTGGCTGTCAGTTTCCTTAACATTTTAGCAAATAAGACCCGCCTATTTCAAAGTAATTTATTTATTCTGGGATGTATACCAACAGATATTTCAGACAGACCATGTATAGATGAGTTTCAATGTCTGTACTATGTCTGATCTGATGCTCCTATCACATGTGTGGCTGTTCTCAATTTTATTCCTATCATCATTGCCTCTCTATGTGGAGCAGTACTATTTATTGCCTGATGCTGGTTGGATTGCAATTACCCAGTGTGAATGGAAAATACTATTGAACTATTATTTATGATTCAGCTGCAAATAATAGTGCACTATTGCATTATCACAAAATATTCTAAAATAATATAGATGTTATTAATTCTATCACAAATGTGTTTCTGTTGCAGAAAAGCATCTCCCAATTTGAATATAAATCATCAACATCTTGTCTAGATCCATTAGGACTAAATAAAACCAATAGAGAAATGAGGAATTATAAAATCATCGGATATCAGATGCTTTAATGGAACATGTTGATGCTCAGAGGTCATTTGAATCTTAATGATGTACCTCAGCCAATTCAGTCTAAATACTAAAGTTGATAAATGGCCTTTTCAGAATCAAATTAAAAGATGCTCTTAAAGTAAGTCCTAAAGGAACATATGTGATGATAATTGGGTGTGAAAGATATTGACTGATGCCATTTGCTGGATTTAAAAGCAGAGGAAAGTTGGAGTAAAACCAAATTTTTGTATTAAGTATCATGTTTTGGTAGTGTGCTATGGGTCCATAAATCTGTCGTTCCAGTATTCAGTTCTTGATCATGCTTGAATGTAAATGACAAATTCCATAATCATTTGTATGGCATACCTTTATTTAAGTGACACTGATTTGGTATGATTTAGCTAACAATTTGTATTTTGCACATATATACACATATACTTATCAAATTGTACAGGCCTTTAATCAAATTATATTTCACACCAAACTACAAGTCCTCTTCAAGTGTATAATAAAACTAATTTAATGACTAGCTGCTTTTAGTCTTCATATCAATTTGCTCTGTGAATTTGAAATATGTATACCACCTTTGGGTGAATTGCTCAATGTCTTTCCTCATCCTACAAGAGTCTTCTCAATTGAAGATATATTTTTTGTGTGTATTTAGCATTAACTACTGATGTTTCTGGTATTCAGACAATTAGAAACAGAAGAAAAATTTATCATTCTGTTTGGTTAAATTATTTTTCAAGAGGCAATGGAAGTTAACACTGTATTATAGTATTGAATAACCATTACTAATAATCTAAGAAGATGAGGCTACTGAAGTGCTACTATATTTCATGTTGTAAACAAAACCTGACATTGCAGGTTGTTTTCTAATTATTATGACAAAGGTTGTATGTGTTGCCTGAACAAAATACACTAAATAAAGTAAATTCCATCTATGAAAAAGTGGAAACATTTCAAAGTTGTAGTATTTTGCTCCTTATTTGGGTCGTCAGAACAGTTGACACAATCACATTCTGTGGTGTATGATCAAACCAGACAGAATATCCTTGTTTCTTACAGTTTAGACAATGCTTTTGAGTAGAAGTACAGTGTTTGAAGAAATTTATATTAGGTATCTATTGGTATGAGCTGAATTTCTTTCACACATGATATGTATTAAGATGAAAATTCTTCTAATGGTAAAATGTACATGTGGGAACACATTCGTGGAAAATTTATATTATCTTTGAAATAAAAATTTAATTTTAAAGAAAAATATATTGTGTATTCTATAAAGTTACTTCTCAATTATCTTCCATAGAGTAAATTGTTTTGGGTCTAAATGTTGTTACAAAATGTTTTCTACCTTTGGTTTTGTTTTTCAATGTATGTTTCATTACTTTACATTGACTGAAACCCAGTCTCCATGTCACTTGAAGATGGCTTCCTCAACAGGAATGAAACTAAATGTAAATGCAGTAACCTCATATTTTTGTCGGAAAAATGTTAATTTATTTGACTTCATGTGCACAAGCTCGTGATGCATTCACATTGTAATAAAGAGAGTTGATGAGTAAAATTTATTTTTCTGTGTGCATTCACATTTATTAAGTATGTACTCATTTTTTTATAGAGATAAGTCAACGAAATAATTCTGTATTTTCTTGTCAAATTTGTTGCAAGATTTTCTGATAGTTTATCTTATTATTTAATTTTACGCAATTGTGTAAATCAGTCTTCAACAGGGTCAATGATGATCAGGAATGAGCTGGTACATGAACTGATTGGTATAATCAAGATCAAAATCCTACTGATTAGAAAAGTATGAATTTTATAATTAACCCGCAGCGCAGTGTGAGGCAACATTGAAGGCGGCTTTAAATGAAGTGCGATCAGTAGCACTGCAGTAGTAATTCAGCCAGCTGGTAGCATTAGTGAAACCTGTTGCAGGGGCATCTCAGTGCGAAGTATTCACTTCTAGTACTCTGCCTGAAAATGCTTCGTTCCACAATAATAATAATAATATTAATATAATATGTAATAATAATATTAATAATAATAATAATAATAATAATAATAATAATAATAATATGTAATAATAATGATGTGATGTGATAGTAGTGATATTGTTATATAACAACATGTAACAATAAAATTATGACAGATAAAAAGTCACAATAATTTATTATATTTGACACAACATCCTTAGTATTTGTAAATACATACAACGTATGTCTTACAGTCTCAATAATTTAATATGATCGTAGTACTGCAGAAGACAAAGTTTTGTAAATTAATTGTTTCTATAAAATGAAATAGAAACACAGTGATTGATATTGAACTATTTGTATTGAAAATCCTTAGAAAATTAAAATTTGCCATACCACACTGCCAGTGTGTGTATGCACAACAAGTGACCAACATCCGTAGACTGCATACCCATGAATTAAGGAAAACAGATAAATGTCCTTCAGTCTAGGACCCCCTTACCGTGAATAGAAAAGAATCATACCGTCAGGTGGCATTTGCATTTAGAAGGAGAAGAAAACGTCGTTTGTTAACAGCATACCACACTGAGGTAATTATTTGTTATAAGTTTCTAATTAATGATTTAATTTCTTTCATATCATCTCTTTAGATTTCCTTATCATTCCATGAATGAAAACATTGCCAAAAACTGTGATTTTTGTGTCTAACTTGATATTTATAAAGGTACAAACTATAATAATGCAAAATAAAATATAATTCATAGACTTTTAGAAATAGTTTCTTGTATTCTTTGTGAATAATCTGTATTACATATCTTGTACTATAATTATATTGTATATATTAGAAAACTTAAAGGGGTTGAGAATCCTAGTTTATGTAATAAAAGTTGAATTATAAGTGACAGAATGGATATCTCTGCCTAGCCCTGCCCTGCCACAGGCTAATGTACTAAAACACAATCATTTCATTTAAGGCTCAGGAATTCGCTTGCAACTCAGCAGCAGTTTTCATGCCCATACATTTAGTAAAACTCAAAACAAATTATCCTTATGAATGGAATGTATTGCAGATGTTTTATTAGCTATAGTAAAATTAAATGAAATGGAATCTTGAGAATCCCAGCAGGATGTTAATAGAAAACATTGAATATGAGCAACATTAAAGGTTTTTCTGAGAAAAAATGCAATAGAATTACAAATCCTTACAATAATATCAAAATTATAAATAATTCATTTACTATCATAATAAAATAAATGATACTCTAACTGATGAGTAGTACTTTTAGAAGCAGAAACATGCGTAGGTATGTCCCAAAAATTTAATTTAAAATTAAGTTTGAAACATTTGTAGTTTGCAACAGCATAATGTTTTAACAAAGATTTTGTTTATATTTACCATTACATTGAAATTATATAGAATGTGATATTTAGAATCATTTCATTTATATTCATTGAATCTATCTGCAATTAGCATGAATTAAATCAATGTCTTGTAGAAATGTTAAATTTTGATTCCTTTTAAAACAATGAATTGAAGTTAGAAAAGTAGTGTAACAAATTTTTACTTATGAGCTAATGATTTTACCAGTTATAATGGTATAGTTTTCAAAAATGTACCAACTTAGTTAACACATAAAATTGTCATGTAAATAAAAGTGACAATTTTGAAAGGAATTAGAACATAACATTCAGAACTCATTGCAGTGATGGTTATTAACAGTGCGTTAGACCTTCAAGAATTAAATAATCTCGTTAGATATAATTTATTGCTTACAGGACAAGTTAAGTTCAGTCTTTCATTTTGAGTACCTGTCTTCCATTTGGACACTTGTGAGAGTGTTTTATTGTCCCTAACTTCATTGTGAATGTTGCAGCCAATTTATAATGTGTTGAAGGGAATGTCAGTTGATAATTTTAAAATATGAAGATGGCTGACAATGCATGAGAAACTCCTAACTTTAACCTGTGGATAAAAAGACTATTCTGATACAACAAAGTATTCTTTTAGAAATACAAATGTCATTGGCCAAATTCAAAATGATTTAAGTGGCAATTACGGAACAGTAGATCCTACAGAATAATATGGGCTTTCTTAAATGTCACTACATGCTCATTGAATGAACTCTGCAGCGCATCTGACCCAGGAGGTCTAGGTTGATCCTGGCTGGGATTTTGACACTAGCTTTTAGCTAGGTCAGAGTCAGTTGCTGTCAGAGGATGATTCTAACAGTGGGAGCTCTGATCAGTAGTTTGCTGTGGTTTCCGTTAACTGGGTGGTGTCAGACAGTACCCTACCAAATGGGCAAGAATTGTGAGCTTTTCTTCCCCTCTTTCTTGCTGCTATCTCCCCTTACACACTTGCACTAGCATGCACTCACACCACATATTCCGAGACCAGTCAGGAATGAACACTTGTCCAAACTAAGTGATTGCCTACTAGTTGGAAGTCCTGTGCTAGGGGAAGCTAGTGGGAAGCCCACTAGCAGTTGATAGATGACACTGGATCTTGCCATTCCCTGAGATCTGCCATCTCCAGGAAAAACAATTACTACACTTACGATAATGTCCAGAAGCAGTTAGCGTTCGAGCCAAAATCTTTCAATTAGTCATTTAATTGAAGTTATGCATGCCTGAAAAAGCTCAGGAAATGGTGACAGTTATCCTCCACAGCACAGGAGGACAATCCTTTTATCCAGTTTCTGTCCTTCCCTAAACTAATACCTATCTTCCTATTCATTATTTTTTCAGCTAGTATGTTAATTTTATTTGTGTTGAATCAAGATTGAATGTTGGTAAATGCTGCATAGTTATAAAATCCAATGAGGATGTTTCTTGATTCACAATTTCAAGATATTTTTAGAAAATGATATATTTGACAAAATATTAATTCAAGGAAAATACTCATGTAATTAAATAATCAAGAGAAGTTTGACATGATGATGTATTTTTATTTTGATTAACAATGTTAGTTATTTACATTATACTTTATTTATTATTTTGTATACTTTCCAATTTTATCACCTTTCTAAAACATTAGTCATCTTATGAGAAGTGAATTGAGGAATTAGAAGCCTTAGCTAGCTCATTTGAGAATCCATGGAATAGTACAGCGCATAGCATATACGTTTTCCATTAAGAGCATTAAAAAACCATGATCCTTAAACACAATGCGACTATAATGAATGTGTACTAAACTTTTGAAGGTACACTTCCTGCCTACTTAAGTGTTAAGATCAGTTTTTTCATCCCAGTAATAATTGTTCTATTTTGTATTAAGATGGGTTTAGTATGCTCACAAGAATGAATTCATGATTTGGAATTTAGAAACAGACAGCCAGCAGATGTTTAGAAAAACTTTTTTGGTATCAGGGACCTGAATGTATTTCCGTTGAAATCAATTCCTTTCGTAGCATTTACCTGCTTTCTCTATATTACATGTTACTCTGTATATATATTTATATCAAGTAAAGAAATCTCATCAATCAAAATCCCTTAAGTAGTGACCAATTGTGATGTATGTGCTAGAAATGAATATAACAGAATCTTATTACATTGATGCAGATGATTGTAGTATTTGTATGCATGTTAATAATTATTCAAATAGCATCATTTCTGACTCAAGATCCCCTCCCCCTCATTTATATTTTCTGAAAACATTCTAGCAGCCTATTGATGAAGTAGTAAAGGCCTTGTAAGTGTTGTGCAACAAACTAATATTTGTGGTTCTTTATTTCAGAGTCCTTTTACAAGTGTACAAGGTGCTATATGTGTAACTCTTTTTCAAGTACTAAAAAATCAAAGAACAAGCAATATTGTGTTAACAAATAGTGCAAACAACTCAATTCGATAGTTGCTATAAATTTTAACACTTATTCCCTCCTCCAGGCCTAGATATTGTTCAAATTGCCCAGAGGACTTTGCAGGAAAACAGTTAAATTGAATGAACATATATTTCTCCACAGAGGCCGTCATAGATATTCGGTCTGCCATTTAGTTTTCAAAAGCTACTATTTCCAAGGCATACCATTAGTGCTGATGGATCATCCTCTTGCTGACAGAGTGTCTCAGTAGATCTTCACAGGGTCCATTTATTGTGAGTGCACATGTGCTAGGCGTGTAACAGAAAGATGCTGGTATGAATTCTGGCAGCATACAGAGGAAAGTGTTAGTCTTTCCGTGTATGAATGCACAAGTGGTGGCATGCACTGGTGGATCTCGGAAATCTATGATCCACAAAAGATACCATGGCTCAGTCTTGCCAAGCACTTCTAAATTCCTTTAGTTCAGCACGTAGAACCACAGAGATGTCTCGTTTTAAATTCTATTTGCTTGTTCCCTAAAAGCAAAATTTAATAATCAGTGGTATAATCATTACCTTCAAATATGACATACACAGATAATAGTCTTTATAGACATATTCTATCAAAGGCTTGAAACATGTAAAATTCATGTCTTAACTCCAGTGATACGTGTACATTGGACATAGATTGAATGTGAAGTCCTGTTTCAGGAGGTGCTCACAGTCTACTTCTTTGTATCAGTGTATGCTGTAAATATTTCATCATAACATGAAGTGGAGGATAGAGAGAAAGAGGCAGGGGAGAGAGACCCGGAGAGTGAAATATAGCGGAAGGAAATTAGGGGTGAAGGAGAACGGAGAGATTTTGGAAATATGGAATCAAAAGGCAAGGGGATTCCAAGCATCTTGTTTTTCCTTCACATTATACTTCCATGTATCAATGCCTTCTATTGCAAAACTGCCACAGGAGAATTTAACAAATGTTCATGCATTTTTTAGTGCTGTACCATTACATTTTAATGATGTCTAGAGTTTTTCCAGGAAATATATAAGACCCTTAGTCTTATTGGTATTGAAGGTGATTGTTGTTAGTTTTCTCACTATAGTTAGAAAAATGATACCATATGTTTTGAATTACACATCTTTCAAATTCTTCATGTTTTTCTCACTATAATGCTTTCAATATTTTGATATCACCATAATCTTGCTTCATATGTATTAACAAATAAAACCAGTAACTGTGTTTACAAATTACTGTGTTGTGTTTCTGATCCTGTGTTTCTCAACCGATGTCATATTGCACTTGTCATCCTATTCATTCCAGGGCACATATAATGTCCTTGTACCTTCAAACTCACTGGAAAGAAATATATTTCATGGAAAATTATAAAATTGCAGTAACAAAAGATATAAAGAGTCATACTTTCTGCTGCTAGAAATGTAAATTAAATCACATGAAGCTGCCATCAGCTCTATGATTAGTGGTAGCAATTGCCGTGAATGATGCACCAGTTTTCCACTGGCTGCCAGCAGTGCACATATTAAACATGAGATCACTAGAACAAGATGCCAGACAGTGAGCAATTTAGTTACGAACTACTTTGACTGCCCACCTCGTTCATTTACCTGCCCAGGTTTATGCCAAATACAGCCTCAGAGTCTGGCCCCTGCAGATCATGGATGACGATATTACTTGCTACCCAGGATTTATTCCAGAACCAAGCATTCCTTTCCTTTACTGATACCTGGGATCACAAACACCTTGCAATGCCAATCTCAGCAGGACAGGAGCTTGGAATGTCATTCAAGGCAGGCATTATAAAGGGATTATACTTGAGTGGCTATGGCAGTTAGTTTCTCTTGATGTGTTCCATCTAGACAAACCATTTATTTCCATTTATATCAATTCTCTTTATCATACATAACCACAAGGCCACTGTCCTTGGGTCCTCCCAGCGGACTGAAAATACTCTGCTCACAAGTAGTGAGGAGTGGGATATGATCTCTAACCCTGCTAGGATTGCAGATCACTTTCAGATGATATTAGAATTCATATTCACATTTACATATAATAAATCACATTAAATGTATATTAAATTACATAGAATTAAATAGAATTGGTTTATAAATATTAAGTTAAAACAAAGTAATATTTAACCTTCTAAACTTTTCCTGTTATTGATATTGTTTTGATGAATGTAGAACAATCTTGACATCATACAATTAAAAATACTAGATAAACTTCTATCATGACTGATGTTTGCATTTCCCATTAATGAGTTTTCCTATAAGTCACAAATGTGTCCCAGTATCTGTAATGAGGTACACATATAATTTTTCAGGTATCACTTGGGATATGGATAGTTTTCGGAAACAGTTAATTGGGCCAGACTTATCAAGTGAAATTTTGGACAGTTTGTACAATCAGTTTCTTCCTTAGAAAATATTTTACAAATTGTATCGTGTTTGACAATAGTTACCAACTATGAGACGTTTTAGTGTTTACTGGTAAATGCCAGCGAACATAAATGTATTTGACCAAAGTTATTCTCACATTAAGGCAAGCAGTGAATTATAAATTTGGTAATTGTGGAAAGTGATTGAAGACGGGTCTGAGGTTATTTAAAGGGACAACATTTGTGAAGAAGACCTTGCATGACATGGAAGAAATTTAGATATATAAGGAAGAAGGAGCAGCCCTCATGTTCAGACAGACTCCAAACAACGATCTGTTACAATGAATAATGGAAATTTTTTGTCAGAAGAAGAAGAAGACAGCAGTTCACATGACATTGATGCAGCTATTGCTACTACTGCCAAGTCGAACAAAAATTGTGCAATTGCTGTGAGTACTAAACATTCATTTGTTTTAAGTTCACGATGTTCCTTCTTACAATTTGTAAAAGTATGTTTGCACGCTATTATTCCGTGTATGTACATATGATAATAAATATACTAAATGGTATTCTCAAGTGAAAGAAAAAATTGTGCATTAAAATTCACCCCTATTTATGTGATGCTCTTATGTACAGATCATGAGTATAGTTAAATGCAGTATTCTAAACTACAATGCTTATAGTCAATTGTTAAAATCTAAACCTGATGGAAATAAAAAATGAAACAGTACCAACAATATTGCTGGGAAATTGACTGAGGTATCCGATCAATATGAACAATCTAAGCTAATTCGTTGAATTATCAAGTCCATTTGTGTCATTCTTATTGGTCTAATATTTATGACAAAGTACAACCACTTGCAATAGTACCAAAACCTTTTAGAAAGCACCGTGGCATCATGGGGATAACATAACCACTCGTAGTGGGAAGATGTAGAAACACCTAAATGTCCCTCTTGAGTCACACCTAAATTAACTATCAATCCCTTTCCCAGAATCTGTCCATTTCATCCTTAAGAGATTCTCAATAAATATCAGATCACTGGTCTCCATATCAGACACATTTGAAACGGCAGGCGAGCATGCATTTCAGTCTCCATGGAAGATAGCACCACATGATTTGAACCTTTGCTAGTAAAAATAGTGCTGACAATATGCTTTCCTAATGGCAGCAACCTAGACAAATCAACCAACTAAGAAGAGTATTGTATATCATATGCCAAATGGCATTCTAAAGTTTCATCCAAATCACCTACCATTAATCTTCATAGCTAACTGAAATCACAAGACAATGACTTGTTTATTCAACCTGTAGTTATCCATATTACAAATAGACCTCAATTTTGATGAAGATTTTAATTTATATTCTAAGTGACAATGCCCACAAAGTAATATATCAAATTTGTATAGAAATAGGTGTTTAGAGGCAATATTTAATTGTATTAGTATAAATAACAATCTCATATTCCTTTCTGTAGTAATTATGTTGATGTAATTTTCCTTAATGATGTTTATATTTATCCACAATCATCATTGTAATGTAACCTCAATATTGTAAAACTTAGATTTGTCAATGTAAGGTAATATATTGTATTTAATTTAGTCGCTAATAACAGCTATCGATGCAGCAAAATAAATTAGTATAGTAAATTGTTAGAGTTTCTTTTTGTTGGTTCAAATTCCTGAAATACATATTCATAGATGCATGTACATATGCAATGTCAGTCTATTAAAGTTTTGCCAAGGTTGTAGCTATTTACCCCATATGTATGTGCAATTTTTAACAGTCTTAAAATCTTGCTTAGTTATAATTTACAAGTATAATTCGACCGTACAACCACTATGTATTTAAACTTCTATCACTCATGTGCTAATAAATTATTCTATAACTCTAATATTCTTTTTTCCTTCATCATTAATTCACTCGCTCATCATATAGTCTTCTCTTCTCTCACTCATCTCTTATCATGCCTATCTGCTATTCTGTCTCACTTTCAGTCAATCTTAATCTAGCCATGTGATATATATTATCAATCATGTTTGGACATGATGTGACGTGGTTTCAGATCATTGGGATCAGTGGTGGTGGTTGAACGTGGTTGTTTCTTTCCATTATAGTTATATAATTTGATGTTGTTGATCATATATTAATTAAATATTTATTATATATTATTATTATATGATGATGATGTGATAAATTTATGTTATATATATTATTATATATTGATTATTATATTCTATTTATCATTTATATGATTATGATGATATTTGATTTATGTATTCATTCATGATTATAATTGTTCATTCGATGATTGAATGATATATTGATTATTTGATCCATTCATTCTTGATTGATTCGATTGATTGATTGATTGATGGGTGTTGTTTGGTTGTGGATTGGTTGGTGGATATTGATGATTATTATATATAATTATGATGATTGATAATTATGATTTATATGATGATTCCATATAATTTAATTATATAGATATATTCTTATTGATTGATATTATGATTAATTGTGATTCATTTATGATATATATAGTATTTGATTATATGATGATATTTAATATGATTATTATTAATTCATTTGATTCATGTTCTCTTGTTATTATTGATTTGTCGATCTTCATTTGATTTGTGTGATGATGATGTTGTGGTGTGGGTTGGTGCAGGGGACAGGGTTGTGGTTTTGGGAATATGCTCATCTGTTTATATTACATCTCTACCATCAGCATTACCATTGTTACATCTTACAATCTCAATCCTACCATGTAACTATAATAACCTCATCTTCTTTAGTGTCTCATTCCCAGTAAGTTCTCATTAGATTCACCAAAACTGTGAGATAAAAAAAGTCTGGCTTTATTGGATATTGTCTAACAATGTTCATGCCAAACTTATGATTCATGCTTCTTTCTGATGCCTTATCATTTTATCTTTTTAAGTACACTTCTTTTTATAAATATTCATGCTTCTTAAATATTAGTTCTGAAAGATCTTTCAAAAATTTTATTTCATTCCATTAAAGAAGTTATAATCACAAAAATATAAATTAATTGTAGTACCCATTCTCATAATTCCCTGAGAACGTAAGCATGTGCATTACGATTCCTATTATGCTTATCTCTATCTACAATAACAATATTATATTTCATCAATCTCTCCCAGAATGTGGATTTGTTATCCTGTTTAAGCTCAGCCATTATTAATATTAAAAGCCACATCAACGACTTATATCTGTGGGTACACAGGGCAGCTCATCTGAAACCGTAAATAACACTATTATTATGAGGGCTAATTCTCATTCATTAAAATAAAATCAAATTTGTTTCCATGGTTGAATAACGACAACTCGTTTATTTCATTATTTAAATGATTTTTAGCCAAAGAAAATACAACAATCACAATTTTTTAAGTTAATGGCACTGCTAATGAGCTAAATATTTTAGATTACTGCTAATTTATTATTAGTGCACCTTCAAATTTACTATACTATTACTCATTTATTGGATCCATTTAGCGTTGCTTCCAACCACAATTCCTGATTTTTGGCCTACAATGTATTTCATTTGTCTTACTACACAAAGTAAATGTTTAGGAAATTCCATATCATTTCGAAATGTCCATATATTGTATTCTTTTGTTCGTGTCTGAATGTTACTGTTTCATCGATTTCTACTTTCAAATCATGTAAAAACATGACAGTGCTCTCCTCCCCCTTTCCATTACTAAAACTATTTAATTATTTCCTTTTGCATGGCAGGATCATCACACAATATAACAGTTATATTATATTACATCCTATCCATTTATTGCAGGCCATTTCTATATGTTTCTTAACAATACTAAACATTTGGAAAAACAGATGACACACTTATTGAACTGTAGTAAAACCCTTCAATAACTAGTTTTGAGTTTGCTAGTTAAACATTTACAAACTTATCACAGCCCAACCATGTTTTTAATTCAGAACTTGTAATGCTGCTGATGCAGCTAACATCAAGATTATTGCTGTTATATATACAACAAATACATTTTGTATAATTTTATCTCAGGAGTAAGCAGATACATAATACTACCTTTGATCATTTCTTAGAATTAAATAATAATAACAGTAATGATGATGATAGTGATGTATTGATGATGTTGTGTAGGTATGACAAGTACTACTAAACTTAGTAAAGTACCTACTACTAATAACTAGCAAATTAGATTAAGCTAAAATTAGAATTAGCTTTGGTTAGTATTAGCCAGTATTGAAATCCCACTCCTCCCAACCTTATTTCATTCTTTTGTTGCCAGTCAGCAGTTTGGTGTATGCAAATAAGTTAATAAATTCCTGCCTCCTCAAATTTGCTGTGGAGGGAAACTAAAAAATCAACACAGTATCAAAGAGCTCCAATTTGTTTTAAAATGAACTTATTCCTCATCAAAAATAAAAAGGATAAATAAGCATTAATTCATAACACAATACACTGAATAAAATAATCACATCATGAAAAATGTGTTGTTCACTGTAGAAGTGTATTAAATCAAGATGATAAACAAAATTAAAAAATAATATTGAGAATAAATATATGTACACCTCATTGAGTGGCAGTCGTTCTAAAAGCGACTTCTTGTTAAGTTGGAAAATTTAAGTGGTCATAGCTATTGAAATTTTATTGCTACAACAACATCTTGACCAACGTCATCTAGAAGTCCGTCTGAGAAGATTTTCTTAGCGTAGAAGGATTTATTCTGCAATTGGTTAAGTATGGTAACATACTGAGCAACACGACATCAATTTTCTCAAAATGAGTAAATTGGAAGAAAATTCAGGCTGCTGATCCTTGGCCATGAAGGTTTCAAAACCTGAGAAATTGTTATCAACATCTAAGTTTTAGTTGGTTTGTCTAGGCAAAATTGGTATTTGGTGTAACATCATTCATTGATTTCAAAACAAGTTTTATTTATTATGAAATGACTAAACATGTGAGTTCTGATGCAAATCTCAAATTTAGGTAAATGTAGGGTTATACAGACCTTCCATTTTACTCTGTAGCTACCAAATTAATGTTTTATGAAACAAGAGATTATTTCATGTCCATTAGCCACTAGTTCTGGCATTACCATGAGAGCTCCATCAGTTGCCTTCTTTCTGCTGCAGTAGTGGCCCATAAGTTGCCTACCTTCTAAGGGAAAACAATTTTTGCAAACATGGGTTATATAGCCAGTAAATGGTCAATGTTCCCAATTACGCCCCGCCGACGCTGGCGGCTACCCTTCTGGGAGACCTATATAAGCTGGTGCGCGACCAGCGCAATATATATTGGCCATAGATGCCATGAAGTCATACTTCACAGGATCATTTTTTGTGCAGTACCAATTTGGTAGTTATATTAGTAGTTGTGCTATCGACCTGGACTACTCTTGGATTTTGGACTACCTGGCTTCTCTTCGCGGATTTTGGACACCCGGCTCATCCTCGCTTCTCTTCACGGACTTGGACCGGCTTCATCCCTGGCTCTTTGCGGACTTGGACACCCGGCTTCATCCTGGCTTCTCTTGCGGATTTCCCGGACACCGGGCCCCTCTTCGGATCCCTACGGCTCGGACGTTGCAACGCCTCTGAGATTAGCGGACAACTGAACCGTGATCGACAACGGCCCTCTGGCCTGACTAGGCTAAGACTACCAGTGAACCTACAACCAGCTAAGGGTGAGTTACGAACCTAACTGGCAACAGTACACTTCTGGTGAAGGACAAACGCCGCGCGGCTGCGCAACAGCCGGCAAAAATGGAACCATTGGACAAAAGTCACTTGCCGATGGAGCCATCCCCGAACAAACAATCCCGACGATCGGCGAAGAACGATCTTCCCAAACACGAGGATCAAAGGACAAAACTCTGCATGATGCCCGGTATGTCAGACAGTGACATGGAAGTAGTGGACGAGCACCCCGTGGACCGCGGGAGAAGGCAGGCAAACCACACCCAAGGCTGGACAACCAGGCAGCAAGGTTCTAGGAGAGGATGGCGAAACCTCGAAAACCCTACAAATTCGCGCGCACCCATCCCACCCAATTATTTCCATGGATAATCGCTTCTCAGTGCTTCAGGACCAGGACAGGTATCAGGACCAGGACCTTCCCGGTCAACAAACAACCAGTACCACACAGTTGTGTTAAATTTGAAAAATTTAAGTTCTCATAGTTACTGTATTCCCGCGTGTGAACATCCCCAAGAAGCCAACAGTCATCTTAGAAGATCACCTGAGAAGATTAACCCTCCATAAACTTGAGGGTTTTTTCATGTAATTAGGTTTACCATGGTAACATATGAATAACTTTACACTCAAATTTTTTCTTAAGGTAATAGTGTACAGTCAAACTGATTTCATGCCATGAGAAGGTTTAAAAACCCAAATTTTTACTAAGGCTAAGTTTTTGCTTGGGTGAGACCTGAGAAAAATTCATGTTATACAAAATTTTTTTTCATTTAAAACAAATTTTTATTTATTATAAAAGAACCATGTAGCTTCAAATTAATGTTTTTCATCAGTTTGAAAAAAATTTCTGTATCCTCAGAATATATAGTCCGCATCTCTACGGCGCTACCTTCGCTCAGGGGTCAGGCGGGTCATCTATCCTGCAGGCGTTACTTCATACGCTCTTTGGCAAAGGTTCAGATAACAGATCGTACTCCCCTGTACCCCCTCATGCAACGCTGTTACCCCTTCGGGGATGGTATATAAGACGTGCGCCTCTCCTGAGGGCTCGCTCTTGCTTTTTCGGCTACATTCCGTGATGTAGTTTTGCTTTTTTTCAAACCCGCTCCCTTAAGTCGTTATGATTATTTATATATGGTTTTAACTGTTTATTGTAAATTTCATAAGTCCGTCAAAGATATAAATTAGATCAGATTAATTAATATTGTTTCTCATAAGTTATTTGTACCTGAGCCATTTATTTTCGGTTCCTCCAGTGTTAAATCTCAAAGTTGGCTGACCTCATAATTAGTAACAATTTACTTTGTACGGTCGCCAGCTGTTGAAAACAACACATTAATTACTAAATATTCGCTACGTAATATATAGCGAACTGACCATACATTTGCCAGGAAATAATTATACCAAGCTAACACAAAAGCTTCTAAGCTATCGAAATTCAAAAGATTGTCGTCACATTGAACTTTTCAAATGGACGCTCCCAGGTTTTAATGAAAAGTATCAAACTTTATAGGATCTCAAATCAGGAGATATGACAATCAAATAACTTTCAATATAACACATTTATTACATAAACAATTTTACATGAATTGGTTTTCCTGATCGCAGGTTCCAAAACAGCTGCGGAAAAACGAAGCAGAATTACAATTTACAAAGCAAGAATGAAGGACGGTCGAGGCGTCTCCATGAACAAGGCGCGTTAAAATGCGCCGACATACAAATTAATAATTTCAGTCGACCTCTCAAAAACCCACTTTAGGGCGAGAAGCTGAAAATTCAAACATAAACCTTATTACAAAAGGTGAACACTAACTAGTAGCGCATCAACAACATCGCGCTAACACGTACAGAAATACTGTCTTATAATCTACCTTTGAATGCCCAATTTAGGACGAGTAGATAGAAACGTACATAAACAAATTTGCTAAAGAAGCCGTATCTAGGCCTTCTTTTCTTACATAACATTCGTGATAAACAGAATACGTATGAGCCATGGAACAAACTTTCATAGAGTGCATAATGCCAAAATTCTTGAAATGGATTTCTTACTATACCTTTCGTAACATTACAACATAGGAATGCAGCAAGTTTACGCGTAGCGAGTAGCGGTCCATAGCGCCCGCCCGCTGCTCGCTGAACAAAACTGTGCCTAGACACGAGCGCCGATCAACATGCCACATACAAGGTCGGCAAGTGACCCCTTCGCTCCGTGCCGGTGACAGCTGTAGCCCAGCCGACTTCTCTGCCGGCTGCGGGGCCGTGACGTTGCAACCAAGGGCCGCGGTTCGAGCTACCGCACGGGCCAAGCAAACGCCTTTGCGTAGTCTCCCGTGTGCCGAATGCGGCCAAGCGCCGACTTACTCTCAGCGGGAGCACCTTTCCATAAATTGCCAAAAGCGGCCAAGTGCCGTCTTACTCATGGCAGGAACTGCAACATTAACAACATTCATAAGTAATGCGCAGTAAACATTAGCTGAACCTCCTCACCAATCAGAGGTCAGCGACATACATACAACATAACATTTGTAGTAAACGAGCTGCAAACAACATAAACATTAGCAAATCATTAACATTTCATTAACATCATATTCAATTCAAAGTAAGAGTTCCATTTCCAAGTCCATATCAACAAATTAAATACATTTATGCACTCAATTTCATTAATATATTGTTTGGTTCAAAGGGAACCAACAATAAAAAACAACCATGGCTCAGGCATCACTGACAAAATGAGAAACAATATTATTTTAATCTTCATAAACTGATCTATTGTAACTAACGTAAACTAACATACTTCGGTAGAAGAAAAGTGATGCTATATCTATTAAAAGTCCTATTTACAAAACATACTATTTACAAATTGATACATATAACGACTCTGAAGGAGCCAGGCTCTACGAAAAAATCAACAAACTACATCACTGGATGGGCAGAAAGAACAAGAAAAAGAGAGCGAGGCGCGAGGCCCATGTTTTAAAGGGGTTGGGGAAGGAAAAGCCGTGAGGGGTCACAGCAGGGGGGCATGGATCGAAAATTTTGGAACCCTTTCCCAAAAGAATCGTGGGGAACCCTGCGGGTTTTAACCCTCCACACCTGTGCGAAGGAAACCCCCGTTAGAGCCCGGGGCATTTCTGCCCCCAGTCAGTTAAAATATTTCAAATTGCCAAAAAACGTTCTGAAGCTACAGAGGTGAATGGGGTGCCCAAAAGCCCCTAAATTTAATGTAGATGCCGTTTTGATGAAAACCCGTAGGAAAAATGTTTCTTTTAACAAAACCTGTTTTTAAAAAAAATTGTTGCAAAACTAATTTTTCTCAGTACACTGAGGCAAAAACAGCTCTTCAAAATCTCGGGTTTTCAAAACCTTCTCTGGCCATGAATCTTTAATTTAAAAATATTACCGGAAAATTAAATTAAAAAAGTTATTCTAGGGTAATTTAAAACCCCAAATTTAAATAAAAACCTTAAATAATGGATGGTTTTCTTCTCAGATGGTTTCAAGATGATTATTTTCTATTCACATCCCTACATAAACTGTAAACAAATTTTCCAAATTTAACATCAAATTTATAAATTTTAAATATAAAAACATGCTAAATTATTTTTGCTGGAAATGTTTTTTTGGTTTGGTGGAACTTTATATTGAAATTTTATGATCTTGAAATGTTTGAATAAATACCTATTTGTTTTCAGCTGGTTTACTTTGTACGTTTTGTTGTATTTTTTGCGGCCTCCGTTTTTGTGGAGGCTCGGGTAATGTTACCGCATTATTTATGTATGTTTTTAATGTTGCGTTCCTTTGTATAAGACGGCATATCCCCTTCGGGAGTATGTTTTTCGAGGACGGCCTTGGCCGCAGGGGTTTGGAAATTTCCCCCCTGGTAAGACGGGATTGGGCCCCTTCGGCAACCGGGGGTTGAAAAGGGGTCTGCAGGCCCCTGCGGGAGCTCGAACCGCGGGCCCTTTGGGTTTCAGCGTCACGGTCCCGGGCCCGGGAGAGAAGTCGGTGGGGACAGCGCGTTACCGGCACGGGGCGGGGGGGTCACCTGCGGCCTTTTACGCTGCATGTTGATCGACGTTCGTGTCAGGTCACGGCTTTGTTCAGCGAGGCGGGGGGGCCGGGGCTCATTCGTTTCAAAAACCTGCTTCTTATGTTGAAAGTTACTGTTTGGTAAAAATCCATTTCCAAAAATTTGGATTATGCCCCTTAAAAAATTTTTTCAAAAGGCTCATTAAGTAATTTTTTTCCGAAATGTATGAAAAGAAGAAAAGGACGGGTTTTTAACAAAGTTGTTTTTTTTTTTTTTCTTTTTCCTCGTCCCAAAATTGGGGATTCGGGGGTTATAAGACAGTAATTCTTTTGTTTAGCGCAATGTTGATGGGTACTAAAATAGTTTCACCTTTTTCAAGGTTATATGTTTGTGTTACTTCCCCCCCTAAAGTGGTTTTGTTGGGGTCGCTGAAACATTGAATTTGTATGTCCCATTTGACCCCCAATATTTAATGTTCATGTCAGACCCCAAAAAGTCCCAAATTTGCTTTTAAATTTATTTTTATTTTTTTTTCCGGCCGCTTGAACCTGCTTCAGGAAAAAAATTATGTATGTAAATTATTTCTGTGAATAAGTGTTATGTCTAAAGTTATTTGATTGTCATATCTCCAGATTTGAGATCCTTTAAAGTTGTGATACCTTTTTGTTTAAAACCTGAGGCGTCCATTTGAAAACTTCGAATGTGACGACAATCTTCTTAAGTTTGATAGCTTAGAAGCTTTTGGTTAGCTTCGTACAAATTGTTCCTTAGGCGAACGCATGGTCAATTCGCTACTTATTACGTGGCGAAAATTTATGTAATAAATGTGCTGTCCTGTACAGCTGGCGACCGTATTAAAGTAATTATTTATTAATTAAGAGGTCAGCCAACTTTGATATTTAACAAGTTGACGCACATGACACTAAAAACCCCATCAGATCGACTCCCGGATTAAAACCCCGAATCGGAGCCTACCACCTGGACCTCAACAAGATCATAGACTGTAAGACTCTTGTGAGAGACTTAAATGAATGGACCAAGAACAGTATTGACGCACGTTGCAACAAGGCCCAATTGATTATACAACCAAAGACAATGACCGCCCACTATAAAGTGGGACAGAGGCTTGAGTTTATTAAACAGGACATCAACATACGCAAACTTTCTTCTTTGACCAGCCTACCTACTTCTATCACCGTGCAATAGCTGCTCCTAGAGAAAAGTTCGTTATCAAAGGATTACCCCCGAACTTAAATACACAGGACCTACTGACTGACATACGCGACACATACAGCTTAGGATTGACTCTTACAAAAATAACAGGATCCCCCGCTGCAACAGGTGCCAACAATTTGGGCACACCAAAATCATTGCTCCAGGAAATGGGTCTGCGGCAAATGTGCAGAATCACACGACACCGTCTTCTGCACCAGCACCCTTATAAAGTGTGCCAACTGCTCACAAAACCACGAAGCATCCTGGCCCAGCTGTGCAGCTTTCCAACTCGCCAACAACTTCCGACTACAAGCAATCGCCAGACTAAGAGACAGAAACAGTAATCGCACCAACCAGCCCCTACCAGATTTCTCCCATGAATCCTTCCCCGGACTCGACGGCAGAACCTTCGCGGATACTACTGCGAACAGAACTGACAACCAGGATTCTTCGACTACAACTGGCAACAGCACCAGCAACACCCTAAAAGACATCATCGACTTCATCAAAAACAACAATATTACCGAATCATCCAGATAATAAAAGACATTATCTATATTTTAAAGGACCGAGGACATCCTCACGAAACTATTGACTGCTGCGACAAAAATATGCGAACTGTTCTAAACAGGCAGAACAACAGACAACACTACTTAAGACTAGCATCCTGGAATGCACAAGGCAGACTACACGACAAAAAAACTTCAATCAGACTGTTTCTAGACGACTACTCCATCGGGGCACTTCTTATTCAGGAAACCTGGTTAAAACCTAACCAACCTTTCTCCATTCCCAAATTCCTCATATACAGAACAGACCGGCCAATAACCATGGGCGGAGGAACAGCCATCCTAATCCGGAATACGATCCCACATACCATCCTCCCGACTCCCAATACCTCTTTCGAAACTACCTCCATTCAAATAGGAACAAAATTAGGACCAATCAAAATCGTTTCAATGTATACAGACCTCACAGCAGACTGAAAGCAGCAGACTTGGACCAACTAATTGACAGACGCACACCTCTGTTATAGAGGCGACTTGAACGCTAAACTGACGAACTGGGGGTGCAAGTCGACAATCAACCGACGAGACCTACATAACTATCTTCTAACCAGACCTACCTTAAACCTTCTCGCACCTCAGGAACCTACCCACATGATAAACGACGAACCAAACGACATCCTCGACCTCGTAATCCACTCCACATCCATCATCGTCACGAATCCCTACCCCCGGCACGAGTTAATATCAGATCATCTACCAATAATCTTCACGGTTCATATAACGCCTTTCTCTCTAGCCCCGCCCATTCACCCTCCTCGCACCATAGACTGGAAAACTTCAAGCATCTCATATCGAAAAAGATAAAAACTCCTTCATCCCTCAGTACCTGCCAAGAAATAGATAAAGCCATAGACCACTTCAACCATCAGATCAAATCCGCCATCCGCAAATCTACATTATATTCTTCGCCACATCACTTCCAAAACCTCCGAATGAACTCCTAGACCTCATCAGACAAAAAAGACGAGCACAAGACGTTACTACCGAATCCAGACAAAAGAGGAGAAGACCATTTACAACAATTCAAACGTGCACTCCACGACAAATTGACGCAACACCACGGAAATACTTGGGACAAGACTATACGGACGCAAATTTAAACACCCTGACCGACTATGGAAACAATTAAAACCATGAAGGCAGCCCACAACCTATCTCCATAATGCAACCAGATAACACCCTCATACGACCCCAGGTCATTGCTGAAGCCTTCGCCCAATTCCACTCTCCAAATTCCCAGAACCAACCCCACTCCCTTCATCCGCTATCCTTAATTTCTTCAAACCCGCCACTTCCAACTGCTCAGCAACAGTTGTGGACTTTCACTGACAACGAAATCGAGACGAAATTCGACTTCTTGACCTGACAAAAGCTGCAGGCCCGATGGAGTTCAGACGGCGGCACTAAAACATCTGACCCATAATGCGACTCACCATTTGACTGTCATTTTCAACTCATGCATACGCCTATCTCACTACCCCTCCATCTGAAACATTCTACCGTCATCATGATCCAAAAAACCCAAAAAAAGACCATAAACAACTCAGCAGTTACAGACCAGTCAATCTGTTACCCACTTCTAGAAAACTATTTGAACGACTTTTACTCAGACGAATGACACCACTTCTGACTAACGTACTACGAAAAACACAGTTTGGTTTCAGAGAGAATAGGTCAGGTACTGCAGACCCTACGACTTGCCCTAGACGTTTCAACATCCCTCCAATATCCATACGACGTCCCTGCCTTGTTTACCGATTTTAGCAGTGCGTTTGACTCAGTCAACCACGAGATCCTCCTTCTCAAAATAAAACCATACATCCCAGAATCTCTTCAGTCTTTTCTGAGAAATTACCTTCCTCCGCTCCTTCCGTACGACACCTTTCATGCTATTCCCTCTTCCTATCCCATCCAAGCCGGCGTCCTCAGGGCGCTGTCTGTCTCCTACCCTATTCAACATCTTCATTAATGACATACCTGTACCTCACAATGTAAATGACTATCTATACGCAGACGACCTGGCATACTGTTACCAATCACACGACCAACTGGCATTATGGAAATTACGACAAGCCGCTAACCTTCTCACAGTCTGGGCCAGAGAAAACCAAATAACAATCAACGCATCCAAATGTCAAGCTATTATATTTCAATGGAAAAGAGCAAATCCAGCAATACCCCATTCAAATTAATAACTGGACATTCCATGGAAACGAAGTGACGTACCTTGGACTGACATTCAACTCTAAACTACTGTGGACGCGACACATCAAGGACAAGACCCAAAAGCACACGACAATCAACGCCTTACTGCCCATCATGACAAACAAGAACGTTAAAGACAAAACCAAACTTACATATACCATACGTACATCAAGCCAATAGCCACATACGGCGCTGAAACATGGCCTCGACTTTTCAATCAAACTATAACTCTGCTGACCAGACTGGAAAACAGAATAATCAGACTGACTTACAGACCCGCACCTGACGACTGCTACTCGACATCAAAACCCAGCACGACATTAAACCTCTTGCGACAGAAACCTACGAAACTGCGCGGAAACGACTGCTAGAGCAATGTACAATCCTCCTTCTCTGATTTTGTCGAACCTCATCGTCATATCATAAACAGAACCATCCCCACAATAGGAAGCGCCACCCGCTTGACATATTCACCTACCTCCACCTTCTCCCACAATATAGCTACGTAGACCATACGACCAAGCATCTGGACAACCAACACTTACATTCACGATTTTCAAAACTTCTGAAATGGCATACCTCTCTACTAAACGACGTGAGTTCCATAAAATCCAGAAATGTCCCGTTTTTCCAACAATCTCCATACACCATATACAGTTTTACCAATACCTTAACAAAACAACCAATTGCGACACAATACCCTCCCTTTAACAAAATAACCTCTCAAATCCTAGACCTAATAAATTAACCTGTTTTCCATGTCCAAAACATCACCCATCCATTCACGCTTCCCATACGCCATTCTCCTATCACCAGTTCATCTGGGGATGGAGATAAAATAGATTGTTTTTGCACCATGTTTAAAATCACACACATGCTGATGAGTACAATCTCTGTACAGGCAGCACGACCAAACACACACATACGCAGAGGCCCGTAAGGGTAGGAATGGTCGCACCGCAGTAGCGTGAACGTGCATTGCACTTCGTGCGTTCACAAAACTGCACAAGTTTAGCTCTCGGGCACACTGCCTTCCGTAATTTGTCTTCGTCTCGTTTGGTTGTTCGTGCTGAGTGCACGCTTGTCATGGCTATGTTACGAGCCATTATTTATATTTAACAAGGCCCGGCTTCTTCTGAGTCGTTATAATGTATTTTTATGTATGTGTATGAGTGCTTTTAGCCTGATTTAGGCAATGTTGGTTTTATGGTATGGAATTGATCTGAATTTGAGTGTTTTTATGATTTCGTGGTGTTTGCATGAGTTCGCCTTTGTTTTATTGCAGGTTTACTCTGCATGTTTGTTTTCGTAGCTCACGTTGCAGTTGTTTGGCAGCGTTTGGGCATTGGTTGGCCCCCAAAATTTGTGTGGTGTGCCATGTAAGGGCTGTACATTTCTAATTTGTTTGTGTAAATGTTACAGTTTCCTGCTCCCGTCGCGAGTAAGACGACAGTGGTCGCATTCGACATCGGGGAGCTTCGTTAATAGGCGTCAGCTGGGTCCGAACGGCATCGGCCGTGATCCATTGTTAGCTGCGTCTCTCTGGTCCCGTAGGCGGCAGTCACGTCGTCTGGGCAAGAGCTGGCCCGCTCTGGCTCGATCTCGTGCGGGCGTCCGAAGGCCGCACGTATTTCGGCAGGGCGTCGCCGCAGTCTGGGCAAGAGCTAATGTGCACTCATACAAAGTTTGGTTTTAATGTTTGAATGGCTCGTTTTGCAATAGTCGCAGTATATCACTTTTTGTATTGAAAGATAGGCAAGTCGGCTTTTTGTCAATTTTTTAAATTGTTATTCAACTTCCTTGTGCTAAAGGGGATTTTCGAGGGGAAGTTTAAATGCAGTAATTTTTTAATGTTAGGGTATTTTTTTAAGCACCTTTTAAATGTTTCCCTGTGTTTTCCCCCCTTTTGTATGAGACGGCCTTTTCCGTCTGAAAATTTTAAATTTTTCTCTGTTCTATGTCTTCTTTTTCAGCAATTTCAAGTGTGTTAAGCAAAAAAAAATTTTTTATGTTTTTTATGTTTTTTTACAAAAATGTAACACTTGTAAGTTACTTGGATTTTATATCCCCTTCGAGACCCTTTTAAATTTTTTTCCCTTTTTTCTTTCCAATCCTCCTTTCAAAGTTTCTTGTCGTCGTTTAAAGTTGTCGATGAAACATGAACGGGCGGAGGCCTTTCCTTCATTCTATTTTTTCATTGTCAAATTTGTAAAGGGGCGTAATTTTTGGGTAAGTCCATTTCCTTTAAACTTGGTAATCTACCTTAAAAACTTGCTTTTTATATAAGGCTCGACTTTATATACAGCATATCACTCTTTTGTATTGAAAAAAAGGGGGGCCCTTTTTTAAATTTTTTATATTTATTATTCCCCTTTCCCCCTAAAGGGGGATACCCGAGGTTGTCTAGAATTGTAATTTTTAAAGGTTCAGGCGCATTTTGGCCCCTTTAATTATGTTCCTGTTTCATTACAGCAGTTTTTATAGAGAGGGTTTTCCGTCTTAATTTTGTACCTAATTTGTAGTTCTTATTGTTTTTTTTGCAGAAACTTCGTTTCTTTGTACAGCAAAAAATTTTGGGTTTTTGTAAGCTTTATTAGTATTGTAATAAATGCAACAATTACAATTAATTGGCAGATTTAATTCTGAATTAGAAGTTGATTTTTAAGTATATATTAATTGGGGGGATGTTTGCTAATTTTGAAATTTATGTTTTGGTATTATGTGTTTTTTTGAAAAAGATCAAGGGGGGGATATTTGATATATCTTCATCAGTAGTGAGTAAATGATTGTTATACTGTATACATTTAGGAAGATTTTAAATCGTTTAAAAACTATTGATGATTTAAATTTTTTTCAGTTTTTTGGGATTTGGGTAATATTTTAAAAAAAAAGTTTATCAGGTTTTTTATTTTTTTTACAGGTTCTTTCGCTTTGGACTAAAAGTTTGTATTCGTCATGTTAGAATTATGGATGTTCTTAACATGTTTTAAAGTTATGAGTTTTTCCAGTTTTGTTCAAAGGTTTTTCCCCTTGTTTTTTTATTAATTGGGGATTGGGATTAATCAAATGTAAGAAAAATTAATTAATTTTTTTTTAAAAGAAAAATACTTAAGGGGGCCCCAAATTAAATGAAGTATATTAATTTTATTTTAGAAAAAAAAACTTTTTATACATTTTTTATATTTTAAAATAATAATTTTTAATTTTTTATCCCAAAGAATATATTTTAAAAATTTAATTTTTTTAAAATTTAAATTTAAATTTTTTCTATACGATTTTAAAAAAGAATACCCCAAAAACTTTTTTCTTAGCCCCCTCTCTAAAATGCTGCTATTGCATTGCGTTTAAATAAATCAATCCATAAATACTGACGTATTGCAAAAAAAAGGGCAATGCAGATGCAGTCAAACTTCTGGTGCTTAAGTTTTGTGAAAAACCGGGGGACAAAAAGGAGGTTTAGTTTTGAAAATGATGCATTGGGGTGATATTCCCAATTCTTTTTTGGAATCCTATTGCCCTTGATCCCTTCCCCAAAAATACCCCACTACCCCCAAGGGTCCCATTCGTGATTTACGAGATCATTGTAAATAAAGGATTATGATAATAATAATAATAATAATAAAATAATAATAATAATAATAAAAAATTTAAAAATAAATAATTTTGGTCTTTATGTTGATTCTGAAAATATTCACGAAGATAAAGTTTTTCAATAAAATAAATTGATATAACCAAAATTTTTTACATATTTCTAATATTATAATACATATACATGTACATTTTTCTTTTTTACATAATTCCCCAACCTAATCATAGAATTTTTAAACTTTTAAATTTCAGAGACATTTTGAATTTTTTAAACATTTGCGAACGAAATTTCCCTTTTGGGTTTGTATTGTAATAAATTTGAGGTTGTAGTAAAATTGGGGAAAAGATCCGTCCCAAAGGGGACTTATAGACAGTCCCAGTGGATCCTCTTGGGGGGAAAAAAAAATGAAAGGGCAATGGAACTAAATTTTATGTGTTTTTGGTTTCAAAAGGTAGGCTAATTTTTATTCAAATGTTGGATCATCTGAATATTTTGTATCTTTCCTTCAGTCTTTATAGAATCCATGAGACTACGACTATTAAAATAATCAAAAAGTAAATTGCGGGGGAGTTAAAGAAAGGATAGTTTTTTTTTCCTCTTTTTTAAAAATTTTTGCTATTAACAAATAAATGTTAAAAAGATAAGTTTTGATGTTCTGGGTGATTTAACACACATCGTTCTATTGTTGAGTTTTTTTAACTTTTTTAGTTTAAATAGGTTATTTATGTGTATAAAACCTCTCGAAAGGGAATGATTTTGTAAAGATATTATAAATTTAAGTTTTAAAATTTTTTTTTACATTCATTTTCATGAACATAAACAATGCTAGTTGTTTTGTTGAGAACATTTACTTTTTTAGGTTGATAATGATGTAATTTTCTATCCGCTGAATTTTAAAATTTTTTTATTGATGAAAATTTTTTTTTTAAATTTTTCTGAATAGAAAAATATACTTATAAAGTGGGATGGGTCGATTTTTTTGTTTAACTCTGAATTTTCAAAATTTTAGTAGTTTGAATTTTTTGGGGTCTTCCCCACAACTAAAAAAAAAGTGAGATTTTTTCCCTCAATTGAAAAATTTTTTCCATATTTAGTCTTTCTTGTTAATTTATTTAAACATTTGAGTTTCCGGGAGTATGGCGTGCAATATGGTTTTTAAAAAATAACAAAACCAAATTTTCGAAAAAAAGGGTTCAATGTTTCTTTTAAAATTTTTTATGGGGTATTTGCCTCCCGGAGATGAATACAAGATTTTGTTATCTTTTATTTTTCAAATTTACAAAAAAAATTTTAGACGGGCCTTTTCCAAACTAATTTTGCATTAGTGGCAATTTGTTCACATAATTGCATTTACAGTAAAAGTGCTTTTAAGGGTGTCCAAAACTTTTTTTGAACAATCCAAATTTTTTGAAACAGCCAAAATTCCACATTTTAGAAACGCTCAAACGCCATTTTCTAAAAAAGGTCGACGTTTTTTTTCAATTTTTTTTTTGTATAGTGTTTACACTGTTTAAGATGACAAAATTAACTTTTCTGTATTCTTTTATTTATTTTTAAATTACACAAATGAAAATTTTTTTGAAATATCTCTCAGGCCCTTTATATGGACATTTTAGAAAATGGCATTTACAGTTGTAGTGAAAGTTGTTAAATGACTTTAAAGAAGTTTTTAAATACCAAAAATTCCTGATTAAAATTAAATTTCCCTTTGAGGACCTTAAACGATTTTTTTTTCAAAAAGGCTAAATTTTGAAAAATTTTAAAATTTGGGGCTTGCAAATTCATGAACATGAAAATTAAAAAAAAGATTAATTGTATGGGGAGCTGTTAAAACAGCACAAATTAAACATTAACAAAACCTTCCTTAAAAAAAAGAAAGGCGGGGGACCATCCCTTTTTCCAAGAAATATTTTTAACACAGAGAACCCTAAGCTATCAGAATCGAGAAGATTTCGTCCATTAAAACCTTTCGAAGGACGCCCTCATTCGGAAAAAAACAGAAAATGACGGTTCCCAAAGTGGGAAAGAATCCCAAAAAACTTTCCCGGTTTACATTTATTAATGAACCATGATAACATACAAAAATAATTTTTTCTTGCTGTACAGAAACAGAGTGTGCTGCAACAAAAATACAGAATTACCAATAACAATACCAAATTGACAGACGGGGAAATGCCGTCTCCTTACAAAAATACTGTGAGTGACAGGAACACAATTCAAGGGCGCTGCCAACAATACGCCAAAAACTTACACAGACTTACTGTATTCGGAACAACCTCAACAATGCCCACTTACGACGAGGAAGTCGAATACGCAAATATACAAAAGTGACAAAGAAGCCGACCTCGGCTATCTTTCTATACAAAAAGGGAGTGATATACAGAACTATTACAAACGAGCCATTCAAAAGTTAAAACCAAATTTTGTATGAGTGCGTAAACACAGAGTTGTATGGAAATGGATCTTTTACAAAACGTATACCTTTCTACCAGGTTTACGAACGAAACAGGAATACTCTGGAATGAAGCAGAACGGCCGAACACTGCCCGTCCTTGCTCCATTCATCGGGCCGCGGCCTCACGACTGTCGCCCTCACACGGCCTTACAACGCCCGTGCGTGATCGAGTCAGTGCGTGCAGGCGGCGCGCCGTCGCCCAGCCGACTCGTTTGCCGGCTTCGGGACCAGATTCGACGCAGCTATCCAAATGACCACGGTCATCAATGCCGTACGGGCCGAGCTGACGCCTTCAACGAAGATTCGAACTGCCGAATGCGACCAAATGCCGTCTTACTCACGACAGGAACAAAAAAGTGCAACATTAATAATATCAATTAGCATTGTACGTACAAAATGGCACACCACAACAATTTCGAGGCAACAACCAACCAAACGCTGCCAAAAGCTGCAAGCGGAAACGACAAAGCGCAAATTGAACAAACAGAGTAAACTTGCTTCACGATAAAGGCTAGTTTACGACCATAGAACAACAAATATACCAAATGCAAGATCCAATTCCATAACAATAAAAATACCATTGCCTAAATCTGGCCAAAGCACTCATACACACACATAAAACCACAAAAATACGACTCTGAAGGAGTCGGGCCTTTCTAAAAACATGACTAATGGCTCGTAACTATGAAAAAGCGTGCGCCAAGCACGCCACACAACAGTGAATGTTACAACGTGAAACCAAAGGGCAAAAGGCAGTGTGCCCGAGAGCTAAACTTGTGCAGTTGTGAACGCACGTAAGGTGCAATGCACGTTCACGCCACTGCGGTTCGACCATTCCTACCCTTACGGGCATCTATGGTCAATCCTGCAACATGAAAAGAAAAACAGATCGGTTAGATTTTAGCCAACTGGCGCGCGCATTGCGTGTGCTGAAATTCAAAGCTTATATTTCAAGTCTCATTTTGCTGTTTCAGATTTCTCTTACTCCAGGAACTGCTTGGGTCGCTTATACTTCGCCCGTTTGTCGGGTTCGTATGAAGCGACCTCGGAAATGAGAGTGTTTTCCGAGTCAGTGGCTTTTTTGAAAAATTTAGTACTAATACTTTTAAGATGCTCTTTTAGCAGTGGCATTGAAAGATCGCGATGCAAATTTTGAATATAAGTGTTTTTGGGGGCGCAGAGGGCGTCCTAAGGCATTCATTTTGAACTACCTGCAGTTTATTTAAATGACTTTCTGCAGCAATCGCCAGCTAGGGCATGCGTAGTCCATTTGTGGCCTGATAACTGTTTATAAAGCGTGAGGCAGTTTGTCGTTGACAGTTTGCTCCGCTTGTTAAATAAGCATCGCAAGTGGCCTCTGGTCTGCCGCGCTTTCTGCCGCACGTTATTTATGTGCAGGTTGAAAGTGAGTGAGCTGTCTAATGTCACTCCTAGGTACTTGACACTTTTGGCCCAGTTAATTACGTCTCCACTAAGCGCGAGCGGCTTCGGCTGCGCGAATCGCAGTCGCCGTGAAAAGGCACGGCCGTGCTCTTACTCACATTGACTTTGATCCGCCACAGTTTCAGCCACTCCTGGATCTGAGTAGATGTTGATCCAAATGCTTCTGGAAGCTCGATCTTTCTCTACGTGGCTATTACAGCCGTATCGTCGGCGTACAGTGCAAGTTCCGTCTGAGGGTGCGAGAATATCCGCCATGAGGCTGAAGAGCGTAGGCTAGCACGCTCCTTGTGGCACTCCGGCCCTTTGTCGTGACAGGTAGATTTAGCATTCAGAAGCGTCACTTGGAACGTTTTGTTTGCTAGGAAAGAGTGGACAAGGTGCACTAGGAAACTGGGAAGGTTCAAGGAGTGGAGTTTGTAGAGGAGACCGACGTGCCAAACCTTGTCAAATGCGCTGGCAACGTCGAGGAACACTCCGCCTGTGAATCGGCTCTCGTTGAAGTTGCGTCTTATTCGGTCTGTAATTCGCACAAGCTGATGTGTTGTGCTGTGGCCCTGCGAAAGCCAAACTGCTCCTTATTCATTAATGAATTATCTGTAACATATTTTAAAAGTCTTTTTAATATTAGTTTTTCACATAATTTTCCGAGTGTATTTAATAAGCTGATAGGCCTATACGATTCGGGCAGTTTAGGATTTTTTCCCTGCTTGTGAAAAGTTAGTACATGTGCATGTTTCCACTGACTCGGAAAGTGCTGAAATATAAATATTGAATTAAACAGTGCGACAAGAAACATTATGGCTTGTTGGCAGCTTCTTTAGGACTGTCGTTACTGATGCCGTCTGGACCGGGAGCTTTTTTAGCTTTCAGCTCTGCAATGGCCGCTTTTACTTCTGCTTCATCTGTAAAACTCGGCTCGTCGGCGGGCGCGTGCAGTGCCGCCATTACCGTTTGTTGCACTTCGACAACGTGCGGGATTGGCGGCGCCTCCTCTACCGGCTGAAACTGAGATTCTAAAGCATTGCGAGGAGTTCCGCTTTCGCCTCATTCGACTCTGCGAACTCTCCTGGGCTGATTTTCAGCGGCAGCACCGTCACTGGTTTCCGAAAGCATGCGGGTAATTTTCCCTAATGAGTTATCCTCAGGTTTGAGGCCTGATAGGGAATTTTCCACTTCTGATTGCGAAATTCAGGCTAGTTCGATTTCAACTCTACGCTTCAATCGATTTAGCTCTCGCTTATCAGCGGGGTGTCGCGTGCTCTGCCACACTCTGCGCGCTCTGTTTTTCCTGGAAATTAAATTAATTAGAAAAGGGGTTAATGGCTGCTCCTTCTTGTAGGAGCGTTGCTTCTCAGCTGCGGCGTTGAGGCTGTCAGTCACAGCTTCGGCGAATTTAGCTGCTCCAGTTTCTATCTGCTGCGGATCTGAAAGGGCGGTTGCGTCTGGAATGCGCTACTGCAGCTCCGTCTGAAATTGTTTCCAATTAGTGCGCCGCTTCTGCGTCGTAGGTGCAATAGACAGTGCAGCGCCGCTGCGTCTCATCTCTGCGATTACTGGGAAATGATCTGAGGAGAGTTCATAGGTGGTGGTTAGAATAGGTGAATAGTGGAGTTTATGGCAAGCGCGATATCTAAAACATCGGGCCTACCATTCGTCAGTGAGGATAGTAGGTGGGTGAGGCGGGAGCAAAATCTCGCAGCCGTTTGCGTCGGCAACTGCTTTCAGCTTACGGCCGCGAGGGCAAGTGATGCAGGAACTCCAGACTGTGCGTTTGGCATTAAAATCGCCAGCCACAATTGTTGGAGTTAGTGCGCCTCGACTAGTTTAGCAATATCTGCAGCTAGTTGGGCGCACGTTTCCCGGAGCAGTCGGGACGAGCGTAAAGAGACAATTCGCAACGGCCCGCGCTCCGTCTGCACGACACAGCAGTGGCCTCGGCGTGCTGCAGCTGCGGAGAACTGAAACATAATGATTTATGTTGCGTCTTATTAATATTGCTGTTCCGCCTCCTCTATTGTTGGGGGCCGTCATGTTGGCTGCTTGCGCCGCTCTGTCGTTCCGGTAGCAGATATAACCTGGAAAATTAAGAGAAAGATGCGGGGGTTAGCCATGTTTCACCCAGCATCATGACAGAAATATTATGCCGAGCGAGAAAGCTGTGCAGCTCGGACTGCTTCACTCGCGCGCAGATGCCGTTGCAATTCCAAAAGGCAACGGTGCAGCTATTCCTATAAAAAGAAGGAGAAGCAGCCATTATTTACGGGGCAGAGGTACGAGGTGGGGGCGAGGACGAGGAAGAGCGTGCCTCGTCCGCCGCTTCCGCCGCAGCGGCCGCCGTCTCCTCATGGGAGTGCACAAGTAACTGTGTCACTACCACCTTGAGGATGGTTGCCGGCCACTCAGCTGGATCGCAGCCGGACACAGCTCGCATGAGCGCCTGCGTCACTCGCACCAAGTCGATCCCGTTGCGGGCGAGATCATCGATGGTGCGATGTAGCACACGCTCCTGCTCGCTCATGGAGGATGGGACGGGATCGCCTCCGCCGACCTCCTTCGCCGCTCCACGCGAGCGGCGCGCTCCCGGGGTTGGCGGGGGCGTGGGACCAGGGCGTCCGCGTACGTCCGCTCCTGGCGTCGCTGCTGCCGCTGGGCTCGTGGGCGTTCGCGTCTCTGCGACGCTGGCGCGGTGCTGGGGTTCGCGCTCCCGTGGGGAGAACGCGACGCCTCCGACCGCGCGTCGGCCGCTCGCCTTTCCTCGATGCCAGCACGCCGTTGGTGGTCCCGCTGCTGCCGCTCGTGACGCTGCTGTTGGGCCTGGTTGCCCCTGAAACAGCGGCGCTTGTACTCGGGGCAACCCTTGTACTTAGCGCCGTGGTTATCGCCTTGGCATTGGAGCAGTTACGCTCCACCGCAGGGGTTTAAGCCGCCGTTGGTGGCCTGCAGCGCGTGCGGCGCTTGCAGTTCCGTGCCACGTGCCCGAAATCCAGGCAATTGTGGCACTGCGTGGGCCGCGCGGTGGCCGATACACCTCCACGCGGACGCGGAGCCCACGTATGGAGGTTACCTCCCGAAGCGCCCGGTGGCGCTCCGAATCCCGCAGGGTGGCGATCACTAAGGGCAGTGGTCTGCCCCGTCGTCCCAGCCGCTGGCTGCATATTCGCTCCAGCTTCCGCACCTGAAACCCAACAAGTTCCAGGTTGTCATGGAGCGCCTGAAAGGGATTTCCCAACGGTATGCCCCGCAAAACATACCGAAGGAACTTTTCATTTCCTGTGGAGTACGTGTGGTACTCCACAGACTTCTGCTCCAGGGCGGCGAGCATCCCGGTGCGCCTCCGGGGTCTCGCACTAACCTTTACGGCGTCGCCGGCCACCTCTGCGGTGATCGCGGCGTCGCCGCCGGCCGCGTGCAAGGCCTCGAGGAGACCAAAGATGTCCGCCACCCCGTACAGAAAGATGGGGGGTGGGCGGCGTCGGCGGGTGACGAGCGTGAACTCGCCATCCTCCTCCTCTTCTGCTGCTGCTGCTGCGCCGGGTGCGGCGTCAGGCGTCGTGGCGGCCGCGGCTGCGGCCGGCGGCGTGGTCCCAGCGGCGGCGTCCGCTGCGGCGGGCGCCGCGTCAGGGAGCGGCGATGCGGCGGCGGGCCGCGCGGCGGCCGACGTGGAGGGCCCTGCGCCGTCCTCTCCGCTCTGCGGTCTCCTCCTGTGGGCAGAAGGAGTTCGTTTGACGCAAATGCGTTCAGTAGAAGAGGAACCGCCCCGTCGTTTGACGGTTCCTCGCTCTGTCGTGCGCCCGCTGGTCCGACCACGCGCACCATTCCCACCCGCAGACGGGGTGGCGAACGGTGTCGACGCGGCCGAGCTCGCCGGCGACGACATATCGCTTTATAAAGCTTGGCGCTTTTCTAATGCTAGCCCCACAAAGGGCTGTTTGATAGCTGGAGCGCCCTTAGAAGGGCGAAGCTACGCTTTTGCTCTTTTAGCCCTTAGAAGGGCTGTTTTTCCCGCGGCGGCAGAAAACTCCCTCGGCGGGCGGAGCGCTCCTCGGGTGCGTCCGCTCTCCTCGGCTGCCGGCGCAGATCCTCCTTTTGTCAAGGCAGGGGTGCGCGAGCAGCGCTGGGATTTATAAGCTCTCCCAGAAGGGGGGGTCGCCGAAACGTCAGCGAGGCGTAGGGGGGAAATATCGATACATCTGAAAGGTAGTACAAACTCTGTGGCTACAGGGTTTATGTTTGCCCCTTAGAAAGCAGGAAATAAGCGATACATGACAGCAAAGCGGAACGCCAGGGGCGGGTCGATTGGGGAGCCTCCTGGCGGTAATACCGGAACTAAATTTGGTGGATGCGGAATAATTTTTTATTTTGCCATAAAAACCTTAATTCTGCAGCTAGAAAGGTAACCAAGGTTTTTGCACAATCCCAATTTCACTCTAAATTGCAGATTGTGTTAGTAGAACCTGCAACCAGCATTTCTTGTAATAATAAAAACCTGTTTTGAAAGTAATGAAAAATTGCACAAACCGCTGCAACCAGACATTTCTTGTCCTTACAAACTATGAGTACAAAACCTTCTCAGATGGAATTCTCAGATGAATGTTGGCTTCTGGATGATGACGTAGCACAAGTTTCAAGCACTGTGATTCACTTAAATTTTCCAAATTTAACAAAAATTTCCTAATAGGAATATAGGATTTCCATATAGGAAAATTTCCATATTGTCAGTCTCTGTGTCTGTTCGTCCGTCTATATGTTCGTCTGCCTGTCTGTTCGTCCTATCTGTCGGTGCCTCCATCCGTCTGTCGATCCGTCCCTCTGTCCGTCAGGTGTATGTGAACAACACTAGCACCTAAACGATGTGTAGGATTCCATCCAATTTGAGGAAACACCTGTCCATCTGGCTTCAGTTGAAGCTGCGAATTTGAAAAAAAAGTCATTTATTTTTGGGGGTACTTTACATTAAGCCCCTCGAACATTTTCAAAATGTTCTAAAAAACGGCTTCAAATTATTTCTTTAAATTTTTTGTATGAATAGAGTAAATTACACTTATGAAGGTGGCTTTTGTCCGATTTTCACAGTTAACTCTGAATGTATGAAAGTTGCTAAAGTTTAATTTTTTCGTCGTCTTACAACTATAAAATTGAAGACGGATTTTTCCTTCAAATGAAATTTGTTGTCCATAAATATTCTTTCATTAAGGTCATCTAGATTTTTTGGAAATTTTAGTAGTTTTTGTGCGATAGTGCGTCTAACATTTGCAATTTTAAAAATTAACAAAAACAAGATTTTCTCAAAAATGGCCCCAAATTTTTCTTTAAATTTATGGTAGTGGTAGTGTCAAATGTACCTATACCATGACATAAACCCCAAATTGCTATAATCTCTTTTTTTATAAAAAATAAAATTAAAAAAAATTGTCTCTTACGTCGCTAATATTTACATTAGCGTAAATTTCTTCATAGTATTGCATTTATAAGTACACTTGCATTAAATAATGTAATATAAAATTTCTGAAAAGCAAGTTTTCTGTTAAAATAGCTCAAAATTTCAAATTTTCAGAAACGCTCATAGGCCATTTTCACAAAATGGCTCCAAGTTTTCTTCAAACTTTTCCTTGGATACTGCTAATTGCACTGTAATATGATTCATAGGTCATTTTGGTGTATTCTTTTTGTTGTTTTTTTCAGATATTAAACAAATGTAATTTTTAATATCTTTCATGTTTTAATGCGCACTTTCAACCATTTGTAAACATTATTGCATTCTTGAGTGGAAGTGCATCAAATGACTTCAAATGAAGTCTTCGTAAACTCAATTGATCTCTGACGAAAGATCTTCCAAGTTTGCATTTACAGTAACGGTTAAATGTCATTTTCTTAAGTACGTGTCCAAATTTTTCAATGAAAATTGCCATAATGATCGAGGTTGAACTCTTCCATAATATTCTTTAAGTAACATTACGGTTCTACTATTAGGAATGCAAAAAGTTGAGAAAATGTCGAAAAAATGTACTTTGGGCGACGATAGATGGCAGCTGGCCCGAGAATGCAATATCTTATGGCCTGTTCACAGCAAGAAATTAGAAAAAATGATTCGAGAAACTCTGCGTTTGCAATATCCTATGGCCTGGACAGCTAAATTTATTGTGTTATGGAAAAATTTTTGCAATAATCAATTTCAATTTAAATAAAAATATTATTGTGTCACTTTTCCATCTCCTAGAAATAGGAAAGCTTAATTTTATCTGGGTTTGGAGGTCATGATTCATTTACGTATCTTCACAAATTTTTAACCATTTAAACTTCAATTACGTTACACTTATCCATGCATACACAAAATAAATTGGTATGCCAATATATTTTTGAAACAAGAGATGAAATTCAGTGATACTTGGTTACTTCATGCATAAGTATTCCTCGCATACAAAATTAATGTACCCAGAAAATACAAGTTCCATATTACAAGTCTTTAGTAGTGCTACTTCCCATCAGACCACTCATCACTTTCAAAATATTAATATTGTCTAACATTTATCCTGTACCCCTCACTGTAATTAAAAACAAACTAAAAAAATACATGTAAGACTTGCATTCAAACTTACTCATTCGAGCAGAAATGTTTGAACTTGAATTCACTCACATCCTTGGGTTTCGTCATAAAATGTATATCTATCCTAAAGACATCAATAAACTACCTACAATTATAAAGATCAACTATGATGATACTTCCTTTTTGGATCTGTCCTTCAACTGTATCAGCGTGTTTCATATACAAGAACTTGGGCATTTGGCCAAAATTGCTCCCTAAAATATAACGTCAATACAATACAAGACTTATCAACAGTACAGTAAACGTTACCTAAAACTCAAGACAAATATTCCTCCTCAACAAGAACAAATTACTGAAATTTTCCCCCTCTTCAAACATCCAACAACGAGCCTGGCAGTCCTGTCTCCACTTCTATGAAGAAAAGACCTAAACAATCTTTCCCTCACTCCTGTTCAATTTCTAATTGCACAGAATTCACTGCACGCCGTTGCACGTCATACACAGTTTTAACTGTTTTTGACGTAAAATAAATAATTCTGATTACATACCTTCTACAGAGAACAGTACAAAAGTTTGAAAACAAACACAAAAATCAAAGATACTTCCTTCTTCTGAAGTTAAGAATGTGGGTGGCGGAATAAGAAGTGAAAAACTTGCAATTTTCTAAGTTTGCAAAAATGGGAACATACGCTTTCTTTGCTATGTACGAGGGCAAAATGAAGAAAATAACGAAAAAGAAAAAAAGATTCATATAGAAAACAATTGTTTGGAATAGTTTCTAAATTACTTTTCAAAATTACAAATTACTATATACTCCAAAAATTGAACATGACCTGTTTTCAAGGTCTAATTTTGACGAACAGTTTTTAAAAAAAAAAATCGATCTTCAATATTGTAGATTTCCCACATGAAAATATTTTGAAGATCTTGCAGGGACTTTGTGAAAAGTACCCCTCAAAATTAAAGAAATTTATTGAAAATAGCAGAGCCTCGACTGGGACTAGATCGACTGGAGAGTCTTCAGTTTCAGGAAAAATCATACGGATGGTTTAGGGCTTATCTTGTTCACAGACAACTGTCGGACGAACGTTTGGGAAAAAAAATCTTCTATATCGGGGAACACTGTCATGTTTCACACATGAACTACCTTCTGTTATAAGAGAAAGTATGTGCTGTGCCATCTGAGAAGCCATCGCCATCATCCACGGAAGACTAATTAGCTTTACTTCCTAGCTTTAAGTGGTATTTTTGTAAAAATTAAGTTAAGGAACAAGTTGATGCACCTTTTAACTCTTTCTGGACCTTAAAAGGTACTTTATATACAGATAATCCATGCCATGAGGAGGTTCAAAATAAACTAAAACTTACTTTTCACTTTGGTAAACATTTATGGTTTGGAGTACAGGTAATTAAATTATGACCTAGAAATGAATTATTCTAAAACACCTTTTTATTTATTTTATTAAATACAGCTCTTTGCCATTGATTTTTGTGTCATAATATTAAATTACATATAATTGTGGGTGATATAAACTGATTTCCAGCTCTTGATAACACTGTATGAGCTTGTATATCACAAAAAATGATATTATTTCATGTTATCATGAACATAGGTCTACTTCGTTCAATAGCTCCTAGATCGAGCCACCACTGAATACACGCTTATTCTCCGTTACTACCCTGAGGAGCAGTCAGTCTATAGACCGTTCCGTGTTTAAAAAGCAACTTGGCTGCATAGTTGCACTTCTTTCCACCAGGTGTGCTAATGATTGTACGTACATCTCGTCACGCTAGACTGAGCCAGTAGTGCGCCGCGGCATGATATGTGACAGCTTATAAAGGGCCTGCACCATTGCCACACATGTTTTACTATTAGTATGTTCTACTAAATTAACATTTGAAATTCAGAGTGAGCCCGGCCCAGTGTAGTTAGAATTGTTTTAAATGTTTTATTCAGGTGGTTCTCTTGTGTTGATAGTCCGTAATGGGCAATGATGGTGGGTAAGAGCCACATTACGGTAAAAGGCATGATCTTGGATCCTTTGTGTTGAAATGTATAGATTTAAGAATGTTTATGTGATATACTAACTGGTGAACCATACTTGCAGCAGTGTTTATTAATTTGTTTGTGTATGAAATCCCAATTAAGTCGCTGTGATTGCGCATGGGTACTTGGTTGCAGGCTCGTGATGATGTTTGAACCTTGAACCTTGCACAACGTGTAATGCATCCGAGTGCAGTCGGTTGCAGATTCTGCGCATTTGTTTAATGTGTATTCTAATGTTGCAGTTTCTTGTTTCCTGGTGCAAGTCATTTGAAGACAGGACGGTTGGGTCCGTACTGCGTGTTGCAGAACCTCTGTGTTGGGCCGTCCTTTGGCCCCCTAGCGCCCAAGTCTGTTGCTCGGCAACGCCGTATCAAGGCTGCCACTTCGGCCGCAAACGGCTTTGAAGCACTGCTGCAGGTGTAATAGGTAACAGGTGCCACATGGAGGCAACCAGGTTATAAGACGTATATCTGTGAAAGAATCCCCGATCATACTGCTTATGTTATATATGTTGTAAAAGCACAAGAGAGCCAAATTAGTTGTTCCGACGTATTCATGTTTATTTAAAGAAGAACTCAAATGAGTTCTTTTTTCCACATGAATGATTTTGTTGCATTCTGTGCTCCTAAAGTGGAGATTTAGACAGAATCCACACGCAACAAAGTAATTCTGTGTTAAATTGAGGAGGGTATTTTTGTTTAGGTTTTTGTAATGAGGCACGGTATGTTTTGCCTGACATTCTTGATAAGTTATATGTAATTCTGTATTGTTTCCCTCATGAACAGGCGAAACTATTCATTGTATCAGTGAGGCGAGAGCCATCAATTGAAATTTGTAATAGTTTTTGAATAAATATTGTGTTGTAAGCTGATATTTTCGGATTACCAAGAAATCCCAGATTTATATATTTGCTCAGACAAACGTTTTAGATAAATTAAATTTGTCTTATATTTTATAAAATATAGATGAAATCATTCACTGGCAGCCATTGATATGCAAAACGATAACACAGATTAGTCTTAATAAGTAAATGATCATTGCTTAAATCCAACAACAGCACTAAACTTCTTCACATATAGAAGAAAAAAGTACAACTGCAATTGATATGCCAAACAACTGTACAATTTAGTCTTAATATGTAAATGATCATTACTAAATTACACACCACTGTTCAAAATTCCTTCGCATATTGAAGATAACCTTTTACTGGATGTACTGAAAACATCTTCATTTTGCCATTTTGAACCTAAGAACTGTGTAAATAGTCAAATGGAGAGTTCTAATGAACAGCTGCCCTACTACTTAGAGAATTATTCACATTTCTCTCCTTCTTGCAGTATTGCTTTCAATAGGGCAGTGAGTACTTCAGCAAGCCGATCTTCCCACTGAGTAGCCGATTGAAAATTTTAGTAGACTGCCCATCTCTTGGCATTTGTAATCTGTTTTTACACTCGTTTCGTCAAACAATTAAGTTGTCACCAATTTCTGTAAAAGAAGACTTTTAAATTGTATACGATATCAATATATTGTACATTGTACTTTACTGTATATTCTGTACTGTATATTATTGTACTTTATATTCTCTCGACCTATCTCAATTATTAAACACTTTCAAACTCACAATGATTTCTTGCCCCTTTGTATATAACACGGAAAAGAGCAATGTATCAACATTGACATTCTTTACCACTTCAGTTACGGCTTTCTTTCAAATGTTCACACAGGGACATTACATAACCTTATTAAAACACCAATGAATTTCGTAATAATTCTGGATATTGATGAAATCGATAGTAATCTGAGACGTCATCCTCTGGTGGCGCGCAGCTGAACTATTGGAATTGTTGCACTCTTAAGGGGAGGAGTGGGTGAAAATTGGCAAAAAAATTTGAAAAATACGATTTTTAATTTTTGATGTGATAATTTTGTTTGGAATGTGTGGTTAACATTCGTTCCTTCAATGTTTGTACAGAAGTAGCCTTCTTGGAAAGTTTCGAGTCTAGTACTGGAGTGCGAAGTTCTTGAGTCAGGTTCAGTAAATATGACTGCCAGGATAGATTGTTTCCTGACACCTTTTCATACAGAATTCAAAAATTGATTCCAGCTAATTTCATTGATGCTATAAAATACTTGGACAGTCCGTCTCGATGAAGATTAGACAGCGTGAGCTTGTACCATTGGTCTACGTCCCAATCGCATTTAAAACGAGCAGTCATTTTCACTGCTACCCGTCGTTGAAGGTAAACTATTCTATTATCTCGAAAACTAAGATGTCTAAAAGAATTATATTTCAAAATTTTATAGAACATCCTCAAATATTAGAAACTAAAATATCATAAAATAAATCAATAAATATAGGCACAAAAGAAAACTAAAACTCCAAAACAGTCAAAATGACTGCTCTTTTTGTTCTAATGTTAAGATCTATTAGTTCTGTTCTAAAGATATTTAAGATTGATGCAGGCGTCAAGGAGATATACACACTTTTGATAACGAAATTCTAGATATATGATTAGATGAATGGATATGTCACGTATAACTCTATCAGGTTAGAAGCTTTTGAGCCAAAACTTGATAAATACTTCAGAAGGAAGATCTAGCAGAGGCCTGTATACTGTGGCTACCGGCGGTAGCCCTAGAAAATTACGAGAACAAAAATCTGACGAGATATATTGTATTAAAAATAATTATAGACCACATTCTTTTTCAGTGACATACATTTTCAAAATTCTATATAATCTGTTCTGTTGAGATGTGTATTAAATCGCTCGCTAGTCGGCGCATCAGTCCTCTTAAGAGGCGGCAACGCCCAAGAAACCGCTGGCACTCAGTGGCATCCTCACAGCGTGCGTTCGTTGCAAGAATGCGAGCGCTTAGTAACCGTGATTGAAGACGTAACACACCGGGGAGAATATTAATTGCGCATGCGCCGGCATCAAAATGACGATTTCGATTGTGGGGTCCCGTCATTCACCCGGTTTTGTCGTCTACGACAAACTTAAACTTTACGTAGTTTTCGCCGCCACCAATAAACACGATTTCAACACTAACACACAATGAGCATGGAAGTAATGAAAAATACAATATCCATATTACGAATATAATTTGGCAGGAACCTAATGGTTATTTTTTTTCAATTTAATTCAAATATGTCAGGAATAAACTGATGTTACTGTTTAGAATTTGGAGGTTATGTATATAGTGAGGCTACATTGTCACGAAAAATTTATTATTTATCCATAGGACGTTATAATTGCCAAATATTTACCATTCCTAACATAAACAATATAAATATGTTATAGTAAAATAGCGGGTAAAATTCCTCAATTTTCGAACTCTAAATTATGTCATGCACTTTAAAAGAAGACATTGTTGAGTAAGAAAAGTTTTGATATGCTGCGCATTTCCATTGGTTTAGTTATGGGAATGAAATTTGGGTTACGGGATCTTTTAGAAATGAAATTTTTAAGAAATTGAAAATCGTACGATAATTAAAACCAAATTCTATTGATATATCAGTTAAGGGTGTATTCATGGTATATATTAATCTTAATAGTCTGCATATTAATCCTATCAGTATCCAATCAGACTGTGGATGACCGTCGTGGTGTAAGTATCGTCCCTTGGCGCTCCGAGCTAGGCAACTGCTCTATCTTCGAGAAGAAGGGAATAGTGCAGCAGAAATTAACAGAAGACTAAGCTGAGCAACGGTGTAAACTGTCATACAAATGAGGCATGCTGGCTTCTGGAGATATCCTCATTGATGACAACGCCGATTCTCAAAGCGCTGCTGTAACCAAACATCATCTGAGGCAGATGGGTCATGCTTGATCATGTGTATGACCCTATCCCGCATATGGACTTAACGGCGAGTGATTTTCATCTCTTCCTCGAATAGAAGAATTGGCTAGAGGCTAAAGCTTCCAGATCAATGAGTAGCTTCTAACGAACGTTCAGGGTCATCTCACATCAGTGGTAGCAATGCTCGTCGAAGTCGAAATAAAAAAGCTTGTTCACAGATACTACAAATGCCTAAATATTCACGGCGAATGTATAGAAAAGCTATCATATTTGTACATAATATATTCATATTTGGCAGTATATTCAGTTTTTCTTTACTCTTGTTTTTGGTTTAGTCCATCGGAGTTTGATTGATCATTGATTTTGGACGCGTCAACAACTGTCCCATAAGTGTAGTGCATGGTTGTTGTTAGTGTTTGGGTGCATGCTGTTAGTCCCATAAGTGTAGTGCATGGTTTTGTCGCAAGAGATGGCGGTGATCTTCACCCGCTGGATGGCGAGATCCGGCGCCGATATACCGTCGGCTAGCGGGGTTTCCCGTAACCAGGTATCTCCCACCAGCGGGGCACCGCCCCAGCCGGGACAAGCTCTAAGCTCCCGACCGGAGTCATATGTGTCGTAGTGTAGTGCATGTAAGTGTATGTGAGTGCAAAGAGTGAAGATAGGACAAGGAAGAGGAAGGAAAGATGGCGCGCGGTCTGTGACCAGTTTGTTAGGGCATTCGCCTGGAGTTGATCGGTGATACCACGAAACCGATCAGAGCAACCAATCACTTGAGTTCTTCTTCAAACAGCGGCCGAATTCGACCTAACTAAGAAGCTAGTGTCGAAAATCCTTCTACCGTCGGAACTGGAACCCTAGGACCTCCCGGTCAGAGACACTGCACTGAGATCACTTGATGTCCTGAGCCACCTTTGCCGGTCCATTGGAGAAAAAACGGCCCTCGTATTACAGAGAGGGGAAGAGGGAGCATTAATTCTTATAGATGACATAGACGGGCCGTCCAAAGCCTTCGAAAGCCGGCTCCTACTTAATGAAGATAAATTAACGAGAATGATGTCGACTTCCCTTCGACCCAGTCAATTATTCAACTAGTGGAGGAACGATTTATCACACCTTTTATCTGTAGTAAACTGTCGTATTTAGTATTGTATCGTATTAAGACCATTTGTCTTAACACTATTGAAATGCATATATGAAAAAGTTCCATCACAATTTGCCAGAAAGCGCGTAAAGATTTCAATGTACGTTCTATTTTTACATTGCCATCATATCTGCAATAATTTGATTGCTATATAATTTAGAGGAATTAGGCCGCAGAAAATTTTATACAAATTGATTTATTTTCATAAGAAACGATAAAAAATGGATGTAACAAAAGGGAGAGATGTATGAATTAGGCCCTATTTTATTGAAGCCTAGTATTAAATTACATACAAATAGATTTAGCTCTTCCTCCTCATTGGGAAGGAGTTATGATTTTATGAAGGAGTTATGAAGGAAAAGTTTGTCGATTCTCTATTTACGTACGAGAAATAAAAATACTGGTATTAAAAAAATTCAAATGATCTTATATGATGCTCTATGTTATGGCTTAAGTAAAAATATTGCCTAATTCGCGAATTCACGTATTAGAAGGACGGCTTCGGTAAACCTGTATGACGAATAGATCGTTATGGGCATCATTCCGTTAGTGCAGCCGTATGGCGCTGGATAAAGTGATTGTCCACGTGTGAGGCGTCTTATGCGCTCATGGGAAGTACCGTGCGCCAGGAAAGTCTCTTCACACAGAGCTGAAACAGGGCCTCGTTGTAAAAATTGCATTTGTGTTAGTAGCAGCCAGATCACTGAGAAACAAGTGAAGGGGACAATGCTTCCATCCAGCATCTGTTATGATTGTGGCGAGTACTTTAATTTACGTTTTCAGAATGCAGCTCATATTACCAACATTATTATGTTGGTAATATCCGTTGCAGGCACTCGCACTTGCAAGGTGCCACTGCGCTGAGACTTTCCTGGCGCGCGGTGTATCTGACGTGTAAAAAATGGAAAATGCAAGGTACAGATTTAAGGTTGTTTTATGTAAATCACGAAGACCGAAGGCAGACACCATGTCACCCCAATTCAAAAATGCGTGGTGACGTGTCACTGAAGTATACGGTGAGGTTAGGCTACGTTTTGAGGTATAGTGGAAATTGACTGATTATTTAGTGACATGTCAACGGCTATGGTCATTATTCCCGTAAGAGTAGAACTTGTTAAGAATGAATGTAGGTACTAAAACAAATCTCCAAATTTATAAGTCCGTCTATATACCAACATTTATATATGGAACTGAAAGTATGCCACATAATACGAAAACAGAAAGTAGAGTCACAGCTGTGGAAATGAAATTCCTACGCAGGATAGTAGGGAAAACAAGGACATGTTCATAGAATGGCAGGGGACAGAAAACCGAAACAAATAATCGAAGCCAGGCCAGAGGGAAAGAGACTACTTGGAAAGCCAAGAGAAGCGCAAGGCACAAGACAAAAATACGTCAAATGGTTAACCCAACGCTGAGAGGTATTAGGGGAAGAAGAAGAAGAGTAGAACTTGCTTTTTAAGGGTGGTGTTGGCGGCGGCGGTGGTCTCCCCATTTTCAAGGTGAGATCCTGACCTACACGTCAGCTTGTGGGTTTCCCAACTAGGTCTCTCTCAACAGCGGGACACATCTCCAGGTCAAGCTCTAAGCTCCCGACTGGTGTTCCGACAGCCGTGGGCCTCCACGCAAAAAAGGGAACTTTATGACACGACTCCTTCAGAGTTGAAAGTATTTTGGGATATTTTTGTCCATGATGCCAACATCGTCGAGGTGTACTATTAAAATTTCTTAACTGATTGTTCGGCAACAATACACTCTTAAAATCTAAGACTTTTTGTGAACATCCCTCTTCTTTAATTTTTTTCCCCCATACAAACGTTTCTACAAATTCTAAGAGTTTGTGAGTTTGTGATATTGTAATAATTTCGCCCAATGTTGGTACCTATCCTATCCGCGCGTTGGGCTGCCAATGCACTAGATTCACCTGCTCTGCCTTGCTACACGGCTATACTTCTAATATAATAAATACGTATACACACTCCTAACTTGGGCTGACCTATAATCACTTACTTATTATTTATATTTATCTTTAAACACAAATGGGCGCCTTGTCATTAATACACACACTTCCTTTTCAACCTACTTTAGGTCTTGCACTCGCCCGTTCGCTAGCTAATTTTACAACTTGTACCCTTTCTGGCGTGAATATGTGACGTCTCTCTCTACAGGGCTTTAAACGAGGTACCTATGCATGTGGGGGTCTGCGTCCAACTACACAGAATCACACACATGCTTTAAAGTTTTACTGATGAACCTGGAATGTGATCATCTCAATTTATTTTAGTTCTGTTGACTGTTTTTCTCTGATATTTCAGAATGTACACAGTATATATACAATGATAGTGTCCTGATGGCACTCAAAACAAAACATAGCAAACAAACAATACCCTTAATATTAAAACACAAAAAAATAATGACCATTCACACTGAAAATTACATAGAGAAATACATTCATCCACACCGAATGCGCATTCTGTCGTTTGAAATTGTTGACCCTCTTATTCTATAATGAATTAACAGAACTTGGTCTACGACAGGTACCTTTGAAGTGGCCAAATAAGAAAATATCCATGCATCACTTCCCGTGATACTCGGATGAACTTGCGATATGCGGAGCATGTCATGCGTCCGCCGATTCGTACACTCCCCGTGTACGGCGATAGTACCGTCTCAGCTTCCACCAGTTCCCAGGACCATATATACCACGAACTCACATAGTTAAAAAAACCACTACGAAACGTTTTGCGATGAAACGCAAAGTTTTCACCACATTTAAGTTCCTATGGCGTGGAAACACCACCATTCACGAATGAAAATAAAATATTAAAGTTCCCGTATGAAGAAACACTGTTCGTTGCACAAAATGCAAATAAAAATATTTAAAGTCTCTGCGGCGAAAAGACATTGTTTCGTTACGCGAACTAAAACAACGAAAATACTCTGTATTTCCTACTGTCCGGAGCATCGTTAACTTCGTATTATAAACACTGCAACACAAAATGCCCAAGACCATTGTTCAAAAGCGCAACCGCGTAAAATTGAAGTTCGCGTCGGTTTTACCTGCAAATTATTCGCCATTACTTATGAATCCATTCACCCATTTGTTACAACCTTTTTGTCCGCATGAAAAATCTAAAAATGTTTTCAAATCACAATTCCGAACAATAACTTTAAAAATATTACATTTACGCTAACGCGGAGTCCTACGTCTAACTACGTCTACGCCAAGTCTACGCCAACTAACTTCATCTTCGCCAAGCGCACAACACCGTCTCATCATCTTCCTCTAGCATTGTTGTCCAATATCTTAAATGGATTTACATTGAACAGACGCCGATCGCTCGCCCGTTGCCACAAACAAGATTACAAAATATTTCTTATTTTCACGTTTTAAATGTTCTTACGCCTTGTCACCGGTTCTCAATACTGTATAATTTCTCTGATAATTACGGCACTATCTATTTCTCCTTTCATTGTCTTATTTCATTAAATACAACCTTTTGTCTGATATTTAGTCGTGATGTCACTACGATGCGTCTTATTTTAATTATACTTTTCTACATTTAATTTTAATTAGCTTTCTATGCTCCCCAAAATCGTGGTTATCTTGAAATTTCATAAATTTCGCCCCGTTGTTCTATAAAGTTCCAGCCCGATCCTTTCAGGCGTTTTCGTAATATTTATTAAAAATCATATTCTTCCTCAGCTTTCTTCTAGCAACAATGGTTTCCATGCTTGTGAACGTGAAATGTACGATTACGATTATTTCGAAATCTAGAGAACCCCTGGTCCGATTTTGCTGATTATTCTTTCAAACGATTCTAGAAATTATGCTTTATCGAATGTTTATGTTGAATATCCCCTTTTTTCGCCCACTCGGTTAAATTAAAAAAATGTCTGCGCGCAAAAGTGCCGCTTGCCTTCTGTCTTTTTGAATATAAATTTTAACATTTGATTGGGAAGTCTTCATTTTTGGGAACACTAAATTACTGGAGGGCAGTCGTAGTTCGACAGCGTTAGAGGCAACAACTACTGCTGCGCTCTATCAGCTGATCGATACACTATATCTCCAGCAGTGTACAGTGCTCTTCTGGCCGGCCTGCTGGCTCAACGTATCCACATGAATAAAGCAACAGCTCGCCAACCCAAGATGAATCCGTCCCTTTAACCTGCAAGAGCAACCCACGAAGTCGTACGCCGGAGCTGCAAATACTGTGAGTTTTCCATCAAAAGAGCAATCTATACTACTGGACGCATGCGAAAATCTGTCAAAGACTATATAAGTAAACTAATCGAAATTGTTCCCCCCAGTGCCATTACTTTTATATCAAGAATATCCCATAACAGAATATGTTTGAACCGGAAGATCAATGGTGATCTTACAACAAACAAATACCCTACTCTGATCATTAAAACACGCTACTGGCGAATTATGAGACCCTAATTGTCAAAACTCAAAAGAATCATAATATCAAATGTATAATTTTTTTCCAAACGAGGAAATCACAAATATTTTAAAGAACTGCGACATAAAACTAATCGTAAGATTTTTCATCAGAGCTGCCGGCCTGTCTGACCCCTAACCTCAGTCACATTGGCGAGCTTCAGAAGGCAACATTTATCCAACCCGAGAATTTCAAACTCCTCAGTCATCAGTGATTGTAAAGGAAAGCATACCATAGAATCTTTTTTCGTTGAAACATGACTTGTTTCACTTGCAAAATGGAAGGCCATACTGCTAGTAACTGCCCCCAAAATCTTCCCAAAGAGAATCGGCTCTCTGACACTCCCAGTACAAATATACCAAGTATCCTCTAATAATATGGAAGTACAGCCATATATAACTGAAACACCCACTGCCCCCTCCACCAGTGACCCTATGAACTTTCCTCCCCTTCTTAAAAGAAGCCTCCCCTATGAGTCCTCTTCCCTATCTGAAGCAACTAATAGTGTTAAAGATAATCAAGATAATAATTTATTTATTTATTTAACAGACAATTTGTCCTTGTACAAAATCTATCAACAGATAAAGCATGTTTTGACAAAATACAAAATACAAATTACAAGTATAATATAGTTAAAATAAAATAACGTTATTCCTAAGTTATCAACTCGGCTTTAGCAATGGATAAAAAGTTTGCATCACAAATATCGCTCTTGTCTCTGACTAGATAATTCATCAATTTACAGCAGCGATTTATCACATTGTTTGCAGTATACGATTGTTTATATAATTTGATAACAAAGATTTCTGTCGTTCTCGAATTAAATGTCGATGTTTTATATGTTATATAATTAAAAAGTAGAGGGCAATCTAGCGCACCCATAATCAATTTTCTCAAAAATATTGCATCCTGTAAATTTCTCAGTGATACCAGTGATGGTATATTCAATTGTAGTGCAATATAGTCATATTTGTGTTCAATGAACGGATCATCACAACCCAAATATCTGGCAGCTATTCTAAAAAACTTATGTTGAACAGTTTCTATCTTTTTGATGCTGTTAAAGAAGGAAGGCGACCATATCACTGATGAGAACATCAAATTAGGGTCTAATCAGCATCAAATAAAGCATCCCAAACATCGATCGAGTGGAGATCGTGACAGGTACGTTTGACGAATCCTGCTGGGTCTGAATAAGCTTTTGTAACAGATTGTTGAATATGGTCAGAGAACGTCATCTCAGAGTCAAATATGACACCCAGATCTCTGATAGATGATACCCTATCCAAATATTTAGAATCTAAGGTATATCGAAATACATTACACGCTCTAGTTCTAGTGAAGGTGATTGATTTACATTTATTGATGTTTAGAATAGAGATCATTAGCGACACACCAAGCGTGTAATGAATCCAATGCTTGTTGTAGAAGTTTACAGACATCTAGGGGTAAGCTCCTAATTTTCAAAAAATCTTTAGATCATTGAAGCAAAGCAGATATTCCAACCTCAGTTAACCTCTCCGCAATATCATCAATGAAGATAGTACAGACTACATAAATAATTAACAATATTTGCATAATCTGCTTTAGCGAAATCATATCTCCACTTGTCATAGTCCCAATATATAAGATCAGATTGAGTATTGCCTGTAATTTCGAGTGAGGGATGATATATGTCCGTTGATATAACATAATCAGTCGGTTCACTAACAGTAACATCATCAAAGTCTGTGAAAATCAGATCAAGTATCTCTATTTTTATTATTAACACATCATTTATTTGAAACAAGTTTAGAAAGCTAATTACATTGATAGTTCGTATTGCACATGTTTTTTCGCGGACAGTAGTATCATTAACAAAATGGGGTAAGTGGATAGTCTGCTTGAAACCATATTTAACATGGGGGAGATTGTAGTCTCCCAAAAGTATCCACTTAGAGTTTCGATACTCTAAGTATAATGATTCAATCTTTGTTGAGTGAGATAGAAAAATGTCATTGTTAGTTAAAGGTGGAAAATAGACGGAGCTTATAATAACATCAATTACATCAGAACGCATATGAATAAATACATGCTCTACGTCTATAGAGCTTTCAACTTTGACACTATAATAAGTGTTTTTTATACCTATCAAGACACCACCACCTCTGTTGTATGGATTATTATTTTTGTTACGGTCGTTTCTATAGATAGTAAAATTCTTTTCTAACAAAGTCTGAACTGAGTAACTTGGGAATTAACCACGTTCTGTGAAGACAATAACATCATAATCATTCAAAACAAAGCAATATTTCAAGTTCTTTAATCTTGGTTCACAATCTCTGACATGTTGATACAAATTTTCAAATTGTCCTTCGTTATACATTTTTGAAGTTCCATTTGACTTTATACAACTATTTTGGAGTCACATTAAAATATTTAATAGTTTTACTTTGCTATATTTTATTAATTTAGTCTAGTTTTTCTCGCAATAATTTCAATTGATTTCTGATTGGGTGTTAAGGTTAAATGTACCGATACTAGTTCCATTTTGTCGCTCACGTGGCAGCACCAAAATAAGCAAAATTTACTAGACTGATAACTGAACAAATTGTCCGATTTTCTTTGATCTGTAAACGACATTGGACTCTTTTAAAAATAGAATTCACGCTACGATGCTGTTTTTTCAAAATATTTCAAAAAACATTTGGAAACCGTTTTCTATAGTTCCGGGAAGAAATTAAAAAATATGGGCTTATAGCGCGATGGCGACAAAGCCTGAATCCAACGCCGTGTCAATCATGCAAATCGGATGAATAGGAGCGGCGTAAAGTGAAATTTCGGAAAACACACCTGATTTCCCTCCCCCTTCACTCTGCGTCACCCGACCCGCCAGGGTCCTCCATCGACGCCGCCGAACGGCCAAACCGCCTGCGGCACGGGAGGCCGAACTTTCAGACAGGCAAGCTGGGCAGTCAGTCCCTTTCAGCCTCAGTATATTTTTCTTCACGTGTCAAACTAGTGATGCTGTAACACAGCCAAACGGTCTCGTATCATCGGTAATAGTCGTATAAAACTATATATCTTGTTCACATATTTCCGTCTTCCTTCGAATATCATCAAACAATTATTTGAGGCGGTACTCAAAATATCGATTCCAATTTGGAAACTGATTTCAAAAAGAAAATTGAACTAATTGTGTAGATATCACCAATATTCCATGTTCTAACATCTTATTTTACATACATTTTACTTCTAAGATCTTCCGTTATCATTCCTCTACCACAAAAAATGAGCCGAAATTACGCACGAGCTCTTTTATCCTGCGACTTGATTTTTGATCTCAAAACGGCGTTTGTCTCCTTTGATAGATTTCACTCTGATGAATCTGTTTTCCCAAGTAAAATCGTGGAAGCTAAATTTTAAAAGTTTCTTTGTTGTTAATTTTAAAACTACTTTCCGACAAATTATGTAATCGGATACCGGAAAATCCTTATTGTCGGGCCCTGGTAAAGTAAAGTGGATAAATCTCTGGTTAAATATTACATTACTTCCTAACACGTGGTTCAGCGAAAAATACAATACATGTGTCCTGATACCTAAAAAATCGATTGACACCAAACATGTCTGTCCGTTTATGGTCAACGCTAACGCCCAAACCGCTCTGCCAATTTTCTCCAAATTGATATTCCTGAATAGATCTGAATGAACTCGATGCTTGATGAGTTTCAAACGGATATTTTGATTTTTGAGGGTACTTGACATTAAGCCTCAAAATCATTTTCGAAATCTTCTCAAACTGTCACCAAATTATTTGATTAAATTTGTCCTCGTGTTACGTACAGAACGCAAGAGAAATGTGATTTATGGTGTTTGTTGACATCACTTTTGTTTAGAAAATTGCTAACGTGCACTTTAAAGGCCTTCTCCTCCAACTATAATATTGATGATATATTTTTTTCCTTACTGAAATCTGTTCTGACAGATCTGAAAATAAGATCAGGTTTAATTTTTTTGGAACATTTGAGTAGTTTTCAGCAATTTGAAGGCGAAGTATAGGCAATTAAAACAATTGTAACTTTTTCTCAAAAAGAGCTCCAATTTTTTTGTTTAAATACGATACAAAATATGATGGTGGTCTCATTTTCGCCCACCCCGCCGTATTTTCGAAGATTGCAAAGGTGATGTAAGTTTATTGCAAAACCGCGTAGTTTTAGAGTAATTTAAGAATGAAATTGATGTATATATTAAAAAATCTCAAAAATCACAACAATTTTTTTCCATGGATAGAAGGGACGCTTAAAAGAATTACATTTTTCGTTGAACTCTATCAATTTTCGAAAATTGCAAATTTAGAAATAATGCCAGAAAGTGTGTGATGTATCATCGCTATTTTTATTTGAAATTGTATTGTATGACATTATGACATTGTAATTGTACTAAATTACTTCTAATGAAATTTGATGTTACATATTGCAGGAAATTTGATTTTGCATATTCGTTATTTAGCGTCTTGATATATTTATATCCATATTTTGCAATTTCATTCTACAAATTCTTTCTGACTTACTTCGTGGCATATGTATTAGTAATTACGCTCAAGCTGGGAACTGAGATTAGTACACTGCTGATCGCACATACTAGTTTATAGAGAGTGGTTGAGCAATACTTAAACATTTGTCTTTTAGGCCATATATTTTTGTATTTCAAACTCTATTTTTGAGTTTTTTTGAGCATGTCTTTTGAAGATATATTTAAATACATAAAATAGATGTTTTTAAAAAAAGAAATACTTAAAATACTGTAAATACAAATGAAAGAGAAGATAACAAGGATAGTTTGTTTTTCTTTGATTCTGCTAGTGAACAGCATCCGAAAAGGTATTGAATGGTAAAGTACCGGTATTTTTCTGTTCTTCTCAAATACCTTATTGTTATATACTAGTAAATACTTCTATTGACGTCTTTACCGGTATGGACGTCAATAAACGTTATACCGGTATTTTCAATGAAAAACAATAGCTTCCCCATTCATACATCTTGACAACTTGACAATAAGTTACTTTAGTTAATAATATCTCACTAAATTTGTATTAATCAAATATACTTTCATAATTGTTAGTTAATTGTTTAATTTATAATTTGTTATATATATACACACAGAGACGCACGCACACACACACACACACACACACACACACACACTCGGTTGCTAATAATTAAGGGAAACGCGAATGATCTCCACTAATTTATAGAGTAAATATAATTCCGCTGTCATTGCACAATGTTCTCGGCTCATCGAAAAACTACTACCGCCCTCTTCCTACGCGCTTGGGCAATGAATTGCCCTAGTGTAACACGCGCAGCCCGCCGAAGAACGCGGCGAGATGTCTGCAGATAGCTGTGAAAAGTCATTACGACGTGAAACAGCGTGCGTCAGAGGTGCGACCCTGCTTCCAGCTCAGAAGGGAGACTTGAGCGTGCCCTGGCGGCACTGGGCTTGATACAAGGAGCGCGAAATGGAGGAGCAAATATCAAAACGTGACATGTCCACTTTACTGAGAAAACGCAAAAAGTTTATGTCATCAAAATTATAGATGTTTTATTTGTACTTACCGGGAATTATGTAATAAGATACAACATATTATTATTATTATTATTATTATTATTATTATTATTATTATTATTATTATAAATTCTAAATATTCTATGAACTTACATTTAAAGAAACAACATTTATGTCAACTGGTAAAAAGGAAGCCTGAACATCAACGGAGAAGTGATATACATGGCGGGCGAAGTTAAATACTTATGAATTACAATAACAAATTCTGGATAGTCTGTACAGAAAACTAAAGAGAGGAATAATTCTTAGAAAAAGTAGCAGAAAGAAAATTACACAAACTATAAAATATGCAGGCATATCATAAATTGATTTCTAAAATTTTAGGTCCTGGAACTAGTTATTCTTTCAAAACGATTATTGAATGGTATAGCTTAACAGATATTTATATATAATGTAATAGCGAGAATGAATCATGAGATACAGGAACGCCGTTCCGTCAGAAATCAAGCCCTGCGTAAGACCAAAATCCAAATAATCGAAAATGGTATTTAATCCTGTTGTGTGTGGGTGTAAAAGCGAACATTGAGATAGGCCGAAAAAAGGAGGATGCTTTTGAAGTATGGACACGGAAGAAAATATTAAATGTACAATGGGAGGGCAAAAAGATAAATGCCGAAATTTTGAAAAAAGGAAAAACAGAACTTTCTTTAAAAGCGAAAGCCAAAAAATGGAAAATAAATATTTTGACATAACAGAGTAGAACAAAATCTCCTAGAAAAGGATATTATGCTTGGAATGATAGAATGAAGTGGAAGAAAAGGGTGTAAGTGGCATAATTGATATGACTATTACAAAATATCACAAATAAAAGGAAAAAGGTACAGGTCTGAGTCCGAGTGAGCAATGAAGAAATTCTAGCATCCTATTGCTGTATATCCAGATAGGTCTAACAAGGGATGGTTTATGATCTATGTTCTTACTATTTTCTCTGCGCGTTGAGACCCCGCGAAGAATTGGGACCTGCAGATAAAAGGAGAGATGCTCACAGCCGCTGCTTGACCGGGACTGGATGACAACAGACATCATAGCAATTGAACAGTGTGTTTGATACCTCAGTCTTTCATGCATACATTCTACACATAGGAAGAACTTCGCTGAATTATCGGCGCGTCCTCCCAGTTTCGGATAGCAAGAAAAAAAAAAAAAAGAAGAATGATGCTCAAGTAATACGAATGCAAATATCAATGTTCAAAATTAAAACATCTTTCAAAATCTGGTTTAGAAACACCGACCAAGTTCGTGCGGAAGATTTTGTTGATACAGTACGTGATTGTTAACTTATAATTACGATTTAGACAAAACGGCAAAAGAAAGTAAAAAGAATAACAGCGAAACTAAACCTGAAAACTATCGCCGAGGGTCTTATGGAGTGAGTCACAACTTCCTCAAATGGGTACAGGAAGGTGGGCGAGAGACCTTACACCTAGAGTGCTTCAGCGTTGGCCGCCTCTGCGTACGGTAGGACATACGTAGGAAGTGTCAGAAAATGGGGTCATTTCTTGGGCTGAAGATAGTCTACTGGATGAGGATGTTTACGACTCGGACGTTGACAACGCCTCTGAGATTAGCGGACAACTGAACCGTGATCGACAACGGCACCTCTGGCCTGACTAGGCTAAGACTACCAGTGAACCTACAACCAGCTAAGGGTGAGAGTTACGAACCTAACTGGCTTAACAGACTACACTTCTGGTGAAGGACAAACGCCGCGCGGCTGCAGCAGCAGCCGGCAAAATGGAACCATTGGACAAAAGTCACTTGCCGATAAGGCCAGCCATCACCAGGAAACAAACAATGCACGACGATCGGCGAAAGAACGATCTTACCAACACGAGGGATCAAAAAAGGACAAAACTACTGCATGATGCCCGCGGTATGTCAGACAGTGACATGGAAGTAGTGGACGAGCACCCCGTGGAGCCGCGAGGCAAAGGCAAGGGCAAACCCACACCCAAGGCTGGACAACCAGGCAGCAAGGTTCTAGGAGAGGATGGCGAAACCTACGAATACCCTACAAAATTCGCGCGCACTCCCCTTCCATCACTACCTCCAATTATTTCCATGAATAATCGCTTCTCAGTGCTTCAGGACCAAGGACAGGTATCAGGACCAGGACCTTCCGGTACAACAAACAACCATGATGACAACACAGTTGTGTTAAATTTGAAAAATTTAAGTTCTCATAGTTACTGTATTCCGGCGTGTGAACATCCACAAGAAGCCAACAGTCATCTTAGAAGATCACCTGAGAAGATTATACATCCATAGCTTGTAAGGTTTATTCATGTAATTAGGTTTACCATGGTAACATATGAATAACTTTTTACACTCAATTTTCTCTTAAAAGGTAATAGTGTACAGTCAAACTGTGATTTCATGGCCATGAGAAGGGTTTAAAAACCTAAGAATTTGTTACTAAGAGCTAAGTTTTTGCTTGGGTGAGACCTGAGAAAAAATTCATGTTATATGCAACAATTTTTTCTCATTTAAAAACAGGTTTTTATTTATTATAAGAGAACCACTTGTAGCTTCAGAATTAATGTTTTTTCATCAGTTTGAAAAATATTTCTGTATCCTCCAGAGAATATATATAGTGCCTGGCATCTCTACGAGAGACCGCTACCTTCGCTCAGGTGTCGAGCGGGTCATCTATCCTGCAGGCGTTACTTCATACGCTCTTTGGCAAGGAGGTTCCAGATAACAGATCGATACTCCCCACTACTGTACCCCCCCCTCATGCAACGCTGTTACCCCTTCGGGGGATGGTATATAAGACGTGCGCGTCTCGCGCACAGGGCTCGCTCTTGCTTTTTCGGCTACATTCCGTGATGTAGTTTTGACTTTTTCTTTCGTAGAGCCCGGCTCCTTCAGAGTCGTTATGATTAATTTGTATATATGGTTTTAACGTAGTTTATTGTAAATTGTCATAAGTCCGTCAAAGATATAAATTAGATCAGATTAATTAATATTGTTTCTCATAAGTTATTTGTACCTGAGCCATTTTATTTTCGGTTCCTCCAGTGTTAAATCTCAAAGTTGGCTGACCTCATAATTAATAACAATTTACTTTGTACGGTCGCCAGCTGTTGAAAACAGCACATTAATTACATAAATATTCGCTACGTAATATATAGCGAACTGACCATGCATTTGCCCAAGGAAATAATTATGCAAAGCTAACACAAAAGCTTCTAAGCTATCGAAATTCAAAAGATTGTCGTCACACTTGAACTTTTCAAATGGACGCCCCAGGTTTTTAATGAAAAGGTATCACAACTTTATAGGATCTCAAATCAGGAGATATGACAATCAAATAACTTTCAATATAACACATTTATTACATAAACAATTTTACATGAATTGGTTTTTCCTGATGCGCAGGTTCCAAAACAGCTGCGGGAAAAACGAAGCAGAATTACAATTTACAAAGCAAGAATGAAGGACGGTCGAGGCCGTCTCACATGAACAAAGGCGCGTTAAAATGCGCCGACATACAGAATTAATAATTTCAGTCGACCTCTCAAAAAAACCCACTTTAGGGCGAGGAAGCTGAAAATTCAAACATAAACCTTATTACAAAAAGGTGAACACTAACTTAGTAGCGCATCAACAACATCGCGCTAACACGTACAGAAATACTGTCTTATAATCTACCTTTGAATGCCCAATTTAGGACGAGGTAGATAGAAACGTACATAAACAAATTTGCTAAAGAAGCCGTATCTAGGCCTTCTTTTCTTACATAACATTCGTGATAAACAGAATTACGTATGAGCCATGGAACAAACTTTCATAGGAGTGCATAATACCAAAATTCTTGGAAATGGATTTCTTACTATACCTTTCGTAACATTACAACAGGAATGCAGCAAGTTTACGCGTAAGCGAGAGTGAGCGGTCCATAAGCGCCCGCCCGCTGCTCGCTGAACAAAACTGTGCCTAGACACGAGCGCCGATCAACATGCCACATACAAGGTCGGCAAGTGACCCCTTCTGCTCCGTGCCGGTGACAGCTGTAGCCCAGCCGACTTCTCTGCCGGCTGCGGGGCCGTGACGTTGCAACCAAGGGCCGCGGTTCGAGCTACCGCACGGGCCAAGCAAACGCCTTTGCGTAGTCTCCCGTGTGCCGAATGCGGCCAAGCGCCGACTTACTCTCAGCGGGAGCACCTTTCCATAAATTGCCAAAAGCGGCCAAGTGCCGTCTTACTTCATGGCAGGAACTGCAACATTAACAACATTCATAAGTAATGCGCAGTAAACATTAGCTGAACCTCCTCACCAATCAGAGGTCAGCGACATACATACAACATAACATTTGTAGTAAACGAGCTGCAAACAACATAAACATTAGCAAATCATTAACATTTCATTAACATCATATTCAATTCAAAGTAAGAGTTCCATTTCCAAGTCCATATCAACAAATTAAATACATTTATGCACTCAATTTCATTAATATATTGTTTGGTTCAAAGGGAACCAACAAATAAAACAACCATGGCTCAGGCATCACTGACAAAATGAGAAACAATATTATTTTAATCTTCATAAACTGATCTATTGTAACTAACGTAAACTAACATACTTCGGTAAGGAAAAGTGGTGCTATATCTATTAAAAAGTCCTATTTACAAAACATACTATTTACAAAATTGATACATATAACGACTCTGAAGGAGCCGGGCTCTACGAAAAAAGAATCAACAAAACTACATCACTGGATGTAGCAGAAAGAACAAGAACAAGAGAGCGAGCTGCGCGAGACGCGCATGCTTTATATAGGGGTTGGCGAAGGGGAAACAGCCGTGAGGGGTCACAGCAGTGGGGAGCATGGATCGATAATTGGAACCTCTTGCCAAAGAATACGTAAGGGTAACGCTGCAGGGTATGTGACCCTCTCGACACCTGTGCGATGCCAGCGAACCCTGTTAGAGTCCGCAGGCACTGTAACTGCTCCTCAGAATACAGATTGAAAATATTTCAAATTGACCAAAAAACGTCAAATCTGAAGCTACAGAGGTGAATGAGGTGTCCAAAAAGTCCTAAATTTAATGTAGATGCCGGATTTTGATAGAAGAATCCGGTAGGACAAGTGGTTCTCTTATAATAAACAAAACCTGTTTTGAAATGAGAAAAAATTGTTGCATAAAACATGAATTTTTTCTCAGATCACACTGAGGCAAAAACTTAGCTCTTACTAACAAAATCTCAGGTTTTCAAAACCTTCTCATGGCCATGAGATCACAGTTTAACTGTAAAGTATTACCTTTTAAGAGAAATTAAGGTTAAAAAAGTTATTCATATGGTACCATGTTAAACCTAATTACATGAATAAACCTTATAAATAATGGATGTGTTTTCTTCTCAGATGGTCTTCTAAGATGATTGATGGCTTCACTGGAGGGTTCACATCACAAAACACAGTAAACTGTAGGCACTTAAATTTTCCAAATTTAACATCCAGAACCGTACAATGTTAATATATGAAACGAGTGCATAAATTATATGATTTGCTGGAAATGTATGTTTTTGGTCTTGGAAATGGAACTCTTATATTGAAATGTTTATGATGCTAATGAAATGTTAATGAATGATTAATACCTATGTTGTTTGCAGCTGGTTTACTTTGTACGTTTTGTTGTATGTATGTTGCTGACCTCCGATTGTGGGGTCGGCAATGTTATGCTGTCATGAGTAAGACGGCACTTGGCCGCATTTGGCAGTTTAAGAAGTTGCTCTCTGCCGTGAGTAAGACGGCACTTGGCCGCATTCGGCAACCGGGAGATTACGAAAGGCGTCTGCTAGGCCCGTGCGGTAGCTCGAACCGCGGCCCTTGGTTGCAGCGTCACGGTCCCGTAGCCGGCAGAGAAGTCGGCTGGGCCACAGCGCGTTACCGGCACTGAGCGGTGGGGTCACCTGCAGGCCTTGTTACGCTGCATGTTGATCGACGTTCGTGTCAGGTCACGGCTTTGTTCAGCGAGGAGCGGGCGGGCACTTGGACCGCTCATTCTCGTTTCGGAGTAAACCTGCTGCATTCTTATGTTGTAAAGTTACGTAAGTTATGGTAAGAAGTCCATTTCCAAGAATTATGGTATTATGCACTCTTAAGAAAGTTTGTTCAATGGCTCATTAAGTAATTCTGTTTCTCACGAATGTTATGTATGAAAAGAAGACCAAAGGACGGCTTTTTTAACAAAGTTGTTTTTGTATTTTTCTATCTTCCTCGTCCTAAATTGGGCATTCAGAGGTAGATTATAAGACAGTAATTCTGTATGTGTTAGCGCAATGTTGATGCGCTACTAAAATAGTGTTCACCTTTTGTTACAAGGTTATATGTTTGTGTATTCAGCTTCCTCGCCCTAAAGTGGGTTTTGTTGAGAGGTCGACTGAAACATTGTAATTCTGTATGTCGGCGCATTTTGACGCGCCAATATTTAATGTTCATGTCAGACGGCCCCAACCGTCCTTCAAATTTGCTTTGTAAGTTGTAATTCTGTATTGTTTTTCCCGCAGCTGCTTCCGAACCTGCGTATCAGGAAAAACTTATGTATGTAAAGTTATTTCTGTGAATAAAAGTGTTATGTCTAAAGTTATTTGATTGTCATATCTCCAGATTTGAGATCCTTTAAAGTTGTGATACCTTTTTGTTTAAAACCTGAGGCGTCCATTTGAAAACTTCGAATGTGACGACAATCTTCTTAAGTTTGATAGCTTAGAAGCTTTTGTGTTAGCTTCGTACAAATTGTTCCTTAGGCGAACGCATGGTCAATTCGCTACTTATTACGTGGCGAAAATTTATGTAATAAATGTGCTGTCCTGTACAGCTGGCGACCGTATTAAAGTAATTTATTTATTAATTAAGAGGTCAGCCAACTTTGATATTTAACAAGTTGACGCACATGACACTAAAAACCCCATCAGATCGACTCCCGGATTAAAACCCCGAATCGGAGCCTACCACCTGGACCTCAACAAGATCATAGACTGTAAGACTCTTGTGAGAGACTTAAATGAATGGACCAAGAACAGTATTGACGCACGTTGCAACAAGGCCCAATTGATTATACAACCAAAGACAATGACCGCCCACTATAAAGTGGGACAGAGGCTTGAGTTTATTAAACAGGACATCAACATACGCAAATCCTTATTCTTTGACCAGCCTACCTACTTCTATCACCGTGCAATAGCTGCTCCTAGAGAAAAGTTCGTTATCAAAGGATTACCCCCGAACTTAAATACACAGGACCTACTGACTGACATACGCGACACATACAGCTTAGGATTGACTCTTACAAAAATAACAACAGGATCCCCCGCTGCAACAGGTGCCAACAATTTGGGCACACCAAAAATCATTGCTCCAGGAAATGGGTCTGCGGCAAATGTGCAGAATCACACGACACCGTCTTCTGCACCAGCACCCTTATAAAGTGTGCCAACTGCTCACAAAACCACGAAGCATCCTGGCCCAGCTGTGCAGCTTTCCAACTCGCCAACAACTTCCGACTACAAGCAATCGCCAGACTAAGAGACAGAAACAGTAATCGCACCAACCAGCCCCCACCAGATTTCTCCCATGAATCCTTCCCCGGACTCGACGGCAGAACCTTCGCGGATACTACTGCGAACAGAACTGACAACCAGGATTCTTCGACTACAACTGGCAACAGCACCAGCAACACCCTAAAAGACATCATCGACTTCATCAAAAACAACAATATTACCAGAATCATCCAGATAATAAAAGACATTATCTATATTTTTAAAGGACCCGAGGACATCCTCACGAAACTATTGACTGCTGCGACAAAAATATGCGAACTGTTCTAAACAGGCAGAACAACAGACAACACTACTTAAGACTAGCATCCTGGAATGCACAAGGCAGACTACACGACAAAAAAACTTCAATCAGACTGTTTCTAGACGACTACTCCATCGGGGCACTTTATTCAGGAAACCTGGTTAAAACCTAACCAACCTTTCTCCATTCCCAAATTCCTCATATACAGAACAGACCGGCCAATAACCATGGGCGGAGGAACAGCCATCCTAATCCGGAATACGATCCCACATACCATCCTCCCGACTCCCAATACCTCTTTCGAAACTACCTCCATTCAAATAGGAACAAAATTAGACCAATCAAAATCGTTTCAATGTATAATAGACCTCACAGCAGACTGAAAGCAGCAGACTTGGACCAACAATTGACAGACGCACACCCTCTGTTATAGCAGGCGACTTGAACGCTAAACTGACGAACTGGGGTGCAAGTACGACAATCAACCGACGAGACCTACATAACTATCTTCTAACCAGACCTACCTTAAACCTTCTCGCACCTCAGGAACCTACCCACATGATAAACGACGAACCAAACGACATCCTCGACCTCGTAATCCACTCCACATCCATCATCGTCACGAATCCCTACCCCCGGCACGAGTTAATATCAGATCATCTACCAATAATCTTCACGGTTCATATAACGCCTTTCTCTCAGCCCCGCCCATTCACCTCCTGCACCATAGACTGGAAAACTTCAAGCATCTCATATCGAAAAGATAAAACTCCTTCATCCCTCAGTACCGCTGCCAAGAAATAGAAAAGCCATAGACCACTTCAACCATCAGATCAAATCCGCCATCCGCAAATCTACATTATATTCTTCGCCACATCACTTCCAAAACCTCCCGAATGAACTCCTAGACCTCATCAGACAAAAAAGACGAGCACAAAGACGTTACTACCGAACTAGACAAAAAGAGGAGAAGACCATTTACCAACAATTCAAACGTGCACTCCACGACAAATTGACGCAACACCACGGAAATACTTGGGACAAGACTATACGGGACGCAAATTTAAAACACCCTGACCGACTATGGAAAACAATTAAAACCATGAAGGCAGCCCCACAACCTATCTCTCCCATAATGCAACCAGATAACACCCTCACATACGACCCGTGTCATTGCTAAGCCTTCGCCCAATTCCACTCCTCCAAATTCCCAGAAACCAACCCCCCACTCCCTTCATCCGCTATCCTTAATTTCTTCAAAACCCCGCCACTTCCAACTGCTCAGCAACAGTTGTGGACTTTCACTGACAACGAAATACGAGACGAAATTCGACTTCTGACCGACAAAAGCTGCAGGCCCTGATGGAGTTCAGACGGCGGCACTAAAACATCTGACCCATAATGCGACTCACCATTTGACTGTCATTTTCAACTCATGCATACGCCTATCTCACTACCCTCCATCTGAAACATTCTACCGTCATCATGATCCAAAAACCAAACAAAGACCATAAACAACTCAGCAGTTACAGACCAGTCAATCTGTTACCCACTTCTAGAAAACTATTTGAACGACTTTTACTCAGACGAATGACACCACTTCTGACTAACGTACTACGAAAAACACAGTTTGGTTTCAGAGAGAATAGGTCAGCGGTACTGCAGACCCTACGACTTGCCCTAGACGTTTCAACATCCTCCAATATCCATACGACGTCCCTGCCTTGTTTACGATTTTAGCAGTGCGTTTGACTCAGTCAACCACGAGATCCTCCTCTCAAAATAAAACCATACATCCCAGAATTCTTTCAGCTCTTTCTGAGAAATTACCCTCCCTCCGCTCCTTCCGCGTACGACACCTTCATGCTATTCCTCTTCCTATCCCATCCAAGCCGGCGTCCTCAGGGCGCTGTGCTGTCTCCTACCCTATTCAACATCTTCATTAATGACATACCTGTACCTCACAATGTAAATGACTATCTATACGCAGACGACCTGGCTATACTTGTTACAATCACACGACCCAACTGGCATTATGGAAATTACGACAAGCCCCTAACCTTCTCACAGTCTGGGCCAGAGAAAACCAAATAACAATCAACGCATCCAAATGTCAAGCTATTATATTTCAATGGAAAAGAGCAAATCCAGCAATAGCCCCCATTCAAATTAATAACGAGGACATTCCATGAAACGAGAAGTGACGTACCTTGACTGACATTCAACTCTAAACTACTGTGGACGCGACACATCAAGGACAAGACCCAAAAAGCACACCGGACAATCAACGCCTTACTGCCCATCATGACAAACAAGAACGTTAAAGACAAAACCAAACTTTACATATACCATACGTACATCAAGCCAATAGCCTACATACGGCGCTGAAACATGGGCCTGACTTTTCAATCAAACTATAACTTGCTGACCAGACTGGAAAACAGAGTAATCAGACTGACTTACAGACGCGCACCTGACGACTGCTACCTCGACATCAAAACCCAGCACGACATTAAACCTCTTGCGACAGAAACCTACGAAACTGCGCGGAAACGACTGCTAGAAGCAATGTACAATCCTCCTTTCTCTGATTTTGTCGAACCTCATCGTCATATCATAAACAGAACCATCCCCCACAATAGGAAGCGCCACCCGCTTGACATATTCACCCTACCTCCACCTTCTCCCACAATATAGCTCACGTAGACCATACGACCAAGCATCTGGACAACCTAACACTTACATTCACGATTTTTCAAAACTTCGAAATGGCATACCTCTCTACTAAACGACGTGAGTTCCATAAAATCCAGAAATGTCCCGTTTTTCCAACAATCTCCATACACCATATACAGTTTTACCAATACCTTAACAAAACAACCAATTGCGACGCAGTACCCTCAATAAAATAACCCATCTAAAATCCCTTTAAAGAAATAACCCGTCGGACATGTTCCCAGCCCTAAAACTTCACCTGCATTAAAATAACCTGTGATCCCCTCCTACACCTTAATTAAGATACCTATCTCATCCCACAATACCCTCCCTTTAACAAAATAACCTCTCTAAATCCTAGACCTAATAAATTAACCCGTTTTCCCATGTCCAAAACATCACCCATCCATTCACGCTTCCCATACGCCATTCTCTCCTATCACCAGTTCATCTGGGGGATGGAGAGATAAAATAGATTGTTTTTGCACCATGTTTAAAATCACACACATGCTGATGAGTACAATCTCTGTACAGGCAGCACGACCAAACACACACATACGCAGAGGCCCGTAAGGGTAGGAATGGTCGCACCGCAGTAGCGTGAACGTGCATTGCACTTCGTGCGTTCACAAAACTGCACAAGTTTAGCTCTCGGGCACACTGCCTTCCGTAATTTGTCTTCGTCTCGTTTGGTTGTTCGTGCTGAGTGCACGCTTGTCATGGCTATGTTACGAGCCATTATTTATATTTAACAAGGCCCGGCTTCTTCTGAGTCGTTATAATGTATTTTTATGTATGTGTATGAGTGCTTTTAGCCTGATTTAGGCAATGTTGGTTTTTATTGGTATGGAATTGGATCTGAATTTGAGTGTTTTTTATGATTTCGTGGTGTTTGCATGAGTTCGCCTTTGTTTTATTGCAGGTTTACTCTGATTTTATGGAATTGGATCTGAATTTGAGTGTTTTTTATGATTTCGTGGTGTTTGCATGAGTTCGTTTTTTGGCCCCAAAATTTGTGTGGTGCCGTAATGGGGGCTGTACATTTCTAATTTGTTTGTGTAAATGTTACAGTTTCCTGCTCCCGTCGCGAGTAAGACGACAGTGGTCGCATTCGACATCGGGGAGCTTCGTTAATAGGCGTCAGCTGGGTCCGAACGGCATCGGCCGTGATCCATTGTTAGCTGCGTCTCTCTGGTCCCGTAGGCGGCAGTCACGTCGTCTGGGCAAGAGCTGGCCCGCTCTGGCTCGATCTCGTGCGGGCGTCCGAAGGCCGCACGTATTTCGGCAGGGCGCGTCGCCGCAGCGAGTTGAACGAAGCGCGGTCGGGCGTCAGTCAGGCCGCTCGGCTTTTGTTTCATATTATTCCTGCTTTTTCGACAAGTTTGGTAAAAAGGTGTAAAATTGGTAAATGATCCATTTCCATAAAAGTTTGTATTAATGTGCACTCATACAAAGTTTGGTTTTAATGTTTGAATGGCTCGTTTTTGCAATAGTCGCAGTATATCACTTTTTTGTATTGAAAGATAGGCGAAGTCGGCTTCTTTGTCAATTTGTTAATTGTGTATTCAACTTCCTTGTGCTAAAGTGGACTATTCGACGGGAAGTCTTGAATGCAGTAATTCTGTTTAATGTTCAGGCGTATTGTTTTGAAGCACCTATTAATAGTGTTCCTGTGTTTTTCCCCACAACTTTTTGTATAGAGACGGCCTTTTTCCGTCTGACAATTTTGTAATTTTTTCTCGTAGTTCTATGTCATGTCTCTTGCAGCAATTTCAAGTGTGTTAAGCAAGAAAAAATTATTTGATGTTTTTGTATGTTTTTGTTTACAATAAGTGTAACACTTGTAAGTTATTGGATTGTTATATCTCCACTTCCGAGATCCTTTAGAATTTATGTTCCTTTTTCTTTCCGAATCTGGAGCGTCCTTTCGAAAAGTTTCTTGTCGTCGTTTCTAAAAGTTGTCGAATGAAACATGAACGGGCAGGAGGCCGTTCTGCTTCATTCCGGAGTATTTCTGTTTCATTGTCAAATTTGTAAAGGGGCGTAAGTTTTGGTAAGAGATCCATTTCCGTGTAAACTTGGTAATCATGCACTCATACAAAACTTGCTTTTTATACTCAATGGCTCGACTTTAGTAGTACAGCATATCACTCTCTTTGTATTGAAAGAAGACCGAGGTCGGCTTCTTTGTCAATTTTGTATATTTATGTATTCACCTTCCTCGTCCTAAAGTGGGCATATCCGAGGTTGTCTAGAATATTGTAATTCTGCTTAAGGTTCAGGCGCATTGTTGGAAGCGCCTTTGAATTATGTTCCTGTTTCATTACAGCAGTTTTGTATAGAGATGGCATTTTTCCGTCTGTCAACTTTGTACCTGAATTTGTAGTTCTGTATTGTTTTTCTTGCAGCAATCTTCGTTTCTTTGTACAGCAAGAAATATTGGTTTTGTAAGCTTTATTAGTATTGTAATAAATGCAACAATTACAAGGTGTAATTGGCAGATTTAATTCTGAATTAGAAGATTGATTTTTTTGAAGTATATTATTAATTGTGGAGGATGATTTGACTGAATTTTTGAAATTCTATGTCATATGGTATTATGTGAGTTTTTTTGCAAAGATCAAGGTGAGGATATTTGATATATCTTCATCAGTAGTGAGTAAATGATTGTTATACTGTATACATTTAGGAAGATATTTAAATCGATATGAACTATTGATGCATTTGAATTTTTTCAGCTTTTGGGAGTGTTGGATGCCAATATTTTCAAAGAAATGAAATTTATCTACGAAAGTTGTTTATTTTGTTTACAGGTTCTTCTCGCTTTGGACTGAACAAGTTTGTATTCAGTCATGTTAGATATTATAGGATGTCTCTTGAACATGTCTGTAAAGTTGATGAGTTATTTCGCAGTTGTTGTTCTACCAGGGGAGCTTTTTCCCTTGTATTTTATTCGTATACTTCGGGATTGTGAGATTAATGGCTTGAATGTTAGTTGAAGAAACATTAATTAATTTGTTTGTTGGGGAGATGAAAGAAAGTCATCATTAGTAGGGCCCAAATTCAAATGAACGATATATTCACATTTCATATTTTAGTGCCAAAAAACGGCAACTTTTTTTTACATATTTTACCGGAAAGTACATATATTTACATATTTTATCCCAAAGAATATATTTTTATAAATTACTCCAATTTTTTAAAACTTAATTAATTTTTACTATACGATTTTAATAAAGAATATCCCAGACAAACATTTTTCTGTAGCCTCCTCTCTAAAATGCTGCTATTGCATTGCGTTTAAATAAATCAATCCATAAATACTGACGGTATTGCAAATAAAAGGGCAATGCGACGATGCAGTCCATAACTTCTGGTGCGTTAAGTTTTCAGTGCAAGTAACACAGGGGACAGAAAGGAGGTTTAGTTTGTGAAAATGATGCATTAGCAGGTGATATTGCACAGCCTTCTTGCATGCTTCAGGAATCTCTATTGACCTTGATACCCTTCACCAGAAAATACACGCACTAGCCCAAGAGGTGCCATTCGTGATGTTACAGAGATCATTGTAAATAATAGGATTATGATAATAATAATAATAATAATAATAATAATAATAATAATAATAATAAAATTCACGAAGATAAAAGTATTTCAATAAAATAGAATTGATATAACCATAATTAATGTTACATATTTCTGAATATTATAATACATATACATGTACATATTTTCTCACTTTTTAGTACATAATTACCCAAGCCCTAATCATCAGCAATACTTTAAACTATTAATTCAGAGACATTTTGTATATTTATTAACATTTGCGAACGAGAAGTTCCATTTAGGGTTTGTATTGTAATGAATTTGTAGTGTTGCTGAGTAAAATTGGGAAGAGATCACGTCCAAAGGGAGAATCTTCAGTAGACGAGTCCCAGTGGATGCCTCTTGGGGGGAAAACAAAATGAAAGGTCAATGGAACTAAATGTTCTATGTGTTTGTTGGTTTCAAATGAGTAGGCTAATTTTTTATTCATAATGTTGGGATCATCTAGAATATTTTTGATGATCTTTCCTTGCGAGTCTTTATATGAATCCCATAAGAGACTACGACTATTAAAATAATCAACAATAGTAATTTGCGGTGGAGTTAAAGAAAGGATAGTTTTTCTTCCTCTTTCTTAGAAATTGTTGCTATTAGACAAATAAATGTTAGAAATGATAAGTTTTGATGTTCTGAGGCTGATTTGAACACACACTCGTTCTATTGTTGAGTTTATTGTAACTTCTTTTTAGTTTGAAGTAGGTTATTAGTTTGTGTTGTAACACTGCCTCTGGCTGAAAGGAATGATTTTTGTAATATATATTATAAATTTGAAGTTGTTAAATATTTTTATTACATTCATTTCTCATGAACATAAACAATGTCTAGGTTGTTTTTAGTAATGAGAACATTTTACTTTCAGGTTGAGTAATGATGTAATTTTCATATCCAGCTGAATTTAAATTTCTCCTTTTATTGATGGCAAATTTTTTCTTTAAATTTATCGTAAGAATAGAGAAAAATATACTTATAAACGTGGCATAGGTCTGATTTTCATGTTTAACTCTGAATTTTCAAAAATTTCAGTAGTTTGAATTTTTCCGGCGTCTTCCTACAACTACAAAATTAAAGATGGAGATTTTTCCATCAATTGAAAATGTTTGTCCATATTTAGATCTTTCATTAAGTTCAATTTATTTAAACATTTGGTAGTTTCGCGCAGTATGGCGTGCAATATGTGAAATTTTTAACAAAATAACAAAAACCAAATTTTCTCGAAAACGGCTTCACATGTTTTCTTTAAATTTTTGATAGGGATAGTGCTAAATGCACTCCAGGAGATGACATACAAGATTTTTGCTCTATACTTTGATTTTTGCAAAATTTACAAAAATGTAATTTTTAGACTGGCCTTTCACATAGCTAATATTTGCATTAGTGGCAATTTGTTCACATAATTGCATTTACGAGTACACGTGCTTTAAGTGATGTCCAGAAACGTTTCTTGAACAATCCATAGTTTTCTGTGAAACGAGCCCAAAATTCCACATTTTCAGAAACGCTCAAACGCCATTTTCGCAAAAATGGCTCCGACGTTTTTCTTCAATTTTTTCTTTCGTATAGTGTTTATTGCACTGTTTAAGATGACATAGAATTAACTTTGCTGTATTCTTTTATTTATTTTTTAAATTACACAAATGAAATTATTTTGAAATATCTCTCAGGCCGTTTATATGGACATTTCTAGAATATGTATGCATTACTACAGTTGTGAGTGAAAGTTGTTCAAATGACTTCAAACGAAGTTTTCCGGAAATACCAAAGATTCCTGTGATTAAGAGCTTCAAATTTCGCATTTGAGTTGACCTTAAACGATTTTTTCTTCAAAAGGCTCAAAATGTTTGAACGAAAATTGTTAAATTTGGGACTTGGCGAAATTCATGAACTATGAAAATTAACAATAAAGATTCGAATTGTATGGTCGCCAGCTGTTAAAAACAGCACAAATTAAACATTTGAACAAAACCTTGCCTTAAAACAAAGATAAGGCGAGGTGACCATGCGTTTACCTAATGAAATATTTTCGGGGCTAACACAGAGAACCCCTAAGCTATCAGAATCGAGAAGATTGTCGTCGCATTCAAAACCTTTCGAAAGGACGCCCTACATTCGGAAAGAAACAGGAACATAGACTCTAAAGGATCTCGGAAAGTGGAGATATAGCAATCCAAATAACTTCCTGGTGTTACATTTATTAATGAACCATGATAACATACAAAAATAATTTTTTCTTGCTGTACAGAAACAGAGTGTGCTGCAACAAAAATACAGAATTACCAATAACAATACCAAATTGACAGACGGGGAAATGCCGTCTCCTTACAAAAATACTGTGAGTGACAGGAACACAATTCAAGGGCGCTGCCAACAATACGCCAAAAACTTACACAAACTTACTGTATTCGGAACAACCTCAACAATGCCCACTTACGACGAGGAAGTCGAATACGCAAATATACAAAAGTGACAAAGAAGCCGACCTCGGCTATCTTTCTATACAAAAAGGGAGTGATATACAGAACTATTACAAACGAGCCATTCAAAAGTTAAAACCAAATTTTGTATGAGTGCGTAAACACAGAGTTGTATGGAAATGGATCTTTTACCAAAACGTATACCTTTCTACCAGGTTTACGAACGAAACAGGAATACTCTGGAATGAAGCAGAACGGCCGAACACTGCCCGTCCTTGCTCCATTCATCGGGCCGCGGCCTCACGACTGTCGCCCTCACACGGCCTTACAACGCCCGTGCGTGATCGAGTCAGTGCGTGCAGGCGGCGCGCCGTCGCCCAGCCGACTCGTTTGCCGGCTTCGGGACCAGATTCGACGCAGCTATCCAAATGACCACGGTCATCAATGCCGTACGGGCCGAGCTGACGCCTTCCAACGAAGATTCGAACTGCCGAATGCGACCAAATGCCGTCTTACTCACGACAGGAACGAAAAAGTGCAACATTAATAATATCAATTAGCATTGTACAGTACAAAAATTGCACACCACAACAATTTCGGAGGCAACAACCAACCAAACGCTGCCAAAAAGCTGCAACGGAAACGACAAAAGCGCAAATTGAACAAACAGAGTAAACCTGCTTCACGATAAAGGCTAGTTTACACGACCATAAGAAACAACAAATATACCAAATGCAAGATCCAATTCCATAACAATAAAAATACCATTGCCTAAATCTGGCCAACACACACATAAAACCACAAAAATACGACTCTGAAGGAGTCGGGCCTTTCTAAAAACATGACTAATGGCTCGTAACTATGAAAAAGCGTGCGCCAAGCACGCCACACAACAGTGAATGTTACAACGTGAAACCAAAAGGGCGAAAGGCAGTGTGCCCGAGAGCTAAACTTGTGCAGTTTTGTGAACGCACGTAAGGTGCAATGCACGTTCACGCCACTGCGGTTCGACCATTCCTACCCTTACGGGCATCTATGGTCAATCCTGCAACATGAAAAGAAAAACAGATCGGTTAGATTTTAGCCAACTGGCGCGCGCATTGCGTGTGCTGAAATTCAAAGCTTATATTTCAAGTCTCATTTTGCTGTTTCAGATTTCTCTTACTCCAGGAACTGCTTGGGTCGCTTATACTTCGCCCGTTTGTCGGGTTCGTATGAAGCGACCTCGGAAATGAGAGTGTTTTCCGAGTCAGTGGCTTTTTTGAAAAATTTAGTACTAATACTTTTAAGATGCTCTTTTAGCAGTGGCATTGAAAGATCGCGATGCAAATTTTGAATATAAGTGTTTTTAGGGGCGCAGAGGGCGTCCCTAAGGCATTCATTTTGAACTACCTGCAGTTTATTTAAATGACTTTCTGCAGCAATCGCCCAGCTAGGGCATGCGTAGTCCATTTGTGGCCTGATAACTGCTTTATAAAGCGTGAGGCAGTTTGTCGTTGACAGTTTGCTCCGCTTGTTAAATAAGCATCGCAAGGGCCTCTGGTCTCCAGCAATCGCCCAGCTAGGTCATGTCACTCCTAGGTACTGACACTTTGGCCCAGTTAATTACGTCTCCACTAAGCGCGAGCGGCTTCGGCTGCGCGAATCGCAGTCGCCGTGTAAAGAGCACGGCCGTGCTCTTACTCACATTGACTTTGATCCGCCACAGTTTCAGCCACTCCTGGATCTGAAGTAGATGTTGATCCAAATACTTCTGGAGAAGCTCGATCTTTCTCGACGTGGCTATTACAGCCGTATCGTCGGCGTACAGTGCAAGTTCCGTCTGAGGGTGCGAGGGAATATCACGCACATAGAGGCTGAAGAGCGTAGGAGCTAGCACGCCCTTGTGGCACTCCGGCCCGTATGTCGTGACAGGTAGATTTAGCATTCAGAAGCGTCACTTGGAACGTTTTGTTTGCTAGGAAAGAGTGGACAAGGTGCACTAGGAAACTGGGAAGGTTCAAGGAGTGGAGTTTGTAGAGGAGACCGACGTGCCAAACCTTGTCAAATGCGCTGGCAACGTCGAGGAACACTCCGCCTGTGAATCGGCTCTCGTTGAAGTTGCGTCTTATTCGGTCTGTAATTCGCACAAGCTGATGTGTTGTGCTGTGGCCCGCGCGAAAGCCAAACTGCTCCTTATTCATTAATGAATTATCTGTAACATATTTTAAAAGTCTTTTTAATATTAGTTTTTCACATAATTTTCCGAGTGTATTTAATAAGCTGATAGGCCTATACGATTCGGGCAGTTTAGGATTTTTTCCCTGCTTGTGAAAAGTTAGTACATGTGCATGTTTCCACTGACTCGGAAAGTGCTGAAATATAAATATTGAATTAAACAGTGCGACAAGAAACATTATGGCTTGTTGTGGCAGCTTCTTTAAGGACGTCGTTACTGATGCCGTCTGGACCGGGAGCTTTTTTAGCTTTCAGCTCTGCAATGGCCGCTTTGACTTCTGCTTCATCTGTAAAACTCGGCTCGTCGGCGGGCGCGTGCAGTGCCGCCATTACCGTTTGTTGCACTTCGACAACGTGCGGGATTGGCGGCGCCTCCTCTACCGGCTGAAACTGAGATTCTAAAGCATTAGCGAGGAGTTCCGCTTTCGCCTCATTCGACTCGCGAACTCTCCTGGGCTGATTTCAGCGGCGGCACCGTCACTGGTTTCCTAGAAAGCATGCGGGTAATTTTCCATAATGAGTTATCCTCAGGTTTGAGGCCTGATAGGAATTTTTCCCACTTCTGATTGCGAAATTCGGCTAGTTCGATTTCAACTCTACGCTTCAATCGATTTAGCTCGCTTATCAGCGGGTGTCGCGTGCTCTGCCACACTCTGCGCGCTCTGTTTTTCCTGGAAATTAAATTAATTAGAAAAGGGTTAATGGCTGCTCCTTCTTGTAGGAGCGTTGCTTCTCAGCTGCGGCGTTGAGGCTGTCAGTCACAGCTTCGGCGAATTTAGCTGCTCCAGTTTCTATCTGCTGCGGATCTGAAAGAGCGGTTGCGTCTGGAATGCGCTACTGCAGCTCCGTCTGAAATTGTTTCCATAGTGCGCCGCTTCTGCGTCGTAGGTGCAATAGACAGTGCAGCGCCGCTGCGTCTCATCTCTGCGATTACTGGGAAATGATCTGAGGAGAGTTCATAGGTGGTGGTTAGAATAGGTGAATAGTGGAGTTTATGGCAAAGCGCGATATCTAAAACATCGGGCCTACCATTCGTCGAGTGAGGATAGTAGGTGGGTGAGGCGGGAGCAAAATCTCGCAGCCGTTTGCGTCGGCAACTGCTTTCAGCTTACGGCCGCGAGGGCAAGTGATGCGGGAACTCCAGACTGTGCGTTTGGCATTAAAATCGCCAGCCACAATTGTTGGAGTTGAGTGCGCCTCGACTAGTTTAGCAATATCTGCAGCTAGTTGGGCGCACGTTTCCGCGGAGCGGTCGGGACGAGCGTAAAGAGAGACAATTCGCAACGGCCCGCGCTCCGTCTGCACGACAACAGCAGTGGCCTCGGCGTGCTGCAGCTGCGGGAGAACTGAAACATATGATTTATGTTGCGTCTTATTAATATTGCTGTTCCGCCTCCTCTATTGTTGGGGCCGTCATGTTAGCTTGCGCCGCTCTGTCGTTCCGGTAGCAGATATAACCTGGAAAATTAAGAGAAAGATGCGGGCTTAGCCATGTTTCACCCAGCATCATGACAGAAATATTATGCCGAGCGAGAAAGCTGTGCAGCTCGGACTGCTTCACTCGCGCGCAGATGCCGTTGCAATTCCAAAAGGCAACGGTGCAGCTATTCCTATAAAAAGAAGGAGAAGCAGCCATTATTTACGGGGCAGAGGTACGAGGTGGGGGCGAGGACGAGGAAGAGCGTGCCTCGTCCGCCGCTTCCGCCGCAGCGGTCGTCGTCACCTCATGGGAGTGCACAAGTAACTGTGTCACTACCACCTTGAGGATGGTTGCCGGCCACTCAGCTGGATCGCAGCCGGACACAGCTCGCATGAGCGCCTGCGTCACTCGCACCAAGTCGATCCCGTTGCGGGCGAGATCATCGATGGTGCGATGTAGCACACGCTCCTGCTCGCTCATGGAGGATGGGACGGGGATCGCCTCCGCCGACCTCCTTCGCCGCTCCACGCGAGCGGCGCGCTCCCGGGGTTGGCGGGGGCGTGGGCCAGGGCGTCCGCGGGGTTCGCCTGCGAGCGCTGAGACCGCGGTGGGGTGCTGGCTGCGGTGGAGATGTAGAGGGCGGCGGCGGAAGGTTCGCGCTCCCGTGGGGAGAACGCGACGCCTCCGACCGCGCGTCGGCCGCTCGCCTTCCTCGATGCCAGCACGCCGTTGGTGGTCCTGCTGCCGCTCGTGACGCTGCTGTTGGGCCTGGTTGCCCCTGAAACAGCGGCGCTTGTACTCGGGGCAACCCTTGTACTTAGCGCCGTGGTTATCGCCTTGGCAGTTGGAGCAGTTACGCTCCTCCGCAGGGGGGTTTAGGCCCCGCGGGCACTGCGCGGCGTCGTGGGCGTCCCCACAGTTCCTGCAGCGCGTGCGGCGCTTGCAGTTCCGTGCCACGTGCCCGAAATCCAGGCAATTGTGGCACTGCGTGGGCCCGCGCGGTGGCCGATACACCTCCACGCGGACGCGGAGCCCACGTATGGAGGTTACCTCCCGAAGCGCCCGGTGGCGCTCCGAATCCCGCAGGGTGGCGATCACTAAGGGCAGTGGTCTGCCCCGTCGTCCCGGCCGCTGGCTGCATATTCGCTCCAGCTTCCGCACCTGAAACCCAACAAGTTCCAGGTTGTCATGGAGCGCCTGAAAAGGGAGTTCCAACGGTATGCCCCGCAAAACATACCGAAGGAACTTTTCATTTCCTGTGGAGTACGTGTGGTACTCCACAGACTTCTGCTCCAGGGCGGCGAGCACATCCCGGTGCGCCTCCAGGGTCTCGCACTTAACCTTTACGGCGTCGCCGGCCACCTCTGCGGTGATCGCGGCGTCGCCGCCGGCCGCGTGCAAGGCCTCGAGGAGACCAAAGATGTCCGCCACCCCGTACAGAAAGATGGGGGGTGGGCGGCGTCGGCGGGTGACGAGCGTGAACTCGCCATCCTCCTCCTCTTGCTGCTGCTGCTGCGCCGGTGCGGCGTCAGGCGTCGTGGCGGCCGCGGCTGCGGCCGGCGGCGTGGTCCCAGCGGCGGCGTCCGCTGCGGCGGGCGCCGCGTCAGGAAGCGGCGATGCGGCGGCTGGGGGCCCTGCGCCTCCTCTCCGCTCTGCGGTCTCCTCCTGTGGGCAGAAGGAGTTCGTTTGACGCAAATGCGTTCAGTCGAAGAGGAACCGCCCCGTCGTTTGACGGTTCCTCGCTCTGTCGTGCGCCCGCTGGTCCGACCACGCGCACCATTCCCACCCGCAGACGGGGTGGCGAACGGTGTCGACGCGGCCGAGCTCGCCGGCGACGACATATCGCTTTATAAAAGCTTTGGAGCTTTTATAATGCTAGCCCTAAAAAGGGCTGTTTGATAGCTGGAGCGCCCTTAGAAGGGCGAAGCTACGCTTTTGCTCTTTTAGCCCTTAGAAGGGCTGTTTTTCCGGGGCTAAAAAGGGCTGTTTGATAGCTGGAGCGCCCTTAGAAGGGAAAGCCGGCTGCCGGCGCAGATCCTCCTTTTGTCAAGGCAGTGTGCGCGAGCAGCGCACGGGCTTTTATAGCTCTCCCAGAAGGGAGGGGGGTCGCCGAAACGTCAGCGAGGCGTAGCGGGGAAATATCGATACATCTGAAAGGTAGTACAAACTCTGTGGCTACAGGGTTTATGTTTGCCCCTTAGAAAGCAGGAAATAAGCGATACATGACAGCAAAGCGGAACGCCAGGGGCGGGCCGATTGGGGAGCCCCCTGGCGGTAATGCCGGAACTAAAGTTGGTGGATGCAGAATAATTTTTTATTTTGCTATAAAAACCTTAATTCTGCAGCTATAAAGGCAACCAAGGTGTTTGTACAACCCCAAATTTCCTCTAAATTGCAGATTTTGTTAGTAGAATCCGCTGCAACCAGACATTTCCTTGTAATAAATAAAAACCTGTTTTGAAAGTAATGAAAAACATTGCACAAACAACCAATTTTTCCTGAGAGTCAAACCATCCAAAAAATTTGAAGTTTATAACAAAATCTTAGGTTTTTGGAACCTTCTCATGGCCATGAGATCACAGTTTGAATTTTACAATTTACCATTTTTGAGAAATTGATGACAAAAAAATACCCATATGCAAACATGCTTAACCTAATTACAGGATAAGTCCTTACAAACTATGAGTACAAAACCTTCTCAGATGGAATTCTCAGATGAATGTTGGCTTCTGGATGATGACGTAGCACAAGTTTCAAGCACTGTGATTCACTTAAATTTTCCAAATTTAACAAAAATTTCCTAATAGGAATATAGGATTTCCATATAGGAAAATTTCCATATTGTCAGTCTCTGTGTCTGTTCGTCCGTCTATATGTTCGTCTGCCTGTCTGTTCGTCCTATCTGTCGGTGCCTCCATCCGTCTGTCGATCCGTCCCTCTGTCCGTCAGGTGTATGTGAACAACACTAGCACCTAAACGATGTGTAGGATTCCATCCAATTTGAGGAAACACCTGTCCATCTGGCTTCAGTTGAAGCTGCGAATTTGAAAAAAAAGTCATTTATTTTTGGGGGTACTTTACATTAAGCCCCTCGAACATTTTCAAAATGTTCTAAAAAACGGCTTCAAATTATTTCTTTAAATTTTTTGTATGAATAGAGTAAATTACACTTATGAAGGTGGCTTTTGTCCGATTTTCACAGTTAACTCTGAATGTATGAAAGTTGCTAAAGTTTAATTTTTTCGTCGTCTTACAACTATAAAATTGAAGACGGATTTTTCCTTCAAATGAAATTTGTTGTCCATAAATATTCTTTCATTAAGGTCATCTAGATTTTTTGGAAATTTTTTTCAATTTTAAAAATTAACAAAAACAAGATTTTCTCAAAAATGGCCCCAAATTTTTTCTTTAAATTTATGGTAGTGGTAGTGTCAAATGTACCCTATACCATGACATAAACCCCAAATTGCTATAATCTCTTTTTTTATAAAAAATAAAATTAAAAAAAATTGTCTCTTACGTCGCTAATATTTACATTAGCGTAAATTTCTTCATAGTATTGCATTTATAAGTACACTTGCATTAAATAATGTAATATAAAATTTCTCGAAAACGCAAGTTTTCTGTTAAAATGAGCTCAAAATTTCAAATTTTCAGAAACGCTCATAGGCCATTTTCACAAAAATGGCTCCAAAGTTTTTTCTTCAAACTTTTCCCTTGGATACTGCTAATTGCACTGTGTAATATGATTCATAGGTCATTTTGGTGTATTCTTTTGTTGTTGTTTTTTTCAGATATTAAACAAATGTAATTTTTTAATATCTTTCATGTTGTTAATGCGCACGTTTCCAACCATTTGTAAACATTATTGCATTCTTGAGTGGAAGTGCATCAAATGACTTCAAATGAAGTCTTTCTAAACTCAATTGATCTCTGACGAAAGATCTTCCAAGTTTGCATTTACAGTAACGGTTAAATGTCATTTTCTTAAGTACGTGTCCAAATTTTTCAATGAAAATTGCCATAATGATCGAGGTTGAACTCTTCCATAATATTCTTTAAGTAACATTACGGTTCTACTATTAGGAATGCAAAAAGTTGAGAAAATGTCGAAAAAATGTACTTTGGGCGACGATAGATGGCAGCTGGCCCGAGAATGCAATATCTTATGGCCTGTTCACAGCAAGGAAATTAGAAAAAAATGATTCGAGAAACTCTGCGTAATTCTGTAGCACCTCTAGTTAAATTTATTGTGTTATGGAATAATTTTGCAATAATCAATTTCAATTTAAATAAAAATATTATTGTGTCACTTTTCCATCTCCTAGAAATAGGAAAGCTTAATTTTATCTGGGTTTGGAGGTCATGATTCATTTACGTATCTTCACAAATTTTTAACCATTTAAACTTCAATTACGTTACACTTATCCATGCATACACAAAATAAATTGGTATGCCAATATATTTTTGAAACAAGAGATGAAATTCAGTGATACTTGGTTACTTCATGCATAAGTATTCCTCGCATACAAAATTAATGTACCCAGAAAATACAAGTTCCATATTACAAGTCTTTAGTGTGCTACTTCCCATCAGACCACTCATCACTTTCAAAATATTAATATTGTCTAACATTTATCCTATTATCCCTCACTGTAATTAAAAACAAACTAAAAAAAAATACATGTAAGACTTGCATTCAAACTTACTTTCATTCGAGCAGAAATGTTTGAACTTGAATTCACTCACATCCTTGGGTTTCGTCATAAAATGTATATCTATCCTAAAGACATCAATAAACTACCTACAATTATAAAGATCAACTATGATGATACTTCCTTTTTGGATCTGTCCTTCAACTGTATCAGCGTGTTTCATATACAAAGAACTTGGGCATTTGGCCAAAAATTGCTCCCTAAAATATAACGTCAATACAATACAAGACTTATCAACAGTACAGTAAACGTTACCTAAAACTCAAGACAAATATTCCTCCTCAACAAGAACAAATTACTGAATTTCCTCCTCTTCAAACATCCAACAACGAGCCTGGCAGTCCTGTCTCCACTTCTATGAAGAAAAGACCTAAACAATCTTTCCCTCACTCCTGTTCAATTTCTAATTGCACAGAATTCACTGCACGCCGTTGCACGTCATACACAGTTTTAACTGTTTTTGACGTAAAATAAATAATTCTGATTACATACCTTCTACAGAGAACAGTACAAAAGTTTGAAAACAAACACAAAAATCAAAGATACTTCCTTCTTCTGAAGTTAAGAATGTGGGTGGCGGAATAAGAAGTGAAAAACTTGCAATTTTCTAAGTTTGCAAAAAATGGGAACATCACAGCTTTCTTTGCTATGTACGAGGGCAAAATGAAGGAAAAATAACGAAAAGAAAAAAAAAAAGATTCATATAGAAAACAATTGTTTGGAATAGTTTCTAAATTACCTTTTTCAAAAAAATTACGCAAAATTACTTATATACTCCAAAAATTGAACATGACCTGTTTTCAAGGTCTAATTTTGACGAACAGTTTTTAAAAAAAAAAATCGATCTTCAATATTGTAGATTTCCCACATGAAAATATTTTGAAGATCTTGCAGGGACTTTGTGAAAAGTACCCCTCAAAATTAAAGAAATTTATTGAAAATAGCAGAGCCTCGACTGGGACTAGATCGACTGGAGAGTCTTCAGTTTCGGAAAAATCATACGGATGGTTTAGGGGCTTATCTTGTTCACAGACAACTGTCGGACGAACGTTTGGGAAAAAAAATCTTCTATATCGGGGAACACTGTCATGTTTCACACATGAACTACCTTCTGTTATAAGAGAAAGTATGTGCTGTGCCATCTGAGAAGCCATCGCCATCATCCACGGAAGACTAATTAGCTTTACTTCCTAGCTTTAAGTGGTATTTTTGTAAAAATTAAGTTAAGGAACAAGTTGATGCACCTTTTAACTCTTTCTGGACCTTAAAAAGGTACTTTATATACAGATAATCCCATGGCCATGAGGAGGTTCAAAATAAACTAAAACTTACTTTTCACTTTGGTAAACATTTATGGTTTGGAGTACAGGTAATTAAATTATGACCTAGAAATGAATTATTCTAAAACACCTTTTTATTTATTTTATTAAATACAGCTCTTTGCCATTGATTTTTGTGTCATAATATTAAATTACATATAATTGTGGGTGATATAAACTGATTTCCAGCTCTTGATAACACTGTATGAGCTTGTATATCACAAAAAATGATATTATTTCATGTTATCATGAACATAGGTCTACTTCGTTCAATAGCTCCTAGATCGAGCCACCACTGAATACACGCTTATTCTCCGTTACTACCCTGAGGAGCAGTCAGTCTATAGACCGTTCCGTGTTTAAAAAGCAACTTGGCTGCATAGTTGCACTTCTTTCCACCAGGTGTGCTAATGATTGTACATTACATCTCGTCACGCTAGACTGAGCCGAAGTAGTGCGCCGCGGCGTGATATGTGACAGCTTATAAAAGGGCCTGCACCATTGCCACACATGTTTTACTATTAGTATGTTCTACTAAATTAACATTTGAAATTCAGAGTGAGCCCGGCCCAGTGTAGTTAGAATTGTTTTAAATGTTTTATTCAGGTGGTTCTCTTGTGTTGATAGTCCGTAATGGGCAATGATGGTGGGTAAGAGCCACATTACGGTAAAAAGGCATGATCTTGGATCCTTTGTGTTGAAATGTATAGATTTAAGAATGTTTATGTGATATACTAACTGGTGAACCATACTTGCAGCAGTGTTTATTAATTTGTTTGTGTATGAAATCCCAATTAAGTCGCTGTGATTGCGCATGGGTACTTGGTTGCAGGCTCGTGATGATGTTTTGAACCTTGAACCTTGCACAACGTGTAATGCATCCGAGTGCAGTCGGTTGCAGATTCTGCGCATTTGTTTAATGTGTATTCTAATGTTGCAGTTTCTTGTTTCTGGTGCAGAGTCATTTAAGGGGGGTTGGTGGTATCGTGGCTGCCGTACTGCGTGTTGCAGAGACCTCTGTGTTGGAGCCCGTCCTTTGGCCCCGTGAGCGGCCCAAGTCTGTTGCTCGGGCAACGCCGTATCAAGGCTGCCACTTCGGCCGCAAACGGCTTTTTGAAGCACTGCTGCAGGTGTAATAGGTAACAGGTGCCACATGGAGGCAACCAGGTTATAAGACGTATATCTGTGAAAAGAATCCACGATCATACTGCTTATGTTATATATGTTGTAAAAGCACAAGAGAGCCAAATTAGTTGTTCCGACGTATTCATGTTTATTTAAAGAAAGGAACTCAAATGAGTTCTTTTTTTTCCACATGAATGATTTTGTTGCATTCTGTGCTCCTAAAGTGGAGATTTAGACAGAATCCACACGCAACAAAGTAATTCTGTGTTAAATTGAGGAGGGTATTTTTGTTTAGGTTTTTGTAATGAGGCACGGTATGTTTTGCCTGACATTCTTGATAAGTTATATGTAATTCTGTATTGTTTCCCTCATGAACAGGCGAAACTATTCATTGTATCAGTGAGGCGAGAGCCATCAATTGAAATTTGTAATAGTTTTTGAATAAATATTGTGTTGTAAGCTGATATTTTTCGGATTACCAAGAAATCCCAGATTTATATATTTGCTCAGACAAACGTTTTTAGATAAATTAAATTTGTCTTATATTTTATGCAAAATATAGATGAAATCATTCACTGGCAGCCATTGATATGCAAAAATTAAAAGAAAGATCTTGCTTAAACCAACAATCTACATAAAAGAAATTTTAAATCCTTCGCATATTGAAGATAACCTTTTACTGGATGTACTGAAAACATCTTCATTTTGCCATTTTGAACCTAAGAACTGTGTAAATAGTCAAATGGAGAGTTCTAATGAACAGCTGCCCTACTACTTAGAGAATTATTCACATTTCTCTCCTTCTTGCAGTATTGCTTTCAATAGGGCGAGTGAGTACTTCAGCAAGCCGATCTTCCCACTGAGTAGCCGATTGAAAATTTTAGTAGACTGCCCATCTCTTGGCATTTGTAATCTGTTTTTACACTCGTTTCGTCAAACAATTAAGTTGTCACCAATTTCTGTAAAAGAAGACTTTTAAATTGTATACGATATCAATATATTGTACATTGTACTTTACTGTATATTCTGTACTGTATATTATTGTACTTTATATTCTCTCGACCTATCTCAATTATTAAACACTTTCAAACTCACAATGATTTCTTGCCCCTTTGTATATAACACGGAAAAGAGCAATGTATCAACATTGACATTCTTTACCACTTCAGTTACGGCTTTCTTTCAAATGTTCACACAGGGACATTACATAACCTTATTAAAACACCAATGAATTTCGTAATAATTCTGGATATTGATGAAATCGATAGTAATCTGAGACGTCATCCTCTGGTGGCGCGCAGCTGAACTATTGGAATTGTTGCACTCTTAAGGGGAGGAGTGGGTGAAAATTGGCAAAAAAATTTGAAAAATACGATTTTTAATTTTTGATGTGATAATTTTGTTTGGAATGTGTGGTTAATTTTGGTGTTTTAATTTTTTCGTTATCGCGATTTAAATGGCTTCTGCGAGCATTTAAAGATCTCAATGCGTCGATGGCCACGCCCCCTTTTTCAGTTTCCAAACGTTTTCATCTCATAGAAGTTTTGAATGTATTTGCTTTTTGAAGAAAAAAAAAAAATTGCTGTCACATCAGCAGTTTCTCAATATAATACGGGGTGTGAAGCAAGTGAAAAGATAAGATCAAATATAACTGGCATTAACATGACACCTCAAGGGAAGAAAATAATGGCTATGAGGGATAAACGCCGTCTTCAGAAAAGTTAAGTAGCTGCACAACCAGGTTTTCAAAATGTCAAAAAAGCAACTCAAAATTACAAATACAGTTCTAGAAGAAAAGAGAATAGTTGTTGAGGGTACTATGTATGGCTCTGGAGAATTTTAAATGTAAGTTGATAAAGTAAAATGCATTTGTATAAAGTTAAATTTTCATTTTCAATTTCCCGCATTTCACTTTCCTGACCTTTTATTGAATTTAAAAAGTTCCACGTTCTACAATTTTTATTATATTTCAGTGAAACTTTTAAAACATCTTAAGAAAATGTAGTTTCATAGAACTATGGAAGCTTTTTGTGTTATAATCATTAATTACTAAATTAAAAATATTTATTTTTATGTGTGTTTTTATAGCCATCAGGTAATAACTGTATATTTTATTATTTTTTTTCTCAGAAACGCTCTCATTTATTTTATTTATACTCCATGAATGTAATTATATACCTTTTATGAGTAAGTCATAAAAAATTCAGTGATGAATGTTGCTTCATGTGGAACGTAGAGCATTTTATAAAATAATAAGAAATTTTTAAAAAAATTCAAAAAAAATTTTTCTTCAAAACTAAAAACAGCAGAGTAACAAAACTTTGTAGGGTACATAAGTATAATGTATTACTTCTTCTGGTAAAATTTGAAGTTATTTGAATGTAAGATGTAAATTTTCAAATTTTCACCCACTCCTCCCCTTAAATCTGTGATGTAAAGCTAGACGAAAAATGTCCAGAAAAGTAATTATTTTGAAAATATATTGCTGTTTATGTTTGTAAATCATAGCCTATAGTGCTCCAGACCTTTAAAGGATGCTAGCACAAAAGTTTCATCGGCATTGGTTCAGTGAATTGAGAGAGTATCGCGCTGTAAGACAACGCACTTCTGTCTTTATATATTAGTATAGATATAGAAGATAAACGACAAGCGCAACAAGTTTACAACGAGAACTGTTAGCCAGCCACACTTTCCATGGAGAGTGAGAACGTACTTCCCTAGCGCACTTCTTTCCAAATGTCTTGTATGTACTAAAAACAGAAAACAAAATAGTATTTTTGGTTTCGTACTACTGTTCTCTAAAATTCATTACTTACATTTTTCTCTGCTGGTTGATTGTTTTCTTCATATTTCTTTATTTACTCTCACCTTTTTGTTCCGATTAATCTCAGGACTGCTGACTTTATTTCTGTTCGATTGCAATTACTTTATTCAATGATTTCAGTCCTACCCTAAACATAAAGCATCCTTAACAATAGAATGGTGGAAATGGTGTCAGGATAATTTTTTAACAACAGAAAAGCATTGTAATACATATTATTCCGTGCTATCTAGATGAAGTTCACAATTACATGATCAGGATTGGAAAAGAATCTGAACTTTTTCTAAACAAATTACTAACAAATACAAATTCTGATGTAAAAACTAATTTGTTTATACTTTAGGGACAATGTAATTATCATAAAATAATGTTGTTATTTCCTTTGTGATTTCTAATGTAGTCTACATTTTTATGATTTTACTTAATAAATTGATAATTTGTCATACATTGATTTTCAAATAAGACAAGTAAGTAAATTATAACTTTGTATCATTTCTTCCCAAATACATTCCTCGTTTTAAATACTTATAGATATAAGTGAAAAGAAGAATTTCTACTTTTTGATTTGTGCACTCGTTATACTCTGGTGATTATAAGCTGTTGGAAAAATAATTGAACTAAGTATTGTTTGTTTTATTTTGTAATTTTTGTTAGATGACTTCTCATTCACTTCCAACCCTTTCTTCGACGCATTCAGCCCAGCATCCTAAATAAAATAAACTATAGAATACATGAAAATGAACTATTTTACCAATCTATTAAACATTCCCTGATTATGAAATGAGGAGTTTTGTTCAAAGTGAAATATACATTTTATAAAACATAGTTGCTATCACTTATTTTACAATGGAAGACAGTTATTGGAAACATCCAAATGATAAATATCATTAACCTCGAAAGTAGAAAGCTGAATATAAAACACCATAGGAATGTCCCTATTATACCGTGTGGGGAACAATGGAAAAAATAGAAAAACGTGAGCGTTATTTGAATAACAACTTGATGTGATGTTTCTAAAATTTACCAGTTTCGAAATCGGAACATTTAAACAAAGTATACTCTCCGTATTAAACATTACACAGTTATAGCATTTACACTTATAAGCAAACTTTTCAATCAAATCATGTTTGTTAGTACTTCTCTGCACTCAAAAGTCCATTCTTTACTGCTTAGAAACACGCACTTCACTATAACACAATACGACCTCACAACGCACAGCCGAATGGATTCATGAATGCAGGAACTCCTGCGTTCAATCGCGGTAAGGACTTCCCGCCGAAGGATGTTTGGACAGTGTTACCACTGAAATACCATACGCTCTAGCGGCAACCACTTAGAAGGTAATGTCAATTAATTGGGCGGTTACAGGCCCCGCGTACTTTTCAACCTCCATGGCTTGGAAGTATGAACAATCAACCACCGTCACGTCATCTGTGGTGATTATTGTCAATTGTCGCATCTAAATTTCCGCGGTGCATGGAAGTTGGGTCGCCTGCATGACGAGGTCATTCAGTCATGCTTGCGAGCTAAGTGACTGCGCGCGAGGAAGGCTGAGGCATTGGTGCTGGCGGAGGTGGAGGCGGTGACAGTGGCGGCAGAGGGGGCGGCGGACGACGACGGCGGCGGAGACGACGACGACGGCGGAGACGACGACGACGGCGGCGGCGGCGATGACGACGACGGCAGCGGAGTTGACGGCGGCGGCGGAGACGACGGCGGCGGCGGCGGCGGAGCCGGAGGCGACGGCGGCGGCAGAGACGACGGCGGTTGCAGCTTCGGGATCCGCGCATTCCCGAGTACACTTTCAGGTGAGGAAGGGATTCATTAGGTTGTTGCAGGTGAACTGTCGTAGTATAATCAATAAAGAAATAGAGTTTTGGAATCTAATTGATGCCTGTGATCCCGACATAGTGATAGGGACTGAGTCGTGGCTAACTCAGGAAATCGAATCCTCGGAAATTTTTCATTCTGATTACAAGATTTTTAGGAGGGATAGAAATAGTAGAGGTGGCGGTGTCTTTATTTGCGTCAAAGCAGACATAAATATTAGATTAGATTGGGTTAGTACAGATTTTGAAATGATGGGATTAGAAATTACTACTTCAGGAACCGTGTTAGAAATTATTGCATGCTATAGGCCACCGGGTGACGGCTACGAAATTTTGGAAGATATCATACAAAGAACGGGAAATGAAAATGGTCATCCTATTGTTATCGGAGGAGACTTGAATATTCCTAGCGCAAACTGGGAGGGAGCCGTGAGCGAGGCGAAAGTCCAAACACTTGTTAACAGACTAGTTTGGGATAGGGGATTAGCCCAGGTAGTACGGTGCGGCGACGCGGCAGGACGCGGTTTTGGATGTTTACCTAATTAGGCCGAAAGATCTTTTCATATCTTGTGAAGTCGTTGAGGGAATTAGTGATCACAAAGCGGTTCTTCTTGATTTAGACGAAAATATTTCAAGGAAATGTATTGCGACAGGAACGAAAGTGCGTCAGTTCAAGAAAGCAAACGTAGAGGGGCTTCATGAGTTTCTTAGAGAAAATACAACAACTTTCTGAGAACAGAAGGAGGTATGGAAGAGATATGGTGCGCATTTAAAGATATTATAGACGAAGCTTTGCAAAAGTTCGTACCATGCAAAACTCTAAAAAATAATCCGGATCCAGAATATTATAATTCAAAAATTAGGCGAATGAAGAGGATAACGAGAAATGCATTTAAAAACCGAAAACGCAGTACCGAGCATATGCATATTTTTAGAAATTGTTCGAAAGAATTAGAGCGAGAAAAGAAAATTGCTCAGGAGACGTATTTAAAAACATTCTAGACGAAAAGGAAATAACTGGTCAGGATTTTACAAATATGTCCGTAGAAGAAAGGGAAACAAAGAGTATATCCCAGTTGTTCGTGAACATCAAAACACACTCATCACAGGCGATCGGGCAAAAGCTAACGCATTTAATAGGTATTTCAGTTCGGTTTTCAAAAGCAATACGAACCATCCACTTATTCAAAGGTATTCGGTTACAAATCAATTTAATATTGAAGTAAACGTTCTACGTAATAAAGTAAAATTTATGAAAAATGGTAAGTCAAGGGGTCCAGACGACATTTCTACGGACATAATTAAACTAGGAGGAGAGGCAATATTACCGTACTTAATTAGAATATTTCACGTGTCTATGAACAATTCAAAAGTACCTGAAGATTGGAAATTAGCTTTTGTAGTACCAATCTTTAAAAGTGGGGACAAAACTATACTAAGTAATTATAGGCCGGTAAGTCTCACGTCAGTGGTCTGCAAACTTATGGAGCATCTAGTTGCGAGTTACATTAAGCAAGAGTGGAAGTCAAAAATGGCTCTATCATGGCCAACACGGATTTAGGACTAATTATTCATGCGAAAGTCAGGTAGTAACGCTATTTCAGGACCTAGCAGATGAAATTGACGCGGGCGGGAGAGTAGACGCAGTAGTTATAGATTTTGCCAAAGCGTTCGATGTTGTTCCACACGACCGACTTGTTCAGAAATTAATAAATTCAGGCATCGATCCCAGGGTGGTGGCGTGGATTAGCGAGTTTCTGCGTGACAGGAAACAGAAAGTCCGAATTGGGCAAGAGTTATCTTCCTGCGCAAGCGTTACGTCAGGAATACCGCAAGGGAGTGTCATTGACCTCTTCTATTTCTAGCGTTCATTAATGATTTGCCAGCGCAATTAATTTCAAATGTTCGGCTATTTGCAGACGATTGCATAATATATCGCATTATAAATTCGAAAGACGATGAAAATATGCTGCAACGGGATCTTGATGCATTATCTTACTGGGCGGAAAATAATGGTATGACCATAAATAGTTCTAAAAGCAAGTCTATCACTTTTGGCAGAGGTCACAATTACAGCGTAACAAATTACCGTTTAAGTAACGACATTATTCCGAGAGTTTCTTCGTGTAAGTACCTAGGTATCCATTTCGATAGTAAATTAAGCTGGAAAATCACGTAGATTTTGTTGTAGGGAAAGCGTGGAGATCTCTTCATTTTGTAATGCGTATCTTAAAAAAGAGTACAGTAAACGCGAAGGAAATTGCTTACTTGTCGCTTGTTCGTCCGATAATGGAATATGGAGCAATTTGTTGGGATCCGCACAAAATTATGCAGTGTAAGAATTTGGAAAGGATTCAGCGTAGAGCAGCTAAATTTACTTTCAGGGACAAGAAAAGGATAGGTGGATTCACTCGAAAACAGGCGAACATTGGCAAGACTTTGCGCCTTGTATAAAGCTTATAGCGGTCATCCAGCTTGGAAAGAAATTAAACGGCGGCTAAATTTTCCTACGTACATCGGTAGAGGTGATCACAGGCACAAAATAAATTTAAGACCGCAGAGAACGGATGTCGGGAAATTTTCTTTTACAAATAGAACGATAAGAGATTGGAATAGATTGCCTGCAAAAACCTTTGAACCCTTTCCTCGAAGCGTTCAACAATTTAGGAAAGTAATTTAGGGCATTTCTAAGTTTGAGGTAGTTAACTAGGAATATTAAGTTATACAGTGAAGTGAAGTGAAGTGAAGTGAAGTGAAGTGTTGTGCAGTGTAGAGCAGAGAAATAATGAAGGTGTTTTTTAGTGTAATAGTGAAGTGAAATGAAGTGAAGTGTAGGCAAGTGCAGTGCGGTCTTCATTGTTTAAGCACTCAGTGCTGTATTAGATTGACGTTTCTTTTATCTTTTAGGTAATTTAATGTTTGTTTTTAAGATTCACCAGTTTTTATTATTATTATTATTATTATTATTATTACTATTATTATTACTGTTATTATTATTATTACTGTTATTATTATTACTATTATTATTATTATTATTATTATTATTATTATTTTAGCATTATTATCAACATTATTATGTTATTTGCATGAAAATTAATATCTTACTTATGTAATTAACTGCCACCGGGTTACACCCAATTGCAGTTTAAATAAATTTATCTTATCTTATCTTAATGTATAAATCGATTGCCACAACTGGAAGGCACATAGCCATAGAATCTGGTTGTGAGTGAGTGGTTGTTTCTTTCACTGTAGAATTTCTAGAGCATTAAACTTCATCAATCGAAGAAAATATAGTTTTTATGACTCCTACAGGAACTGGTTCATACAAGGACTGCTAGTTAAGGATAGGTATCTCACGAAGGAGAGAAGTTCAATCCACTGTTTTCAAAACAATTGACATTTATTAATATTGCATCCAAACTGCATAACAGTGCACTACGCAATATTACAATAAATTTCTATTTAGCTCTTGCTGACATTTCCTGAAATTACATACGTGTTCAAATTATGCATTCATAAATTACAACTTTTTCAGGCTGGTACATTGAAACCTCTATAAAAAAATACATTAACATTAGTGCCGTTTCAACAAAATCGGCTAACCTGAGCTACAGAGCGCTGACTCGAGCATAAATTTCCACTTTAGGAAGATCTACGAGCAAGCAATTCATTACCAAATTGACAAGAAGCTCTCTTGATCGTCTTCACAAAATAAACAACAAAATTAAATGATAACTTGTTATGAATTGTGGTTCTCTTTCATTACCGACAACATGGCAAAGGCTGAGTGTTATACCTTAAAACCTCCTAATAGTCGTTTCAATAATTACCAATACATACAACCTTAGCAGCGTTTCAATTAACTACGCCCTTACGACCTCGCGGCCGGCACAGCATCGACCCGGTGGACAGGCCACTTGCAGTCGTCCTCCAAACTGGTCACTGACCTTTCGTCAGCACGGACCACGAACGCTGCTACAAAAACATCTGCTATAATAAATCAATAAAATTATCGAAGGGTCGGCAGCCATCGGCGCTCGACCACACTACGTGCGCGGCCCGAGGCAGAGCCTCACCAAGCATACGCCACAAAGGGCCTTTGAAGCGACTTTCGCATTTACAAAATTGAAACGCTGGAAAGGAACGAACCATCAACACAAACATAACAAATGATACAAGGCAAGACACTCTCAACTTATAAACTAACAACTAAAACCCACAGCCATGTTGACATTTCTGGTCTTAGCCACAATTAATACAAAAACACAATTTGGGCACACAGAGACCACACCCTTTCAACAACAAAATTCAAACGATCCAGAAGGGACCGGGCTACATCACAATTTAGAGTTTTAAATTTTGAAAATACCAAACCAACATAACAAAAGGCTAGTGTTACAGTAGTAGTAGCAATAGTAGCAAATTAATTAGGGCGAAAAGCCCTTATATAAGCTGAGAAGCAAAGTATTACGCCGCTGGCACCATCGCTTAAAGCGTCATGAAGAGAACTATTTGAATGCATACAGCACTCCTAGCAGATGGAGGCTGAACTTTGCAATCAGACAGTTGATAGTAGTAGATCGAACATCCGTCGATCTACGTATACCAGCCCTGTTGCTATCTAGCAGCGAACAACAGAGTAAGAAGACTGATGGCCATGACATGATATATTAAATAATTTACGTAAATAATAAGCCTTTACACAATGATTAATATGTAGTTATAAAAGACGACAAACCGACAATTATCATGGAACGTTATCAATTATGCGGAGTCATGAGAAACATGAAATTAACTTAAATAATTTAAGTATGAAAACTCAATGACAATAATAATTAATAATAACAATAACAACAACAACAATAATATTAATAATAATAATAATAATAACCATTGACAAAGCTCAGTGATTGACAACGTTATACATGAAAATTGTAATAAAGGTTATTTACCGTAATTGCTTGCATGGCCGTGTAATTTAGCTTATTTAAAGCTGTTTGTCTATTACTACATAGATGTTTAACCTGTTTACAATGGTTTTGCATAACAAGATAATGGTCATTCTCAACAAATTATTTTCTGAGGCGAATCGCACATACACAAGGCACTTATCATGCAAAACGTGTATAACTAAATTTAGAGTACATTACAGAGTACACATTACACTATAATATAATATTACAATCAAAATTTAACATTACTTCAGAGAACACATTTTTCATTACCATTTTAATTGACTTTCTGTGGTTTGTATTTTATCAAAATCCAATTACTCTTTCTGAATACAGCAGCTGATGAGGAGAAAAATGGCTTCAGAGTGGATGGATGGGTGATGAGAAGAGCTGTCTGCGGTCGGAGGGCCCCTGCGGCGGGGGGCCGGACCCCGCCTCCTCCGCCTCCACGAGCGCGCGCCATTTGTGCATTCGCACGTGTAGGCACCAGGCGCGCTCGTCGCCAAAGCGCTGGCCGCAAAACTCGCATTTGTACGGTCTGCTGGACCGGTGCACCAAGAGGTGCATCAGCAGTTGGCTGCGCTTTTGAAAGCGTTGTGGCACACGCGGCATCGCAGGGGCCCATCCGCTCGGTGGTAGGCATGTGTCTATTGAGGTCTGTGCTCTTGGCAAAGTTTTGGTGGCAGATGGAGCACTCGTGGCGTCCGCGGTGCAGGTAGAGGTGCTCTTTCATTTTCACCTTGGTTTGGAACCCTCTCTGGCACTGTGGACAGCTGGGCCCCGCGGCTGGCGCTCCTCCTGCCACCGCCGCCTCCTCCTTCACCACCTGTTGGCACACACGACATCAAGCAGGATAAGCTCAAAGCGGAATGTGTGGCACTGTACGAGCAAGTGGTGAGGATAGGACGAGGAAGAGGCGGGAAAGATCGCGCGCGATCCGTTTGTTAGGGTACTGCTCCGGCATTCGACTGGTTATAGAACGATTTTCTTAAGGATCAGCCAAAGTGACAGCTAGTGCTGGCTACATAACTGAAGGTTCCGTGGTCGTTGTGCCCATTAGACTCCCTTCCAGCATTCGTTCGTTTGCAGTTGGCTAACTTGTAAATAGCTTCGATGTTTCCTTTTGTGATGTCCTCGTCCGACAAAAATATAGTGCGCCACGGGAAATAATTGAAATTAGGAAGTGCAGTGTTATGTGCTCTTCTTAAAAATTCTTTTTTTATAACATTACATTGACTTTACTTTTTGTGTGATAAATATTATGTTTATTTTAAAACCGAGACTTGAATGCGAGATGCGTACCGATGCACGTGGTTCCAGCCTTTGAGCTGTTGTGTGGCGAGCTCTGATTGAGAGCTTTCTATTTACATTCGTAGCAGTTTTCTTTTACTGATTGTGAGAGCATGTTACGAGATTTTCCACATACGTAATTAAATTTAAATATTTCCCGAACTCGCGTACGTGCATATATTTAAGCAAAACTCTTAGACTTCTGCATAGGGATGTTTTCATAGGAGCCATTAGCACTTTACGAAGGGGCGAGACTGAACAGCTGTCGCGGCGGAGGGATACTTCTCTGAAATACATCAGATGTTCACTTGTTTTCACGAACTGTCACTTTGGCTCATCCTTAGGAAAATCGGTCTATATTAGTCGGAGAAACCTAGGAAAACCACCGATAAGAGCAGCCAGTCGCTGGAACTCTCCTCCAGAGAGCGACTGAATTCGACCCAGCTATCTGTCTAGTGTCCAAAATCCTCTCGAAGTCAGGACCTCCCGGTCAGAGGTACTGCAATAACACTTGTTTATACTACCTCTCCCGGCAGCTCAATTTAAATATTTTTACGTCTTGCTTACTGCTTTTGCAGCCGTGCTCTGGTGCCGCCAAACGGACTGAACCTTCAGACAGCGTGTTCGCCCGCACAAGCAGGGCTGGTGTCTGTTCATATGGCAGGAATACGCAATCCTCTCTCTGCTACTGAAAACGTACCCCGTTTACAGCACACGCAAAGAGTCTCACAAATCTCGTCATCAGTCGCTTGAAGGTGTCAGAGAGGTCTCTTGTGAAGTTAGAGCAGAGGAGAAGACTAAATGAGAAACTAGATCATAAATTCCAGCTCATGTTTCGCTCCAGATCTGTAACTTTGAATGAGAATCTGCGAAAGGCAGGAAAGAAGCCAACGATCAGATTTCATTGAAAAAAAAACACATGGTAAATGAGTAGAATGCTCTCGAAGCAAGCTGTATTAAAAAGACCATTGATTGGACTTTAGAATGCGTTCAACTACTGAGGTCATTGGCACCCATCTCAAAGATTATTAAAAAAATTAAATAGATTTAGTAAAGAAGACAGAAAACATTATTGTCCGTATCTCTCTGAAATACAATTAAATAATCCGCTTTCTCTAAAAGAGAAAAAATTAAGCGAAACAAGATGAGGGCGCGTAACACCCTTGCAAACCCCGTTTGAGTTGCAACGTTCCACTGCGTCATCTGTGTATACAAATATATGATACGGATAGGCTTCCCTCATTTCCTGAAACTGCTGCATCTGGTAAACAATGAATGAAAGCTGCTTTTCTACTAAGTAAAGACTGGATTACTACGCAAGTGGAAAAATACACACCCATAGATTTAGTAGTAGAGACCCTGTTGTGCTCCGTTCGTGCAGCTTATTGAGCACCGTTGAAGTTGCCTCTGATGCTGCTGGATGAAGAGAAGATAGCGACATCATTCACAAACAACGACGCCTTTACGGGTTCTCGCATTTTTGGCGATAGCAAACAGAGGGATACTGCAAGTCAACGCCAAGGTCCTGTAATTCGATTGGAAGTGCAGGGGGCTTCTCCTCATCAGATGACATGGCCAGAGGATGAGAGGTGCTCTAAGACTGACCTTAAACCCTGCTTTGAATTGGCGACGGACGTTTTAGAAAAAACAACACTTTTTCAGTGTCAGCGAACCCCAAAATGTGCATTTCCGTTCAAATCTCGAAATCGACTTTCCGCAGCGTTACATAACTTTCTCTAAACTACGTATACTACTCCGAATATATGTACGTATACGAAAAAGTAACTGAAGGGGCTACAGAATGGCACAGACCTTCTCGTAGCAAATGTTTCTAATTTCCTTGGTGTGGACTGGCTTTAAGGTCTTGCTCCATTCTCTGACCAGCTGCTATCTATCGTCGCCCAAAGTACATTTTTTTGACATTTTCTCAATTGTTTGCTTTAATAGTACAACCGAAATATTACTTCAAGAGTATTAAAAACGAGTAAAATCACGTCCTAAATAAAAAATCATTAAAAAATTTGAAGCCTTTTTAAGAAAATAGTGCCTAAGCGTTACCGGAAATGCGAAATTTGAAGCTCTTCTCCACAGGAATCTATTGAGTTTTCGAAAAACTTTATTTGAAGAAATTTAACCCCCAAAAGCAATAGTGTTTTCAAATATCTCAAAATACGCATATTAACGGCATGAAAGATATTTCAAAAAATTATATTTGTGTAATTTTTAAAACAAACAACAGAATACACCAAAATGAACTTCACGTCATATTAAACAGTGCAATTAGCATTATCCGCTGGAAAAGTTTGAAGAAAAAACTTGGATACATTTCTGTGAAAATGGCATTTAAGCATTTCTGAAAATGCGGAATTTTGAGTTAATTTTCATAAAAAGCTGTTGTTTTCGAGTTTTTTGTGACATTATTACAAGCACATGTACTCATAAATTCAATAATATGAACAAATTGCCGGTAATGTAAATATGGGCAACGTGAGAGAAAACTAAAATATTTACATTTTTTAAATTTTATAAAAACGGAAGAATAGAGTAATATGGCGTTTATATCATCTTATAGAGTGAATTTAACACTATTCCTAACAAAAGTTTAAAGAAAACATTGGAACGATTTTGAGAAAATCTTGATTTTGTATTTTTTTAAATTGCAAATATTGCACGACATTGCGAGAAAACTACTAAAATTTTCAAAACGTGTACGTGACCTTAATAAAAGAACTAATTATGTATAACAAATTTCATTTAAAGTAAAAATCTGTATCTTCAATTTTGTAGTTGTAGGAAGACGCAGAAGAAAATTCAGACTTTATAAATTTTCGAAAATTCAGTTAACCGTGAAAATCGGACAATTCCACCTTATTTTGCTCTCTTGTTACATGAAATTTAAAGAAAAAATTTGGAGCCGTTTTTTAATAAATTTTTAAAATGCCTCATGGGCTTCATGTAAAGTATCCCCTAAGTTTTAAATAATGTTTTTCAAAACTCAACTAGAGGTACGTGGATGGGTGTTTCTTCAATTTGGGAAAGATCATGCGCATGGTTTAGACGCTAGTAGTGTTCACAGTTGGACCGACAGGCGTTTTGCTTTCCATTTTTTTTGGGGGTGGGCATCAAGGACCCACAAAACTGGGATTCTGGCTACGCGACGTGTTAGAGAATTTGTTGTATTAATTCAGCATCGAGTTGTCAGGGGCCGGCAATGATTTACTTTTGCTAAAAATTCGCGCAGCATTACATACCTTTCTCTATACTGCGTATATTACTCCGTATGTATAGGAGAAAGTAAAAATGGAGCGCGTTCTCCTGCACTTGTTTAAATAATAGAGTGGGAGGGCTCTGCTTGCAAGCTGCGTGATGACAGGAGTGCCAACGTTTGCCTGGCCGATGGTTGGTTGCAAAGGAGGTCTAGCAGGAGGGCGGCGGATTCCATCGCAACTCATTTAGGTATTAACAGTGGAGTCAAATGTCTGATGGAACTGTCATGCAACGGAGATTTATATATTATTATATCTCCATTATTTCATTTTAAACCAAAGACATGTCGAACAATAATTTCTTTGATTAATACATATTCCTCTCTGCCTTCGGGTCGGAGTGCTAACATTAGTGAGCACATATCTGCAGTGATATCTGCAGTAACATCAGTGACATATCTGCAGTAGTCTTGCTGCAGAAAGAGTGAAGTTGATGTTTAATTTTGGTTTCCTGCGTAGAGATAACTGAATAGGTTTCGTTTTAATTTTTTATTCTGTAGGCATATATTCGGAGAGGCTGAAACTTTCTACTGGCGGCTCACCAGGTTGTTGGTCCTGGTTTTGCCAGAGGTCGCATCCTCGACAGAAGCTGGGCCAATTTGGTTAGTATTTCTGGTATTGTCCACGGAGGAATATTGTGATTCTTTTCTGTTGGTGTTAACGCAAAACCGAGTTTTTGCATAAGTGTTTTAAGTTTTGCATATAGGGGAATGTATCTCGACTCTTGTTTGTAAATCAGCTTGAATCACTGAAAAATACGAAGTATTATTGGGTTGATTGAAGCAGCAGAGTTGATGGCATATTTCAACATTAATGTCTTTCTGCGATGCTAGATTTGCTCCGTTGGATTCAATTAGAATGCTTCCGATGAAGCTCAAAGTGGTAGCAACCGGTACAGATTCTAGGCCTTGGTTGTGCATATAACGTCTAGCTTGAGTGTCTACTGGGCACAATCATAAATTACAGATCCATAATTCAATTTAGCTCTTACTATGGGTTTATACGTTAGTAATAGCAGGTTTTTATCTGCACCCCAATTGCCGTGTGAGAGGCATTTCAGTATGTTGAGCCTTTTTTTACATTCGTTTGTCAAGATCTGTATGTGGTTTTTCCACGACATTTTGAGTCAAATGCATTCCCAGTATTTTTGTTTTCTGTACATACTCAGATTGTGATCACTGAGCCTAAGTGTAGGCAGATTCTCTTCATTGTGCTTGGCGAATAATATGCATTCTGTTTTTGGGCTGAGAATTTGAATCCTGTTCTTTGGATCCATTCATGAAGTCTGAAACTTGTGTACGATTTGTTGGCTGAAGAGATAGATTTGCCTTTACAGAAAACGGTGATGTCATCTGTATATTTTCCTGTTAACACAGGAGTTTTGATATTTGCGTCTACATCAGCACTGCAAGAAGAAAAAGTGTGACGCCCATTACGGATCCTTGGGGTACTTCATTTTCATTTTCTTCTTCAGAGAGTACGTTGATTCTCACTTGTATGGTCCTGTCTATGAAAGACTTTGATAAACTGAAACATATTTCGATTCCAATCTGCTGTAATTTTCTTAGAATTCGGTGTATCCACACCATGTCGCTTTCTCAGTGTCGAAGTTGATGATCAAAACATGTTATTGTTTGAAAATGCTTCATATGCGTATGCTTATCAGGTGAGCTAAGGTTGAGAGGCTTTGATCTGAAGCCAAATTGCAATTCTTTTGAAAATCGGTAACCACCTGAGTCGTAAGTTAATTATTTTTTCAAAAATGCTGTAACATGTTGCACGTTGAAGATAGGTCTGTAATTTTCGCTTTTAATCTGTCCTTACGAAGTTTGGGTATTGAACTACTATTGCAGTTCTCATACTTTTAGGGAATATGTTCTAGTCCAGATGAAGTTATATATTTTCAAAAGGGCTTCTGCTTCCTCTGTGGGTAATGGTTTGATGTGTATATTGGGATCCCATCGAGCTAAGGGATGAAGTTTTGGTAATATCAATTGTGAGGCAACCCTAGGGAGAGGGTCGTTTATATTGAGAACTAATGTATTGATTACTATTAAATGTAATCTCTTCTTTTATTCTTCTGCTTTATACTACATCAGCAGTATAATTTTGAGAGCTGGAGTTTTTTGTAAATTTGTCGGACAATATGTTTGCGATGCAGTAATCATTTTGTTGTCATTCTGTAGGAATGGAAGGAATTGTACAATTCGGTTTCTTTATGGCATTAATCTTATTCCAGAGTCTCAATGTTGTTTGATGAAATAGATGACACAAAGACAGTGTCCATAGATTTAGCTTTGCCTTTTGATGATCCTTCTTGCCTTAGCTCTGCTCTTTGATGATCCTTCTGCCTTAGCTCTAATCTTTTGCACTGATCTGTTTTCAAAATGTGTTTTTATACGTTAAAAGCTCTTTATATCTTTTTATTGGGTGTCTATCGTTTCACCAGGGAACTGATCTTGTTCATTTTAGCCTGGTGTATTTAATGATTCATATGCAGCTTTTGTGTTGACATTTGACAAGAGTGAATGATAATGGTCGATATCGTTTTCTTCAAATATATCTTGCTTATTTAAAAGTTTGCTAATACATTTTTGTATTGCTCTCCAATTTGCTTTGTCGTAATTCCATTTGAGATCCTGCAAAGCGGGAATATTGTGGAGGCAGTCCATGTACAGGAGTATCAAAGTGATCACTGTCGTGTAGCTGTCTTATAAACATACCAGTTGCATTTTGGGGCAATTCGCAGTGGAACATAAGGTAAGGTCTATTGACTGAGATGTCCGTTGCTCATATTAAAATGAGTGGGTTGTCCGTTGTTCAAGATTATTAGGTCCTCTTCATCAATAATATTTCCATATAAGGCGTCCTATTATGTCGGATTTGTTTGATTCCCGTAATAAAAGTTATAGCTGTTGAAGCGCCAAGCAGGATCAAAGGTTTGATGTTGTTTAATCAGATCTTTAATTTCATTAGCATCGAGAGAGGAAGCATGGGGAAGGTAAATATTACATACACTGGATTGCTGCCGGGGCTTGATTTTAATAGCTACAGCTTCAATCTCTGTTTGTATGTCAATTTGTTCTGCAGGTATTCTTTTTGCAAAATGGCAACACCACCGCTAGCTATATTAAGTAGTGACGGTTTTGTTGTGGTGCATTTGAAACCTTTTAATTTTTCCTTGCTGTTTGCCTTGGAAGTTCGTTTCCTGAATGCAGATTATTTCAATTTGTAATTTTGGCAGAGTAATTGTGGCATTTCATATCTTATAGAAACCGTTTGTATTCCATTGTAGAACAGTTCATTTTAGTTTTGAGAAGGGGTTAGGTTCAGATATTTCTGTTGTGGTGGATGCATTTTGTAGTATATTTGCTTTGTCTGTTGGTGTTTGTTTTGGATTCTGCAGACAAATATTGGTCAAGTCAAACTTGTTGTATAATGGTTGTGGATACTAGGTCAACAATGGTATCCAGCGATATTCCTTGGCGTTGCAGTTTGTTTTGGTGGAATTTTATTCAATAATGCAGATTGGTATTTATCATGGAGGCTTCATTAAAAAGAATTTGAGGTCAGTTTGTTTCATACTAGGTTCTATCGGATGTGTCTGATTTCGGTACAGTTTTAACAGCTTTTTTAGTCTAAGACTTGGTCTGATAACTCAAGTCATTTAGCATGTATGGATATCGTTGAGCATTTTTATGACAGCTGGGATATCATTGGAATAATCTTTGACAATGGTAAGAGGGTCAGCAGAACCCAAAGCATTTTCAAGTTGTAAATGAAGTTGGTTTTCTGACAGTGGAAAAGAGTTTTTGTTCTTTTCGAACAGAGCTTTAGTTGGACTGAGCATGTCTTCAAGAGTAGGATAGGGTTACTGTCTTGGTCCGTTTCATCTTGTTTTGCAGAATTCTTTTTGTTTCTTTTTTTGTCTTTTTCAATATTGTCTCTCATTGTTGCTCAACATTGTTTGCTTCAGAGGAGAGGAGGATTCACTCTGGGAGGGCTTATAGGGGCAGTGGTGTATCAACTGTGATGAGTTACCGAATGTTGTTTGAGGGATTTGATGATATATTTGTATTGGTAGTGTCCAAAAGGAAATTCTCTTTGGGGTGATTTTGGGGGCAGTTACTAGCAGTATGGCCTTCCATTTTGCAATTGAAACAAGTAATGTTTTCAGCAGAGAAAAGGATTCTATATGGTGTACCTTCATATACAATCACTGATGACTGAGGTAGTCAGAAGTCTTCAGGGTCGGATAAATGTTTGCCTCTAGCCTCATAATGACTGAGGTTAGAGCCAGACGGACCAGCTGTGATGAAAGATATACTGGAGGTTTTAATGTCATGATTCTAAAAATATTTGTGATTTCTCGTTTGGAATAAATGGGCATATTGCTTGATATTATGATTCTCTGAGTTTGGTGAATTTTGAAGGATCTCATTACATGTATTTTTAATAATCAGATATATTATTGTTATAGATCAGCATTGATCTTGGAGTTGAGAAACACACATATTCGATTATTGGATATTCTTGATATAAAAGTAATGGCATTGGGGGGAACAATTTCGGTTAGTTTACTAGTATAGTAAACCATAGTTTTTGACAGTTAGATTTTCGCATGCGTCCAGTAGTATGGATTGTTCTTTCAAGAAAACTCACAGTATTTGCAGCTCCGGCGTACGACTTCATGGGCTGCTCTTGGAGGTTAGTGAGACACCTTGGAGGTTGGCTGGTACAGCTTTATTCATGTGGATAATGAGCCACAGCCGGCAGGCCGGCCACAGAAACGCTTTATACTGCTTGGAACATTGACACTGTAAGGTAACACTTTAAATGACACTGTAAGGTAATATTAATACTAAAGTGTTTTGGTTCGGAGAAATAGTATATCGATAGGCTGATAGAGCGCAGCAGTAGTTGTTGCCTCTAACGCAGTCGAACTACGATTGAACAGTCTTTCCTATTTCCCTTTATATGAATGGAACTAATCCATACATTCTTCCATTCTATCTTTTTCAAATATTATATAAATTTGAAATTTAATGATAAAGAGTTCTAGCTACTTCATAGGTATTTAGAAAGAGACTTACAAAACTCTAAATTACGTTTTAACAAATATACTTTTCATTTTAACTTTTATTAAAGACTATGGTTTATCAAACATAAATGTGTCATCGGACATCGGAGGAAAATATAGTCTCAGGATGGCCATATAGGATTTTTACGATTTAAAACGTTTACGTCATGACACAATGAAGCTCAATTGACATGATAAACATTTTCGTTGTTCCTCATCTTTTGTCAAAATTCATGAATTTTGTCACGATACGTGGCTTAAAAATTCCAGGGAACAAGCGTGTTCTTTAAAATACAATGCTGGTAAGATATGCGAGTAACAAGGAATATTCTTCATGCTGATGCCAATTCAGGGCATTATTGCGTTTTGAAATCATATCTCCCTTGAAATTCTTGAAAATATACACTCTTTTCAAATCTTTTTATTGTGCAAGAAATTCTATTTTCAAATATTAATGCACTTCTTTTGATGAGTTGTGATAGTCTCCGTTTCATTTGTAATTAAATTAATGGAATTCTTTTATGTACTCTATCTGCCCTTTGTAAATGACAGTATTAATAATTTAGAAGAGTGATAGTGGGTTGCTGTTGAAAATATTAGAAATACAATTCTCATCATGAAAAGTAAATATTTGAGAAAGAGAAAAATACATTTGTGGGTCACTGTGTTTGACCAAAGACACAAAACTACCGTTCACACAAAAGTGTCTACTTTTTAGTACATGAAAAAATGGGGGATCATTGTATACCGGAAATAACTTGCCATTAGTAAATGTAGGATCGAGGGCGGGTTACTCGTTAGTTTCCACTCAAAAAGGCTGTGCAATGCAAGATTTGATGAAATGCGGAATTTGGAGAACAAAATCCTGCAGTCCTTTACGGACCCGATTGAGAGGGTAATTAGTTTGCTTCCAGAGTATAAAACTCGTTGTTCGGAAGTTGATCAGCTTAGACATTACATCATCTAAACCTACACAATAACGCAGTGTAACGATTCTGACGTTCATTGGAAGATCCAGACTAGATTTTAGGAGGTAACGCACGGGTACCATGATGGCAAATTGATTAAATTAGCGTCATATTTTGAGATGAATTGGGAATAACAAGGGAAATGTACAAAGTTACTTTTTAACAAAAATAGAGCTAGTAAAGATCCTACCTTCACTCTTTACTTACATTTACTCTTATAAGCACTTCACTACCACACATGTCGGGAGACCGAAAGGGAACTTAGAGCTTGTCCCGGTTGGGGTGGTGCCCCGCTGGTGGGAGAGTCCTGGTTAGGAGGAAACCCCACTAGCCGACGGTAGTTCGGCGCCGGATCTTGCCATCCAACGAGGGAAGATCGTCGCAACTTCCTGAGGAGAAAACACGCACTAGACTTCTGGGACTAATGGTCTCTGTAGTTGACGCGCCCGGAAACAGGAATCATTCAACCAACCAACAAAGATGAAGACGGAACGATCTTGCACTGTTCATGACTCATTTATTAGGATATTGCTGGGGCATTCATCAGGTGTTCATTAAACATTCCTTGAATACCACATTTCAGAGCAACTGGTCTCTAGAATTATTCTGGAGACAGCGGCTTAATTTGGCCCTGCTATCTAGCAAGTGTCAAAAATGCGAACCCGTTGAAGCTTGAACCCTATGATCATCGATGTTGCACAAACGATGACTCTGCCATTTAAGTATCGTAACCAGGGTTAATTCTAAATGATTCACCTTCGCAAGAATCTCCCACTATTACATTTTATTGCCTACGTATGTAGAAAAAAATTTGTACCAGCCACGAAAATTAAAGCAAAAATAAAATAGAAATGAAACCTGTTGCCCAAGTACGTCAAAGGTTTAAAGGGGAACCACTTAAAGCTTGAGTGAATGCAATCTGCCGTTCGTATGGAGAGTGTGTTGTATCCACATAGAACTTTTGTGCTTCTAAGAACGACAACTTCCATTCTCTAAAGCGTCCCCACCCTGCCCCCTCGTTATTGTCAGTTCGAAATGTTTTCGTAAACTGCCGTTCTACTGCTGTACGGGGAGGAAAGGTTTTAGAATTTCCTCAACAACTTGATCTCTGATATTGATCATAATATCCCTGTTTAAGGAAATATTCAGCTGTTACTTTGCAAACACGTGAGGATGAAGGTACATCAGAGCTGTTTCAAAAATGTTAAAGATTGTTGCAGGTCGAGAGGAGATACATTCAATTTTGTACCTGAAGATCGATTTGTGTAAAGGGATGTATGTGTCACACTTAACTGTTAGATAACATCTGTTATCTTTAGATAGATAGATTAGATCTGATTTATTTACGGGGTCGAAGGTTGGCCAGGGCCCTGGTGGAGTAGGCCGAAGTCCATAGGCCTATATCATTAAATGCCAGAGATTCCCCCCTGTAATAGGGTACTCCGATAGAAGAGCTTGCTGGAGAACAGCGGTCAAGAGCGGAGAGTGGGAGCACGCCCCGTGTCTCTCCTCCTTGTGGTGGCCCTTGGGTGCTCTCGGGGGAAAACCTCGAGAGTAGCTAACGATAGGAGGGCAAGGGCGAGTCTCCGGCGCTTAAAAACGACAACACTGGGCTGAACGAAGGAAAACCCTGACAGAAAACAAAGAGATCTTTAGGCTTAGAGACGCCAGTTCTTCTATGAGAGAAAACCCTAAAGGAATCCTGCAGACCGGATGCAGCAAGGTTGACAGCCCCAACCACCAAGCTAACCCTGTGCAGCGCATGTAACGCGGCCAGGGGACAAATTCACTTACTGACAAGCAAAGTTGTTAGAAGCCGGACCGACATGATAACAAACTTGGCAAGAAAATGATACAACTCCTACAACGTTACAACATGGAATGTTAGATGCCTTAACAACAAAGAAGCTGAACTTCTGCGGGAAATGAAAAGAAAGAAAGCAAATATGGCTATCACAGGAAGAACAAATAAATTAAGAGGTTCGAAAATTATAGGTGACCACCTACTTTTATGTCATGGAGTGGAACAGACCAAAAGAGCGGCGGCAGGAATTGCCATGATTAAAGACATTAAATGGAGGAAAAAATATACACAGTTATACATTCGTGTCAGAAGGAATTCTTTCCATCAGAATTGAAATAAAAAAAGGATTTATATTAATTATTAGAGTATATGCACCAGAAGAAGGCGGAAAAACAAAAAATAGCAAATTTTACAATCAACTACACAAGGTTGTCGACAGAACAAACCTCAATGATTACTTAGTTTTAAGCGGCGACTTCAATACCAGAATTGGCCGCAAATCAGTTAAGAATGTAATCAGGACTGAAGGTAAACAGACAGAAAATGAAAATGGAGGAGAATTCACATCTTTTGCAACCTTCAATAAACTAAGAATAACGAACAGTTTCTTCTGAAAGAAAGACATCCACAAGTACACGTGGGCTGCCAGAGGCTTAAGAACGATTATCACTTACTTCTCAGTAAATCAAAAGATGGTACCGTGGGTCACAGATACAAGAGTTTTTAGAGGTTTTTACGTGAGTACTGATCACCTTTTTCTACTATGCACATAACATTTATCAGAAAGATGGATTAAAACTATGAAACGGGAATGTTTGAATAGTAGTACTTCCAAAACGTTTAAAGTGCACTTGCTAAAAGACAAAGGAATTCAAAATCTGTACCAAACAAGATTAACACAGAATTTCTTGCAGAAAATAACGAATGAAAATATTGATGAGCTAAATATTGCTAAATAATGCTAAATATTGTGTTACGTGCCACCTTGAAAGCTTTAGGTACAAGGAAAATGTACAATAGAAGAGGTTTGAAAATCAGGAATGAAGAACTTGAAACAATCATAAAGGAAAGAAGAATGACTACTTACGATTCCTACAAAGTAGGTCCAAAGAAACCAAAATAGAATATAATAAGACACGAAATCTAGCAAAAAAGATAGTCCGACAAGCCCAAAAACAATCCTGAGAAAAATTTGACTGAGACATGGAACATGAAATAATAGAAGACAGTGGTCAGCGTACAAAAGTTTAAAATTTCTGAATAAAGAAGAGAAAAAGGAAGCGTACATCCCAAACAATATAAACGAGGAAAAATGGAAAAGACATTTCCCAAATTTATGATACGATGATAATGCCCACGAAGAGAAACCATCAGACGAGAAAATCGAAACCGACCTGTTAACAATAGATAAGCTAGAAGTAGCAATTTCAACAACGAAATGTAGAAAAGCTTCCGGACCGGCTGAAATAAATTGAGATCTACTTAAGTATGATGGTACCTTTGCTAAGTTTCGACTCCTGGACCTTTTAAATATGTGCTGGTCAAAACGTCATCTACCAGTAGAGTGGAAGCAAGGAATTGGTTAGCCAATAAGATAGGAGACTCCAATTAGGCATTAGCTTGTTAAATATTATCTGCAAAATATAAGCAAAAATTATAACTAAGGTAGTCCAAGCAATTTTCGAACAAATAATACTAGAACAGAATGGTTTCAGGAAGGAAAGGTCCTGATGGAGTATTCACTCTCAAACAAATCGTTGAGAAACGCCGAGAAATGAACCTAGAAACTTACCTTTTATTCATATACCTGGAAAAAGCATTTGGCAGAGTAATAAGGCTTACACCCTGGACAAGCATGGAAAAGAAAGGAATACTAAATACTACTAGGAAAACTAATAGAAGTAATAAAATATGATGACACACTCATATATGTGAATCTTCCGAATACAAAGAGAAGATAGTATTTTAAAATAAATCAAGGGGTTAGACAAGGGTGCCCACTAACACCTACATTGTTTAATATATACATCGACGCACTTCTCTCAGAATGGAAGATTGATTTACACAATGAAGGAATTTCAGTAGGAAAAATATCAAAATCAACACGCTCTTGTTTGCAGATGATATAGTTTTGGTCACTAATTGTGAAGATTACCTCCAGAAGTTAACATTTAAATTACAAAATAAGGCAATGTAATATAATTTTAAACTATCGATCGACAAATATAAGAATATTGTTTTCAGAGGTAAACATCCAATATGAAAACAATTGTAAACAACATCACTATCGAACAAGTATCCAACTTGCAATATTTAGAATGTAACGTAACATATCTTAATGATATTGATGTGCAACAAAAGTATCTAAATATCAGGCTACCTGCGGCACGCTATAACTAACATTGGGAAGGAAATCTATTTGTGAAACGAACATTGGAGAATCTGTACTATTTGTCAAAACTGATTTACTGAACGGTGGGAACATATTTTCATGTAATACTGATATTTGTAATTACAACACACGTCATAAAAATCATGTGCATGAAGTGTCAATATCAACAGTTCACTACAAGAAATCCACCGACAATAAATGTACGTTACATGTATTGTAATGTACCTGCCTTGTTCATGTCTACATCGCGTTGCGAGATGACATTAAAGCAATAAAATCGGTACACAAATTTAAGTTAAAAGTAAAATATTTTCTGCTGCATAACTATTTCTATACAATTAGAGGCTATACTGATCATCAGAAAGAAAAATAATGGTTATTTTAACAAAACAAGATTGTATTATAATGAATTAGTTTTCCTTTGTAGTGTATAATTTCTGTAAAAAATACTTAATATGCCTGTAACTAGTAATGTACTTCAGCTTCCGGTTCAATGGCCCCCATTTCGATCAGGTTTTTGTCCAGTTTCAAATTACACAAAAATACTCATATTTTTGAAAAATGGCCCGAAACCCATGTCAATCAGCACGTCCGTGGGCTGAAGTATCAGAGGTTCGTAACTTTATCGCCCAGCAACACGCATGCAATTCACAGTAGTCTCCTTCTGAAGAACCGTAGCAATAGTTTTGATGCAATATTAATTTAACGAACGATGGTAGATAAATTAGTTCTTATACAGATAACTATTTATATTAACACCAGGATCCCTACAACTGCAGAGCTCATACTGCAAACCAATGAAAATCATCCTAACACACGTGTATTTGTTTACATCAGAATTTTTCTCTCTAGAATCTACCTAGAATCAAAAATCCCACTACAGTGACATCAGTTGATACCCTGAACCCACTCAGCCGGTTTAAGAAACTTCGAAGAAATTGTAAGCACGACATGCAAGAACGTGTCTAGTGTTTTTGCAAGAGCAGCGGGCAACCCTGGCAGGTAAAAGGAGTGTCGACCCCGGTTATAGTGAAATCACTATATCCGATAATCTCAAAATATAATACAGAATTTCATCTCTGAGTTGATTTTACTATTTCAGAGGTACAGTAAAGTATTAAATTGCTGTGAACTAAACATTTCAATACTTGCATGCTTTCTTCATGCTTAAGTTTACATTGTGCACAATCTTTCAATACGAGTATGTAGGTGCGTTCTTAACCCCTTCAATGATTATTACTCTGTAGGAGCACTTTCATAATTTTGATAACCTCTTCGTCATCACAATTGCTATCTTCCGTTCTAGAAAATCCTTTCACTGCATTCTCGATGTCCAATCTGTACCGAATTTCAGTATTTTTTATCTTGTGGATCTCCTTAGCGTGGACAGGACTGCCACTGAGAAGCTGATGCAATTTCCTCGGTGACACGATTCCCTTAATCTCTTCCATTGGCTATGAATATTACAAATATAACTTCCGAGATCCTCTACTTGCATACTCCTAAAAGATAAAAGAATTTTCAATCCTGCGGGAGGTATTTTTATCCTGGAATTCGTATTTACCTTGTTCGGTATAACCGATATGAGAGTTCCCCAAAATCGGATCACCTAGTTTTTATTGCTTGTGTAAGTTGTTCGAGACTTAAGTTCACTAACCTGAATGTGCAGTACATCTGATTTCATTAATCTATATTCGATTATATTCTTGTCATGTTTTTGTGTGTTATTGACGGAGCTCTTCCCATCAAGCATACGTAATAGAGAACAGCGCGTATTCGGAGTTTCTTGCAGTCTGTTTTCCCAAAGAGCGAGTAAATATGCGAGTTGGAAATTCGGTAGCGATGTTCCGCATGCCATTGGAGCAGCCGTCGCCGGGGCGGGGGCGGGCGGGGGGCGGGGCGCAGGACGGTCGCCGGAGACCCGAGAGGCGGCCGCCGCGCCGCTCAGGCATCCGCCCGCTCGCCACGGGCCCCTGCGGCACGCCTGGAATGCCCGCGAGGCTCGCCACTCGCAGCACCCTCCTCGACGCCGCGTCTGCCTTCGCCCCTGCCCTCCACGCCACCGCCCCTCACTCTCCCCCGGATACACACCGCCCACTCCCGGCAGCACTTCAGTCATAGCGACCGCCTCGCACGACTGTTGCTTGGATGGTTAGTTTATTGATTAGTGATTCCGGGCGCGTCAACAGCTTAGGTCATTAGTCCCGTACGTGTAATGCATGTTTTCACTCGAGAGATGGCAGTGATCTTCCCCCGATAGATGGCGAGATCCGGCGCCGACCTACCGTCGGCTAGCGGGGTTTCGCCCTAACCAGGACTCTCCCACCAGCGGGGCACCGCCTCAGCCGGGACAAGCTCTAAGCTCCCGACCGGTCTCCCGAATATGTGGTAGTGTAGTGCATGTTAGTGTAAGTGTGTGTGTGTGTGTAAGGAGAGGATAGGACAAGGAATGGAAGGAAAGATTGCGCGTGGTTCGTGGCCCGTTTGGTAGGGTACTGCTCCGGCATTCGCCTGGTGTTGATCGGAGAAAGCACGGAAAACTATCGATCAGAGCAGCCGGCCGCTATAATTCTCCTCCAGACAGCGACCGAATTCGACCTAGCTGAAAACCTAGTGTCGAAAATCTTGCCGCCGTCAAGAATCGAACCTAGTACCTCCCGGTCAGAGGCTCTGCAGGACATCAGTTGATGCACTGAGCTACCGCTTCCGGTTTGAGTTTTCGAAAAACTTAAAGTCATTTTGTGCGAATTATTGTAAAGATACCAATAGTCCCTGGATCTGCTCCTTAGGAAACTGGTTGCAACTCGGAGTAGACTACAAACAACCGACTTATCTTTAGTCGTGAATTAGAGGAATAATAATAAGAAGAAAAATAACAATATTAACATATTTGAGTTACGTATAGTATAAATTGACAAACTAGCGGCATATTTTATGTAACGGTGCTTTCGGTAATATTATATGAATTCTGATATTTATTAATATTGTTGTAATTATTGAAACAAACTTTAAAATATTTATTTTCCTTTTTCCTGGAAAGCAGACATTGCAAACCTTGTGTGAACAGTGTGAACCATATTTGGTTCCAGAGTGACAACTCCTGAGTTCATGTTTGGTGATGTCAATGTGACTTGGATAATGAAACATATAAAACTTCAGTTAGAAATACATTAAAACCTAGGAATCGGATAATATTCTTACACAATGAAACGAATGGGAGGTATTTTAATATCGAATGTGAATTGGAGGCCCTAGCTAGATAGCTACGTGGAATTCAGCCGCCGTCTGGGAGATAATTCTAGAGGCAGGCTGCTTTGATCGATAGTTCCCCGTGCTTTTTGCAATAAAAATCATTTATTTATTTATTTACGTCAAAAAAACAGTTAAAAACTGCGTATGACGTGCTATGGGGAAAAGTGAATTGTGTGCACATTTTCAAAATTCTGTGATCCCTACACTAAGTCATATACTACTTAAATTTTGAATTTTGAAAGGAAGAAAAAAAAACAAAAAAACTCTCATGTAATAAAATCTATTTTCAAGGATAAATAAGCAATAAATTTTGGCTCTTATTACTTCCTGCCGCGACAACATGGAAACGATAATTTGAATAATGGTATTTCCCACTGAATTCTAGAAGACGTGCACAGAAAACGAAGCTACATATGCCCAGAAGAAATGACGGGGCCTTCTCAGCCTAAAGGCTTTACTCAATGGATCAAGGTAAAAAAGGATTGAAAACCTGATCGAGACGGCGGACATTTTTCCCAGAAGCTGAAGTACAATAGCGTTACAGGTTGTTTATATCATTTATACAGTCCAAATGGTAAATAATGCATTATGTATCATTGTTAAAATTAATGTTACTTTTCTTGTGATGCTCAGTATTCTAATTGTATAGGAAACAGTTATGCAGCAGAAACGATTTAAATTGGGATTAAACTTTTCTATTGAATTTAATCGTTTAATGTCATCTGGCAAAGTGTTGTGTAACAATGTACACGTATTGTATGTGAATTTTTGTAATGGAGATGTTGATATATCATCGGTGAATATGTCTACGTCGAGTGTCGTCGATTTCTACGTCGAGTGTTATAGTAATAGACTTCGGCATTTTCTGAAAATATATTCTCGCCCTTGAGCAAGTCATTTTTTACAAAAATCACTGATTCGTAAATAAAAAGACACGGTAATGGTAGAATTACTAGATGAATGAAGAGAGTCTTACATGAATGACGTAGGTTGGATTTGGTTATTATTCGTACAATTTGTTTTTGTAATCTAACGGTCTGAGAGCTATAAGATGTATTTCCCCAGAATATTATGCCATATCTCAGTGGAATGAACATTCGCGAAGAATACACAACGAGCAGTATGAACGCTGACTGAATTTGCAAGAATTCTTGGAACGCATAGCATATCGAATCCTAATTTTGTGTTCGCACCATTTAAAATGGATGTCCCATTTAAGGTTTGACTGAATCTGAGAGAGACCTAAAATTTTGGTTAATTTTAACATCAGTCAATGGTACACTATTCATTTTCAACGGAGCACAGAATTGTTTATTTGAAATGGAAACTGCATTAAAACCGTTTTCTTTTCGTTCACTATTAATTTGCATATTTCGAACCAATTTGAAACATCTGATATTGAAATAATGATTGTTTTTAACAAATATGTCGTATCATCCGCAAGAGAACCGTTCTTCCGTTTCGAATCGTCGAGGCATATCGTTTACGTAAAGTAGGAACAGAATAGGGCCTAAAATCGATCCTTGATCCACACGCAACGGGCAAAGTATCGGAAAGGTGCGTACGTAATGCTCCATCATTCCAGTAAGGTATTTCAACTCTCTGAGATCGTTGTTTAAGGTACGAACATAACCAATCTAGAGCAATACCACGAATTCCATAATTTAGAAATTTGTGGGTAATTTGGAAAGTAAAATATCAAAATCATATAAACGCCGGACCAGTATCGGCACAAACGAACCACGAACCGCGCGTGACCTTTCCTCCCTCTTCTTTGCCCTATCCTCACTCCTTACTTACACACACCTACATTGACATACACTACACTACCACACTTATCGGGAGACCTGTCGGGCGCTTACAGCTTGTCCCAGCTGAGGTGCTTTTCCATTGCTGGGAGATACCTGGTTAGGGAAACACCAGCGACGGATAGATCGGCGCCGGATCTCGCCATTCATCTGGGAAAGATCACCGCTACCTGCAACAGCAAGAAAATACACTACACTTGTCGGACTAATGAATTACTACACAATGAATCGAAAGAGAGTGATGGAACCCAGAAAAGGAGGAGGGTATACATCCGAAAATAATACTCGTAAAAATACATTTTGGATTCCCCGGCGACATTTTGCGTAAAAATAACCTCGGCCTCTGAGCGCGAGGGTCGGTCTGAGAGCCACTCTGATCGAATGTGCTTGATGAAGGTGGGGCGCAGAGCGATTTGATGCACCTGGCTGCGCCGCGCCGCTCGCGCCACCGCCCACCGATTAGATCATCCCGAATTGGCGCGGGCGAGCGGCGATGCCAGATGGCGCTGCCTGCGCCGCGGCGCAAGCCCTTCCCCTTGCCGACACCAGAACCGGTTAGCCTCGGTAGTGTAGAGCGATTTTCCTAAGGATGAGCCACAGTGACTAGTGTTGGTAACATAACCAAAGATTCGGTGGTCGTTGTGCCTCGAGCCCACACTTTCCGCATCTGTTTGTTTGCAGCGAATAATCTTGTAAATGGCTTCGATAATTTCCTTTGTCGTGTCCTTGTCTGACAAAAATATAGTGCGCTGCGAGAAATAATTGATATTAGGAAGTGCAGGGCAGTGTGTTCTTCTGTATTTTTTTTTCTTTATTTATTACATTAAATTTACTTTTTGTGTGACAAATATTATGTTTATTTTAAAACCGAAACTGAGTGCAAGATTTTTGGTGTTTTAATTTTTTCGTTATCGCGATTTAAATGGCTTCTGCGAGCATTTAAAGATCTCAATGCGTCGATGGCCACGCCCCCTTTTTCAGTTTCCAAACGTTTTCATCTCATAGAAGTTTTGAATGTATTTGCTTTTTGAAGAAAAAAAAAAAATTGCTGTCACATCAGCAGTTTCTCAATATAATACGGGGTGTGAAGCAAGTGAAAAGATAAGATCAAATATAACTGGCATTAACATGACACCTCAAGGGAAGAAAATAATGGCTATGAGGGATAAACGCCGTCTTCAGAAAAGTTAAGTAGCTGCACAACCAGGTTTTCAAAATGTCAAAAAAGCAACTCAAAATTACAAATACAGTTCTAGAAGAAAAGAGAATAGTTGTTGAGGGTACTATGTATGGCTCTGGAGAATTTTAAATGTAAGTTGATAAAGTAAAATGCATTTGTATAAAGTTAAATTTTCATTTTCAATTTCCCGCATTTCACTTTCCTGACCTTTTATTGAATTTAAAAAGTTCCACGTTCTACAATTTTTATTATATTTCAGTGAAACTTTTAAAACATCTTAAGAAAATGTAGTTTCATAGAACTAATCATTAATTACTAAATTAAAAATATTTATTTTTTTATGTGTGTTTTTTATAGCCATCAGGTAATAACTGTATATTTTATTATTTTTTCTCAGAAACGCTCTCGTTTATTTTATTTATACTCCATGAATGTAATTATATACCTTTATGAGTAAGTCATAAAAATTCAGTGATGAATGTTGCTTCATGTGGAACGTAGAGCATTTTATAAAATAATGAAATTTTAAAAAATTCAAAAAATTTTTCTTCAAAACTAAAAACAGCAGAGTAACAAAACTTTGTAGGATCATAAGTATAATGTATTACTTCTTCTGGTAAAATTTGAAGTTATTTGAATGTAAGATGTAAATTTTCAAATTTTCACCCACTCCTCCCCTTAAATCTGTGATGTAAAGCTAGACGAAAAATGTCCAGAAAAGTAATTATTTTGAAAATATATTGCTGTTTATGTTTGTAAATCATAGCCTATAGTGCTCCAGACCTTTAAAGGATGCTAGCACAAAAGTTTCATCGGCATTGGTTCAGTGAATTGAGAGTATCGCGCTGTAAGACAACGCACTTCTGTCTTTATATATTAGTATAGATATAGAAGATAAACGACAAGCGCAACAAGTTTACAACGAGAACTGTTAGCCAGCCACACTTTCCATGGAGAGTGAGAACGTACTTCCCTAGCGCACTTCTTTCCAAATGTCTTGTATGTACTAAAACAGAAAACAAAATAGTATTTTGGTTTCGTACTACTGTTCTCTAAAATTCATTACTTACATTTTTCTCTGCTGGTTGATTGTTTTCTTCATATTTCTTTATTTACTCTCACCTTTTTGTTCCGATTAATCTCAGGACTGCTGACTTTATTTCTGTTCGATTGCAATTACTTTATTCAATGATTTCAGTCCTACCCTAAACATAAAGCATCCTTAACAATAGAATGGTGGAAATGGTGTCAGGATAATTTTTTAACAACAGAAAAGCATTGTAATACATATTATTCCGTGCTATCTAGATGAAGTTCACAATTACATGATCAGGATTGGAAAAGAATCTGAACTTTTTCTAAACAAATTACTAACAAATACAAATTCTGATGTAAAAACTAATTTGTTTATACTTTAGGGACAATGTAATTATCATAAAATAATGTTGTTATTTCCTTTGTGATTTCTAATGTAGTCTACATTTTTATGATTTTACTTAATAAATTGATAATTTGTCATACATTGATTTTCAAATAAGACAAGTAAGTAAATTATAACTTTGTATCATTTCTTCCCAAATACATTCCTCGTTTTAAATACTTATAGATATAAGTGAAAAGAAGAATTTCTACTTTTTGATTTGTGCACTCGTTATACTCTGGTGATTATAAGCTGTTGGAAAAATAATTGAACTAAGTATTGTTTGTTTTATTTTGTAATTTTGTTAGATGACTTTCATTCACTTCAACCCTTTCTTCGACATTCAGCCCAGCATCCTAAATAAAATAAACTATAGAATACATGAAAATTAACTATTTTACCAATCTATTAAACATTCCCTGATTATGAAATGAGGAGTTTTGTTCAAAGTGAAATATACATTTTATAAAACATAGTTGCTATCACTTATTTTACAATGGAAGACAGTTATTGGAAACATCCAAATGATAAATATCATTAACCTCGAAAGTAGAAAGCTGAATATAAAACACCATAGGAATGTCCCTATTATACCGTGTGGGGAACAATGGAAAAAATAGAAAAACGTGAGCGTTATTTGAATAACAACTTGATGTGATGTTTCTAAAATTTACCAGTTTCGAAATCGGAACATTTAAACAAAGTATACTCTCCGTATTAAACATTACACAGTTATAGCATTTACACTTATAAGCAAACTTTCAATCAAATCATGTTTGTAGTACTTCTCTGCACTCAAAAGTCCATTCTTTACTGCTTAGAAACACGCACTTCACTATAACACAATACGACCTCACAACGCACAGCCGAATGGATTCATGAATGCAGGAACTCCTGCGTTCAATCGCGGTAAGGACTTCCCGCCGAAGGATGTTTGGACAGTGTTACCACTGAAATACCATACGCTCTAGCGGCAACCACTTAGAAGGTAATGTCAATTAATTGGGCGGTTACAGGCCCCGCGTACTTTTCAACCTCCATGGCTTGGAAGTATGAACAATCAACCACCGTCACGTCATCTGTGGTGATTATTGTCAATTGTCGCATCTAAATTTCCGCGGTGCATGGAAGTTGGGTCGCCTGCATGACGAGGTCATTCAGTCATGCTTGCGAGCTAAGTGACTGCGCGCGAGGAAGGCTGAGGCATTGGTGCTGGCGGAGGTGGAGGCGGTGACAGTGGCGGCAGAGGAGGAGACGACGACGGCGGCGGCGGCGGCGGCGACGACGGCGGCGGCGGAGACGACGACGAGCGGAGACGACGACGACGGCGGCGGCGGCGATGACGACGACGGCAGCGGAGTTGACGGCGGCGGCGGAGACGACGGCGGCGGCGGCGCGGAGCCGGAGGCGACGGCGGCGGCAGAGACGACGGCGGTTGCAGCTCGGGATCCGCGCATTCCCGAGTACACTTTCAGGTGAGGAAGGGATTCATTAGGTTGTTGCAGGTGAACTGTCGTAGTATAATCAATAAAGAAATAGAGTTTTGGAATCTAATTGATGCCTGTATCCCGACATAGTGATAGGGACTGAGTCGTGCTAACTCAGAAATCGAATCCTCGAAATTTTTCATTCTGATTACAAGATTTTTAGGAGGATAGAAATAGTAGAGGTGGCGGTGTCTTTATTTGCGTCAAAGCAGACATAAATATTAGATTAGATTGGGTTAGTACAGATTTTGAAATGATGGGATTAGAAATTACTACTTCAGGAACCGTGTTAGAAATTATTGCATGCTATAGGCCACCGGGTGACGCTACGAAATTTTGGAAGATATCATACAAAGAACGGGAAATAAAAATGGTCATCCTATTGTTATCGGAGGAGACTTGAATATTCCTAGCGCAAACTGGGAGGAGCCGTGAGCGAGGCGAAAGTCCAAACACTTGTTAACAGACTAGTTTGGGATAGGATTAGCCCAGGTAGTACGGTGCGCGACGCGGCAGGACGCGGTTTTGGATGTTTACCTAATTAGGCCGAAAGATCTTTCATATCTTGTGAAGTCGTTGAGGAATTAGTGATCACAAAGCGGTTCTTCTTGATTTAGACGAAAATATTTCAAGGAAATGTATTGCGACAGGAACGAAAGTGCGTCAGTTCAAGAAAGCAAACGTAGAGGGGCTTCATGAGTTTCTTAGAAAAATACAACAACTTTCTGAGAACAGAAGGAGGTATGGAAGAGATATGGTGCGCATTTAAAGATATTATAGACGAAGCTTTGCAAAAGTTCGTACCATGCAAAACTCTAAAAATAATCCGGACCCAGAATATTATAATTCAAAATTAGGCGAATGAAGAGGATAACGAGAAATGCATTTAAAAACCGAAAACGCAGTACCGAGCATATGCATATTTTTAGAAATTGTTCGAAAGAATTAGAGCGAGAAAAGAAATTGCTCAGGAGACGTATTTAAAACATTCTAGACGAAAGAAAATAACTGGTCAGGATTTTACAAATATGTCCGTAGAAGAAGGGAAACAAAGAGTATATCCCAGTTGTTCGTGAACATCAAAACACACTCATCACAGGCGATCGGGCAAAGCTAACGCATTTAATAGGTATTTCAGTTCGGTTTTCAAAAGCAATACGAACCATCCACTTATTCAAAGGTATTCGGTTACAAATCAATTTAATATTGAAGTAAACGTTCTACGTAATAAAGTAAAATTTATGAAAAATGGTAAGTCAAGGGTCAGACGACATTTCTACGGACATAATTAAACTAGGAGAGAGGCAATATTACCGTACTTAATTAGAATATTTCACGTGTCTATGAACAATTCAAAAGTACCTGAAGATTGGAAATTAGTTTTTGTAGTACCAATCTTTAAAAGTGGGACAAAACTATACTAAGTAATTATAGGCCGTAAGTCTCACGTCAGTGGTCTGCAAACTTATGGAGCATCTAGTTGCGAGTTACATTAAGCAAGAGTGGGAAGTCAAAAATGGCTCTATCATGGCCAACACGGATTTAGGACTAATTATTCATGCGAAAGTCAGGTAGTAACGCTATTTCAGGACCTAGCAGATGAAATTGACGCGGGCGGAGAGTAGACGCAGTAGTTATAGATTTTGCCAAAGCGTTCGATGTTGTTCCACACGACCGACTTGTTCAGAAATTAATAAATTCAGGCATCGATCCCGGGTGGTGGCGTGGATTAGCGAGTTTCTGCGTGACGAAACAGAAAGTCCGAATTGGGCAAGAGTTATCTTCCTGCGCAAGCGTTACGTCAGGAATACCGCAAGGAGTGTCATTGACCTCTTCTATTTCTAGCGTTCATTAATGATTTGCCAGCGCAATTAATTTCAAATGTTCGGCTATTTGCAGACGATTGCATAATATATCGCATTATAAATTCGAAGACGATGAAATATGCTGCAACGGGATCTTGATGCATTATCTTACTGGGCGGAAAATAATGGTATGACCATAAATAGTTCTAAAAGCAAGTCTATCACTTTTGGCAGAGGTCACAATTACAGCGTAACAAATTACCGTTTAATAACGACATTATTCCGAGAGTTTCTTCGTGTAAGTACCTAGGTATCCATTTCGATAGTAAATTAAGCTGGAAAAATCACGTAGATTTGTTGTAGGAAAGCGTGGAGATCTCTTCATTTTGTAATGCGTATCTTAAAAAGAGTACAGTAAACGAAGAAATTGCTTACTTGTCGCTTGTTCGTCCGATAATGGAATATGGAGCAATTTGTTGGGATCCGCACAAAATTATGCAGTGTAAGAATTTGGAAAGGATTCAGCGTAGAGCAGCTAAATTTACTTTCAGGGACAAGAAAGGATAGGTGGGATTCACTCGAAAACAGGCGAACATTGGCAGACTTTGCGCCTTGTATAAAGCTTATAGCGGTCATCCAGCTTGGAAAGAAATTAAACGGCGGCTAAATTTTCCTACGTACATCGTAGAGGTGATCACAGGCACAAAATAAATTTCAGACCGCAGAGAACGGATGTCGGGAAATTTTCTTTTACAAATAGAACGATAAGAGATTGGAATAGATTGCCTGCAAAACCTTTGAACCCTTTCCTCGAAGCGTTCAACAATTTAGAAAGTAATTTAGGGCATTTCTAAGTTTGAGGTAGTTAACTAGGAATATTAAGTTATACAGTGAAGTGAAGTGAAGTGAAGTGAAGTGAAGTGTTGTGCAGTGTAGAGCAGAGAAATAATGAAGGTGTTTTTTTTAGTGTAATAGTGAAGTGAAATGAAGTGAAGTGTAGGCAAGTGCAGTGCGGTCTTCATTGTTTAAGCACTCAGTGCTGTATTAGATTGACGTTTCTTTTATCTTTTAGGTAATTTAATGTTTGTTTTTAAGATTCACCAGTTTTATATTATTATTATTATTATTATTAATAATATTATTACTATTATTATTACTGTTATTATTATTATTACTGTTATTATTATTACTATTATTATTATTATTATTATTATTATTATTATTATTTTAGCATTATTATCAACATTATTATGTTATTTGCATGAAAATTAATATCTTACTTAGTAATTAACTGCCACCGGTTACACCAATTGCAGTTTAAATAAATTTATCTTATCTTATCTTAATGTATAAATCGATTGCCACAACTGGAAGGCACATAGCCATAGAATCTGGTTGTGAGTGAGTGGTTGTTTCTTTCACTGTAGAATTTCTAGAGCATTAAACTTCATCAATCGAAGAAAATATAGTTTTTATGACTCCTACAGGAACTGGTTCATACAAGGACTGCTAGTTAAGGATAGGTATCTCACGAAGGAGAGAAGTTCAATCCACTGTTTTCAAAACAATTGACATTTATTAATATTGCATCAAACTGCATAACAGTGCACTACGCAATATTACAATAAATTTCTATTTAGCTCTTGCTGACATTTCTGAAATTACATACGTGTTCAAATTATGCATTCATAAATTACAACTTTTTCAGGCTGGTACATTGAAACCTCTATAAAAAAATACATTAACATTAGTGCCGTTTCAACAAAATCGGCTAACCTGAGCTACAGAGCGCTGACTCGAGCATAAATTTCCACTTTAGGAAGATCTACGAGCAAGCAATTCATTACCAAATTGACAAGAAGCTCTCTTGATCGTCTTCACAAAATAAACAACAAAATTAAATGATAACTTGTTATGAATTGTGGTTCTCTTTCATTACCGACAACATGGCAAGGCTGAGTGTTATACCTTAAAACCTCCCAATAGTCGTTTCAATAATTACAATACATACAACCTTAGCAGCGTTTCAATTAACTACGCCCACGACCTCGCGGCCGGCACAGCATCGACCCGGTGGACAGGCCACTTGCAGTCGTCCTCAAACTGGTCACTGACCTTTCGTCAGCACGGACCACGAACGCTGCTACAAAACATCTGCTATAATAAATCAATAAAATTATCGAAGGGTCAGCAGCCATCGGCGCTCGACCACACTACGTGCGCGGCCCGAGCAGAGCCTCACCAAGCATACGCCACAAAGGGCCTTTGAAGCGACTTTCGCATTTACAAAATTGAAACGCTGGAAAGGAACGAACCATCAACACAAACATAACAAATGATACAAGGCAAGACACTCTCAACTATAAACTAACAACTAAAACCACAGCCATGTTGACATTTCTGGTCTTAGCCACAATTAATACAAAAACACAATTTGGGCACACAGAGACCACACCCTTTCAACAACAAAATTCAAACGATCCAGAAGGGACAGGCTACATCACAATTTAGAGTTTTAAATTTTGAAAATACCAAACCAACATAACAAAAGGCTAGTGTTACAGTAGTAGTAGCAATAGTAGCAAATTAATTAGGGCGAAAAGCCCTTATATAAGCTGAGAAGCAAGTATTACGCCGCTGGCACCATCGCTTAAAGCGTCATAGAGAACTATTTGAATGCATACAGCACTCTAGCAGATGGAGGCTGAACTTTGCAATCAGACAGTTGATAGTAGTAGATCGAACATCCGTCGATCTACGTATACCAACCCTGTTGCTATCTAGCAGCGAACAACAGAGTAAGAAGACTGATGCCATGACATGATATATTAAATAATTTACGTAAATAATAAGCCTTTACACAATGATTAATATGTAGTTATAAAGACGACAAACCGACAATTATCATGGAACGTTATCAATTGTGCGAGTCATGAGAAACATGAAATTAACTTAAATAATTTAAGTATGAAAACTCAATGACAATAATAATTAATAATAACAATAACAACAACAACAATAATATTAATAATAATAATAATAATAACCATTGACAAAGCTCAGTGATTGACAACGTTATACATGAAAATTGTAATAAAGGTTATTTACCGTAATTGCTTGCATGGCCGTGTAATTTAGCTTATTTAAAGCTGTTTGTCTATTACTACATAGATGTTTAACCTGTTTACAATGGTTTTGCATAACAAGATAATGGTCATTCTCAACAAATTATTTTCTGAGGCAGATGCACATACACAAGCACTTATCATGCAAAACGTGTATAACTAAATTTAGAGTACATTACAGAGTACATTACACTATAATATAATATTACAATCAAAATTTAACATTACTTCAGAGAACACATTTTTCATTACCATTTTAATTGACTTTCTGTGGTTTGTATTTTATCAAAATCCAATTACTCTTTCTGAATACAGCAGCTGATGAGGGAAAAATGGCTTCAGAGTGGATGGATGGGTGATGAAGAGCTGTCTGCGGTCGGAGGGCCCCTGCGGCGGGGGGCCGGACCCCGCCTCCTCCGCCTCCACGAGCGCGCGCCATTTGTGCATTCGCACGTGTAGGCACCAGGCGCGCTCGTCGCCAAAGCGCTGGCCGCAAAACTCGCATTTGTACGGTCTGCTGGACCGGTGCACCAAGAGGTGCATCAGCAGTTGGCTGCGCTTTGTTGCACACGCGGCATCGCAGGGGCCCATCCGCTCGGTGGTGAGCATGTGTCTGCTCACGGCAGAGGCAGTTAGGACAGCTGGGCCCCGGCTGGCGCTCCTCCTGCCACCGCCGCCTCCTCCTTCACCACCTGTTGGCACCGACATCAAGCAGGATAAGCTGAAAGCGGAATGTGTGGCACTGTACGAGCAAGTGGTGAGGATAGGACGAGGAAGAGGTGGGAAAGATCGCGCGCGATCCGTTTGTTAAGTACTGCTCCGGCATTCGACTGGTTATAGAACGATTTTCTTAAGGATCAGCCAAAGTGACAGCTAGTGCTGGCTACATAACTGAAGGTTCCGTGGTCGTTGTGCCCATTAGACTCCCTTCCAGCATTCGTTCGTTTGCAGTTGGCTAACTTGTAAATAGCTTCGATGTTTCCTTTTGTGATGTCCTCGTCCGACAAAAATATAGTGCGCCACGGGAAATAATTGAAATTAGGAAGTGCAGTGTTATGTGCTCTTCTATAAAATTCTTTTTTTTATTAACATTACATTGACTTTACTTTTGTGTGATAAATATTATGTTTATTTAAAACCGAGACTTGAATGCAGATGCGTACCGATGCACGTGGTTCCAGCCTTTGAGCTTTTGGGCGAGCTCTGATTGAGCTTTCTATTTACATTCGTGGCAGTTTTCTTTTACTGATTGTGAGAGCATGTTACGAGATTTTCCACATACGTAATTAAATTTAAATATTTCCCGAACTCGCGTACGTGCATATATTTAAGCAAAACTCTTAGACTTCTGCATAGGGATGTTTTCATAGGAGCCATTAGCACTTTACGAAGGGGCGAGACTGAACAGCTGTCGCGGCGGAGGGATACTTCTCTGAAATACATCAGATGTTCACTTGTTTTCACGAACTGTCACTTTGGCTCATCCTTAGGAAAATCGGTCTATATTAGTCGGAGAAACCTGGAAAACCACCGATAGAGCAGCAGTCGCTGGAACTCTCCCCCAGAGAGCGACTGAATTCGACCAGCTATCTGTCTAGTGTCAAAATCCTCTCGAAGTCAGGACCTCCCGGTCAGAGTGCTGCAATAACACTTGTTTATACTACCTCTCCCGGCAGCTCAATTTAAATATTTTTACGTCTTGCTTACTGCTTTTGCAGCCGTGCTCTGGTGCCGCCAAACGGACTGAACCTTCAGACAGCGTGTTCGCCCGCACAAGCAGGGCTGGTGTCTGTTCATATGGCAGGAATACGCAATCCTCTCTCTGCTACTGAAAACGTACCCCTGTTTACAGCACACGCAAAGAGTCTCACAAATCTCGTCATCAGTCGCTTGAAGGTGTCAGAGAGGTCTCTTGTGAAGTTAGAGCAGAGAGAAGACTAACTGAGAAACTAGTTCGTAAATTCCTGCTCATGTTTCTGCTCCAGATTTGTAACTTTGAATGAGAATCTGCGAAGGCAGGAAGAAGCCAACGATCAGATTTCATTGAAAAAAACACATAGTAAATGGTAGAATGCTCTCGAAGCAAGCTGTATTAAAAGACCATTGATTGGACTTTAGAATGCGATTCAACTACTGAGGTCATTGGCACCCATCTCAAAGCATTATTAAAAAATTAAATAGATTTAGTAAAAAAACAGAAAACATTATTGTCCGTATCTCTCTGAAATACAATTAAATAATCCGCTTTCTCTAAAAGAGAAAAAATTAAGCGAAACAAGATGAGGGCGCGTAACACCCTTGCAAACCCCGTTTGAGTTGCAACGTTCCACTGCGTCATCTGTGTATACAAATATATGATACGGATAGGCTTCCCTCATTTCCTGAAACTGCTGCATCTGGTAAACAATGAATGAAAACTGCTTTTCTACTAAGTAAGACTGGATTACTACGCAAGTGGAAAAAAACACACCATAGATTTAGTAGTAGGGCCCTGTTGTGCTCCGTTCGTGCAGCTTATTGAGCACCGTTGAAGTTGCCTCTGATGCTGCTGGATGAAAGAAGATAGCGACATCATTCACAAACAACGACGCCTTTACGGGTTCTCGCATTTTTGGCGATAGCAAACAGAGGGATACTGCAAGTCAACGCCAAGGTCCTGTTATTCGATTGGAAGTGCAGGGGGCTTCTCCTCATCAGATGACATGGCCAGAGGATGAGAGGTGCTCTAAGACTGACCTTAAACCCTGCTTTGAATTGGCGACGGACGTTTTAGAAAAAACAACACTTTTTCAGTGTCAGCGAACCCCAAAATGTGCATTTCCGTTCAAATCTCGAAATCGACTTTCCGCAGCGTTACATAACTTTCTCTAAACTACGTATACTACTCCGAATATATGTACGTATACGAAAAAGTAACTGAAGGGGCTACAGAATGGCACAGACCTTCTCGTAGCAAATGTTTCTAATTTCCTTGGTGTGGACTGGCTTTAAGGTCTTGCTCCCTTCTCTGACCAGCTGCTATCTATCGTCGCCCAAAGTACATTTTTGACATTTTCTCAATTGTTTGCTTTAATAGTACAACCGAAATATTACTTCAAGAGTATTAAAAAAGAGTAAAATCACGTCCTAAATAAAAAAATCATTAAAAAATTTGAAGCCTTTTTAAGAAAATAGTGCCTAAGCGTTACCGGAAATGCAGAAATTGAAGCTCTTCTCCACAGGAATCTATTGAGTTTTCGAAAACTTTATTTGAAGAAATTTAACCCCCAAAAGCAATAGTGTTTTCAAATATCTCAAAATACGCATATTAAGGCATGAAAGATATTTCAAAAAATTATATTTGTGTAATTTTTAAAACAAACAACAGAATACACCAAAATGAACTTCACGTCATATTAAACAGTGCAATTAGCATTATCCGCTGGAAAAGTTTGAAGAAAAAACTTGGATACATTTCTGTGAAAATGGCATTTGAGCATTTCTGAAAATGCGGAATTTTGAGTTAATTTTCATAAAAAGCTGTTGTTTTCGAGTTTTTGTGACATTATTACAAGCACATGTACTCATAAATTCAATAATATGAACAAATTGCCGGTAATGTAAATATGGGCAACGTGAGAGAAAACTAAAATATTTACATTTTTTAAATTTTATAAAAACGGAAGAATAGAGTAATATGGCGTTTATATCATCTTATAGAGTGAATTTAACACTATTCCTAACAAAAGTTTAAAGAAAACATTGGAACGATTTTGAGAAAATCTTGATTTTGTATTTTTTTAAATTGCAAATATTGACGACATTGCAGAAAACTACTAAAATTTTCAAAACGTGTACGTGACCTTAATAAAAGAACTAATTATGTATAACAAATTTCATTTAAAGTAAAAATCTGTATCTTCAATTTTGTAGTTGTAGGAAGACGCAGAAGAAAATTCAGACTTTATAAATTTTCGAAAATTCAGTTAACCGTGAAAATCGGACACATTCCACCTTCATTTTGCTCTCTTGTTACATGAAATTTAAAGAAAAAATTTGGAGCCGTTTTTTAATAAATTTTTAAAATGCCTCATGGGCTTCATGTAAAGTATCCCCTAAGTTTTAAATAATGTTTTTCAAAACGTCAACTAGAATACGTGGATGGGTGTTTCTTCAATTTGGGAAAGATCATGCGCATGGTTTAGACGCTAGTAGTGTTCACAGTTGGACCGACAGGCGTTTTGCTTTCCATTTTTTTGGGGGGGGGGCATCAAGGACCCACAAAACTGGGATTCTGGCTACGCGACGTGTTAGAGAATTTGTTGTATTAATTCAGCATCGAGTTGTCAGGGGCCGGCAATGATTTACTTTTGCTAAAAATTCGCGCAGCATTACATACCTTTCTCTATACTGCGTATATTACTCCGTATGTATAGGAGGAAGTAAAGATGGAGGGCGTTCTCCTGCATTGTTTAAATAATAGAGTGGGAGGGCTCTGCTTGCAAGCTGCGTGATGACAGGAGTGCCAACGTTTGCCTGGCCGATAGTTGGTTGCAAAGGAGGTCTAGCAGGAGGGCGGCGGATTCCATCGCAACTCATTTAGATATTAACAGTGGAGTCAAATGTCTGATGGAACTGTCATGCAACGGAGATTTATATATTATTATATCTCCATTATTTCATTTTAAACCAAAGACATGTCGAACAATAATTTCTTTGATTAATACATATTCCCTCTCTGCCTTCGGGTGGCCACGGTTTCATAATTCTTGAAATCAACTTTCTTCGAACTCACCGTGAGACTTCCACCGGCTTTTTCTTCCTCGTTTGCGGAAGAGTCCTGCAGCAAAATGAAAACACCGTTAGTTTATTTAATGATCGCTTTGCATTAATAATCCATAGAATAGAAATGAAAGGTGTAAAAAAGGTTTTAAAAATGGACTATTGAAATTTACAAAATTCCAAAATTGTTAATCAGAATAACATCGAGGCTACAGCATTAAGGGAACTTTACATTTCCACAGCAAAACTTTTTTTTTTAACTTGCCAAAGCGAATATTTATATGTAGGAATGAATGGCACCAACAGGCGTATGAACCTTGTATTCATTCCCTCTCTGCCTTCGGGTGGCCACGGTTTCATAATTTCGATGGTTGTCACAGAAATCGAAAGCATTGTAAAAGGTTTGCAACACAAAGGCCATTGAAATCAACTTTCTTCGAACTCACCGTGAGACTTCCACCGGCTTTCTTCCTCGCTTGCGGAAGAGTCCTGCAGCAAAATGAAAACACCGTTAGTTTATTTGATGATCGCTTTGCATTAATAATCCATAGAATAGAAATGAAAGGTGTAAAAAAGGCTTTAAAAATGGACTATTGAAATTTACAAAATTACAAAATTGTTAATCAGAATAACATCGAGGCTACAGCATTAAGGGAACTTTACATTTCCAGAGCAAAACTTTTTTTAAAACTTGCCAAAGCGAATATTAATATGTAGGAATGAATGGCACCAACAGGCGTATGAACCTTGTATTCATTCCCTCTCTGCCTTCGGGTAGCCACGGTTTCATAATTTCTATGGTTGTCACAGAAATCGAAAGCATTGTAAAAGGTTTGCAAACAAAGGCCATTGAAATCAACTTTCTTCGAACTCACCGTGAGATTTCTACCGGCTTTTTCTTCCTCGCTTACGGAAGAGTCCTGCAGCAAAATAAAAACACCTTTAGTTTATTTGATGATCGCTTTGCATTAACAATCCATAGAATAGAAATGAGGTGTAAAAAAGTTTTTAAAAATAGACTATTGAAATTTACAAAATTACAAAATTGTTAATCAGAATAACATCGAGGCTACAGTATTAAGCGAACTTTACATTTCCAGAGCAAAACACTTTTTTTAAACTTGCCAAAGCGAATATTTATATGTAGGAATGAATGGCACCAACAGGCGTATGAACCTTGTATTCATTCCTCTCTGCCTTCGGGTAGCCACGGTTTCATAATTTCTATGGTTGTCACAGAAATCGAAAGCATTGTAAAAGGTTTGCAACACAAAGGCCATTGAAATCAACTTTCTTCGAACTCACCATGAGACTTCCACCGGCCTTTTCTTCCTCGCTTGCGGAAGAGTCCTGCAGCAAAATAAAAACACCGTTAGTTTATTTGATGATCGCTTTGCATTAACAATCCATAGAATAGAAATGAGGTGTAAAAAAGTTTTTAAAAATAGACTATTGAAATTTACAAAATTACAAAATTGTTAATCAGAATAACATCGAGGCTACAGTATTAAGCGAACTTTACATTTCCAGAGCAAACACTTTTTAAACTTGCCAAAGCGAATATTTATATGTAGGAATGAATGGCACCAACAGGCGTATGAACCTTGTATTCATTCCCTCTCTGCCTTCGGGTAGCCACGGTTTCATAATTTCTATGGTTGTCACAGAAATCGAAAGCATTGTAAAAGGTTTGCAACACAAAGGCCATTGAAATCAACTTTCTTCGAACTTACCGTGAGATTTCTACTGGCTTTTTCTTCCTCGCTTACGGAAGAGTCCTGCAGCAAAATAAAAACACCGTTAGTTTATTTGATGATCGCTTTGCATTAATAATCCATAGAATAGAAATCAGGTGTAAAAAAGTTTTTAAAAATAGACTATTGAAATTTACAAAATTACAAAATTGTTAATCAGAATAACATCGAGGCTACAGTATTAAGCGAACTTTACATTTCCAGAGCAAAACACTTTTTTTAAACTTGCCAAAGCGAATATTTATATGTAGGAATGAATGGCACCAACAGGCGTATGAACCTTGTATTCATTCCCTCTCTGCCTTCGAGTAGCCACGGTTTCATAATTTCTATGGTTGTCACAGAAATCGAAAGCATTGTAAAAGGTTTGCAACACAAAGGCCATTGAAATCAACTTTCTTCGAACTCACCGTGAGATTTCTACCGGCTTTTCTTCCTCGCTTACGGAAGAGTCCTGCAGCAAAATAAAAACACCTTTAGTTTATTTGATGATCGCTTTGCATTAATAATCCATAGAATAGAAATGAAAGGTGTAAAAAAGGCTTTAAAAATGGACTATTGAAATTTACAAAATTCCAAAATTGTTAATCAGAATAACATCGAGGCTACAGCATTAAGGGAACTTTACATTTCCAGAGCAAAACACTTTTTTTAAACTTGCCAAAGCGAATATTTATATGTAGGAATGAATGGCACCAACAGGCGTATGAACCTTGTATTCATTCCCTCTCTGCCTTCGGGTAGCCACGGTTTCATAATTTCTATGGTTGTCACAGAAATCGAAAGCATTGTAAAAGGTTTGCAAACAAAGGCCACTGAAATCAACTTTCTTCGAACTCACCGTGAGATTTCTACCGGCTTTTTCTTCCTCGCTTACGGAAGAGTCCTGCAGCAAAATAAAAACACCTTTAGTTTATTTGATGATCGCTTTGCATTAATAATCCATAGAATAGAAATGAAAGGTGTAAAAAAGGCTTTAAAAATGGACTATTGAAATTTACAAAATTCCAAAATTGTTAATCAGAATAACATCGAGGCTACAGGATTAAGGGAACTTTACATTTCCAGAGCAAAACACTTTTTTTAAACTTGCCAAAGCGAATATTTATATGTAGGAATGAATGGCACCAACAGGCGTATGAACTACATATTCATTCGCCTGTTGATGTCATGCATTCCTTGGAAATGGAGTCTGTCGTCAACTGTTAGTGAGTGTGAGTTAATTCGTAATGTTTCCTCGATTGTTCTACTGCAGAGGTAATTCAATCGGATAGCTGTTCCCTCACTAAGCACCTGATGATGTAACTAAACTAGTTACGAAACGTTGTGCAATTGCTGAAATAAATTATTGTCATAAAAAACTTTGGATACTTTTATTTGCAAACATATATTGACAATCAAGAATAAATATTGATTTATTCAGTAACTTTTTGGAAGGAAATAATATCCTTAATAGTTTATTTCGTTGTTTCAGGAAAGATGTTTTCACTACAACTGCTGATGTTGAATTTATTCATGACATTCATGGAAATTTGGAAGAAAATAGAAAACAGCAGGTGTAGTCATTGACATATGTCAATGAACATACGTGCGTTTTTCATTGTATACAGTATCTCACAAGATACTGCTAACAAAGTTAGATTTATGGAACAAGGGGTTGAGTTATGACCTCTTAAGATTATCCCTCTCAGGATGCAAATAATGTTCAGAAATGTTGTGGCATTCTGAATATACATTATTTAAAGTTACGTAAAATTTTCACAGTTACTACAAAAGTGCGACAGGGATCAGTGATAGGATCATTTCTGATGTCCATGATATTCCAAGTTCCTCAGATTTCTCTGTAATTTCTTATGCTGATGATACAACTTGAGTATGTAATGGGCCCAAAACTAATTGGACAAAATCTTTAAATAAACTAAAAAGGTTACTTGTTACTGAAAAAGGTTTTTTGCTAATAATTTTTTGGCTCACCCTCTAAATATTTTTCATTGGGTCAAATATGCTCAAAAATACAATTTCATCTCAATATCCCACAAATCCACACAATGGGACAACAATGGGATTTCTGTGCTCCAAATTCAACCTTCTCATTTAAATCCAAAGAACCAGCCATGTCCATATTTTTCAAATCCACACAATGGGACAACAATGGGATTTCTGTGAATCAACGTTCATTCCTGCGTTACAACCTCCGTAGTCGGAACTCCCGCACCTCCAGCAGCAATAGCTGATTTCTTAGTTAATAGTACTGGACTTTCTCATCTTGCACTTGCCTTTTGTTTTGTTCTTTTTAGTTTTTAGCATCATTTAACATTTCACTGTTTTACCTTATATATTGTGTTTTTAATCTTTCAATAGTTCAACCAATTAGACACATATCCTAAAACTTCTTTTAATGTATGTTTTGGATCACATTAGCTATTCTAACGTTTAATTTTTTACTTCAAATGTGTTTTATTTTTTACAGTCCAACTAATTAGACACCTATTCTAATATTTCTTTTAATGCCTGTTTTAGACTTGACCTCGGAATGGTGTCAACTATCTTGGTTTTAGTTCGTAGTCAACGTTTCCCCAACGTATGTAATATCAATGTAAGGCCACGGCCTGATGATGGAGTACCCTCACCTCCGAAACGTTGCCGAAAATTCTTGTAAACGATTTATGTTTTTAATATGAAATAATAAATAAAATTTTATAATTTGACTGTCTATAAATAAATATTTGGAACTTTTCTAGTCAATACTAGATATTTTCGTTGCCAAATTATAGAAAACTTATTTTTAACGGTAAAGGAACAAACAGATTTGATTTTTCTGTATTGTTAACAAAATAGAAACTCACTCTAAGCTCTACTACCACTACAAGCAAAAGGAAAGTTCAACAAAACGTGCGCATAGTCAAGCTACATTTACGTCCAGAAGCAAATCAAAGGCCATCTCAGCATTTGCTCAATGGATCAGGAAACTGGACAAAACCCGATCGATATGGGGTCATTGACCCGGAAGTACATTATTTGTTACAGGCATATTGAGTTTTTTTAAATTATATAATGCATATGTAGACTAATTCATTATACTATATCTTGTTTTTGATAAAGTAAACATTATTTTTCTTTTGGACGATCAGTATAGTCTCTAATTGTATAGAAACAGTTTTGCAGCAGAAAAGATTTTACTTTTAACTTAAATTTGTGTACCAATTTTAATTGTTTAATTTCATCTGGCAATGCGTTGTAAAGTAACGTACATGTATTGTATGTGGATTTCTTGTAGTGAGCTCTTGATACTGACACTTGATGAACATGATTTCTACGTCGAGTGTTGTAACTATAAATATCAGTATTACAAGAAAATAAGTTCCCACCGTTAAGTAAGTCAGTTTGAACAAATACTACAGACTCATTAATAAATGAAGCAAGGCAATGGTAAGATTCCAAGCTCAATGAAAAGAGGCTTGCACGGATCACGTGGATGGGATTTTTTCATTATTCGGATAATTTTCTTTTGCAATCTAAATGTCTTCTTCTTCTGCGGGGGTCCTACAGCTGTCGCCGCTTCCTGCACCTCCGACGCCACAGGTCTCGGTCTCGCCATGCTTCTTCCTCCTCTTCAATATTCCTTGCACGCATGGCTTCTTGTACTCCTGTATACCACGATGTTCTAGGTCTTCCTCTTCTTTTCCTTCCTGTAGGTTGATATAGTATAATTTTTTCGGCCATCTATCTTCTCCCATTCTTAATACATGCCCGAGCCAGAGAAGCTGCCTTTCTTGGATTCTGTCAACGATGTTATACTGAGACTGCGCCCTTTCCCTTATTTCTTCATTGCTTACATTTCTCGACGTGAGATTCTCAAAGATCTTCTGAGATGGTCCATTTCTATTGCTTTCAATTTTTCTTTGTTCTTTTGAGTTAATTCCCAGCTTTCACTTCCATATGTTGTTATAGGTTCTATAATGGACTTGTACATCATCAATTTAACTTTCCATCCTATTTTTGGGGACCAAAGTATCGCGTTTAATTTTGATTTTTCAAAATTTATTTTTAAACCCCATTTTGTATATTCTTCGAATAATTTTCTAGTCATAAAGGAAATATCTTCCTCATCTCCAGCTATAAGGACCTGATCATCAGCAAACAAAAGTGTACATATACATTTTCTTTCTATCTCAATACCCATACCTGCACATTTCCTGCACCACAACTTCAGTGCTTTCTGAATATAAATCTTAAATAATGTTGGAGAAAGGCAGCAACCTTGTCTCAAACCTTTCGTAATTCTGAAAGGTTCCATTGTGATCTCTTTCCCACTTTAATCAAACATTCCGATGATTTATATATATTAAATATACTTCTCACGTATATTTTGTTAATTGTGCTTTGGTACAATACTTCAAATAATTTCTTATGTGGGACCGTGTCGTATGCTTTTTCTAGATCAATAAACACTAAGTGGCTATTCATATTTTTTTCCAATCTCTTTCCAACCATCTGACTTAAAGAAAAAATGTTGTCATTGCATGACCTTCCTTTACAGAAGCCGCTTTGTTCTTCCATATCAATTATAGTCTCCTCTATTCTTGATTTCAGAATTCGACCATACAACCTACCAATAGGCATATAACACTTATTCACGATAGTTGCCACATAGTTTCTTACTCCTTTCTTATGAATAGGACTGAGATATGCTATGTTCCATTCATATGGAACTTCTTCACCCGAGCATACATTTATTGAACAGTTTGCTCAGCCACTCCCACAGAACAGTTGGCCCATATTTCACCAATTCTATCGGTATGTTTCAGGTCTGGAGATTTTCCATTTTCATATCTATAACGGCTCTTGTACTTCTTCGACAGTTATTGGGTTGGTATGTCCTATATCGACCTCTCCTTGAAACTCATAATCTGTTCCTTGATATTCGATTCTGTCTTCCATTAGGAGATATTTAAAGTGTCTTTCCCATTCATTAAAATTGATAATAGGGAGGTTGGCTCCTTCTTTAGTTTCCTTTCTCAAGTTTTTTATGGTTTTCCATGCTTCGGTGATTTTGTGTACCAAAACATCTATCTATCTTTTACATTTCCTCTCCCACATTTCATTTTCCTTTTGTAGATATCTCTCTTATCTCTATTCATTCTAGCATACAATTTTCTATCCTCTTGGTCTCTCGTCCTTAACCAATTATTATACAGAATTTTCTTGAGTTGGATCTTATCTGCAATGCTTTGCGTCCACCATCTAATGTCTGGGATCTAAATGTCTGGGAACTAAAAGATGAGCTTCCCCAGAATATTATGCCATGTCTCAGGCGGGAATGTACATTTGCAAAATACACGCAACGAGCTGCATGAAGGCTGACAGAATTAGAAAGAATTCTGAATGCATAATATAATGAGCTTAATTTAGTGTTTAATTCTGTTATATGTACATTCCATTTGAGGTTTGATTGAATTGACAGACCTAGAAATTTTGTTACCTTAACATCACCTAATTGCATATTGTTCATTTTCATTGGAGCATACGATTGCCGTTTGATACGCAAAATTGCATTGAGACCGTTTTTCCTTCGTTAACTATTAATTTGTTATTACAAAACAAATTTGAAAGTTCTGAAATATTGTACTATTTATTGTTTCTTTTTCCAAGGACATTCGTGTCATCGGCAAACAGAACTGTTCTTCCATTTTTAGATGAAGAGGCATATCGTTTACGTACAACAGAAAGAGGATAAGACCTCAGATCGAACCTCGATATTTTGTGGGACCCCATGTTCAATTGGCAAAGAATTGGAGAGATAAGTAAATAATGTACTTTCGTGCCAGTACGGTATTTCTACTCTTGGAGATCGATGTTTAAGGTACGAGTTATCAATCTAGGGCAATACCACGAATTCCATAAGAAGGTAATTTTGAGAACAAGATGATATGGTTAATAACGTCAAAAGCTTTCGATAGATCTAAAAATATCTCAACGGGTTCTTCATTTTGGTCCATTGATGAAGCAACATCTTTAAGGAAAGAAAAAAATGGCAGTTTCCGTAGATTTTGATTTCCTGAAACCGTGTTGTGAGTCTGAAAACGCTTCGTTTTTCCTAAGAAAGATTTCCATTCGCGTATAGAACAGCCTCTCTAATATTTTTGAGAAAACTGACAAAAGAAAAATTGACCGGTAATTTTGAATTTCATTTTTGTTCCCTTCTTTAAAAGGTGGCTTATTTTTGCTGTTTTGAAAATATCTGGAAATATTCCTGTACTGAAGCATTGAAAATGTGAGTTAATGGGTGTATAATGGCAGGTGCACACGTTTTTAATAAAAAATCCGGAAATTTATTTAAACCTGATGAATATTTGTTTTTTAATTTACTGACTATTCTGAGGATTTCGTTAGAAGAAGTTTCGTAAATAAACATCGTGCCGAAATTTTTTTGGGAAGCATATGATGTTGAATTTTGTGGTTTTAGTCCCTTCGTGAGATCAACCACAATTCTAGAAAAGTGTTGGTTGAAGAGATTCGCAACTTTTTCTGGATTTCTTGTTTCTCTTTCATTATCCTTTAAAGCAACATTTTCTACGAAATGTCGTGTGACGTGTCATTTTTAACGATTTGCTTTAGTTTTGTTTTTAGCGTTCAAAATATCCTCATTTTTTTCATTATTTTTGCTTGAACTATTATTTTCCTTAAAATTCTTTTATATTCTCGGAAGTAGACGTGGAAACCGAGTGATACGTTATGATGTTTAGAAATAAAGTAGAGAGTACGTTTACGAAAGACTTTCTTGACGTTACGAGTCGAAAGATTTTCTTGAATAAAACTAGTACGGTACTCATCTTCAGGCAAAAGAATATATAACTGCTTTTGGTTGGCACAAAGTCGACTGTTGTTTTCAATGAAAAGAAGATTAAATTGAATTATGAGATATATTGTGAATTAATGAATTAATAATTAAAGAACGTCATCAGAATACAATTGCAATCACTTTGATATTCTCCGTCCAATCTTCCACATAAAGCAATGTATCACTCTTCCATGTGTAGATACTCTCTGAATGAATTTGTTAACATTTTGATTTTGATTTGTACGTCTACTTTATCATCAAAGAGTGACATGACAGACAATTCTTTTAATAAATACCACATACGACATCCAATTTTTTGAGAGCTGCTTTCGAAATTGTGAAATCTATTCTTTCATGTGATTTTAGAACCTTTAGATGGCAGATATCTTCATAAGGAGCTTTTACAGCTTCACTGCACTGAAGCCACGGTTTGATAGAAACAGAGACACGGTTTGATAATCAACTGAGACATTTTTCAAAGATTACAATTTTGCATTCAAACATACGCTATAAAATAAGTTCATTTATGTGATGATGGCATGGAAAGAACAATTCCCTGTCCATTTTGTTTCTTTCTTCAAGAAAGACACATGCTCCTTTAAAATGTCAAGTGTTTGATGCAGTTGTGACTCAGCGAAGAATTTGTACATTGTCTTCGATACCCCAGTGAGTTAACACATTCCAAACAGCATAGTGTACTCTTTACCAGAAGAATTCTACAATTTTGGAAACCCGATAAGATGCAGACTGTACCGATAAGCTGCCAAATGTAACAATTGGAAATCTTTCTTCTTTTGGGTCCCTGATATTTAATGCAGGCAAATGTTTATCATCCAAATGAACAGTAAGAATTTCAGGTAAATTACTCTTAAACGCCGATTGTTTCTTAACGTTCTGTTCTCCTCTTGTGTATGATTTGAAGAACAGAAGATTTATTAATAGAGAATTCTTGTGCCACACCTTGCAGCATTCTGTTTTAAAAGGTACTCTCGAAAATTCACCAACGTTGATTTCATCTGAACTTGGAAGTTCGTTATCTGAACCTTCAGACGATGAAAGAAGTACAGCGGAAGATGTAGACCCTTCACGCTGTTGTTTCTTTCTTTTTCTCTTCTTGTAAAAATCTTTGACTCGCCTTTTCTTATTTATCCGCGATATTTCAGTCTACTCGTGCAAGTTAGCTTTTACGTCCAGTCTCTCTCGGCCGAAGTAAACACATCCTGTCTTCATCCAACATATGTCTAATCATTTGTAAAGTATCCCGCAGTGCAATATCAAAGAGATTGTTCAAATTATTTCTAAATTATATTTACGATGCTTAAAAATATCTTTACACTTGTTTGCGTTTTTTGAAATTTTCTCCTCTGAGTTAAGCAAGTTAATAAGTTTTTGCAAACAATGCCAATTAGCTCTTGTCAAACACTTGCTTTTTCTCCAAATATGGACTTACGAACCAAAGCGTTGGACTTGTTTGTACGAATTGTTATTTTACTTCCCGTGTATTATAAAATAATAATTCAAGTACTTGTTTACTTCATGGTTAATTGGTTCCAGTTATTTGGTTTTATATTAATTATTAATATTATCTCGTTTTAATAACACGTTCCTCGGCTCTGCCTATGACACTAACATATGACATTATGTTAGTTCAGCGACCGCAATCAGGTGTGACACGGTCGATTAAAATTCTTATACTGTTAGTTTCGGGGCTGACAGCGGTGGGTGGGAGGTTTGGACTTGTCCGTCAAGCGAGTTGCGCTCAAGTCAGGGAAATTAGAATTCTCCGATCTCTACAAATTTTGCTAGGCATGTTTGAAGGTCATTCGAACAAAAGTGGAGGTGAGTTCAAAAATGTACAAGTCGGAAAATAAGTGACACCGTAATGTTCATATTCTCTGTAATATTTATTTTACGTCAAAACAGTTAAAATCTGTGTGTGACGTGCTATGGGAGAAGTGAATTCTGTGCACATTTCCAAAATTCTGTGATCCTATTCTAAGCCATATTCTAATTGAATTTTGAATACTGAAAAAGAGCGTTTTTGCAAGGATTGTTAAAAACGTATTTGCTCTGATGTAACAAAATCTATTTTCAGAGACAAATCAGCAATAAATTTGGGCTCTTACCTTCATCATGTTCTTCCTCAAGGAATAATACTTCCTGACGCGACAACATGGAAACGAAATTTGAATAATTGTATTTCCACTGAATTCTAGAAGACGTCACAGGAAATGAAGTTACATTTATGTCCAGAAGCAAAACAAGGGGCCATCTCAGCATTTGCTCAATGGATCAGGGAAACTGGACGAAAAACCTAATCGAGAGGTCATTGGCCCAGAGGCTGCAGAAATTTGTTTCAACAAAATGAGTGTGGCTGCTTCACAATGGCAAGTCCAACCCCTGTGAAGTGTCCTAAACCTACCCCTATCCTTTTTCCCTTTCCCAATTCTGACCGCTGGGTAGTGACGCAGGAGCGCGTAGCAGGAGGCGCGTACGCGGAGGTGCTACGTGGCGGTCCGTTGACTAACTACTGCGACATGACGTGACATCACATAAAGGTGGTTTGTGAAGAAAATGGCAGATTACTCCCGCAAGTTCATGGAGGATTACTCCCCAGCCAAAGCGCTCAACGCCCTTAAGGGCTTGGAGACGCGTTGCGTCAATTTATAGATGCAACAAATTTTAAAAAAGTGAGAAGTTTCAAACAGTTCTTAATGCTGTCAGAGAAGTCGCTAGAGCAGGCGAAGGCAGCCGCATGCCAACCGCAAAACAATGCGGTGAACAGCCCTTCTCTGGTCGTTCGTACGTTTTCTGAATTTTTTTTCAAAATGGAGTGTGTTAATGACCCAGGCATTAGTGGTTTGTGTAATTGTCTTAGAGAACTCGGGATGGGTCCTCGATACTTTCGATACCTCGATACCCTCGATACTCGGGTGGTATCGATAGCGATCGATACTTTCGGAAAATGACTCGATACTTTTTCGATACTTTTAATTATTTATGCCATTCCCCAACTCTTCTGATTTTACGTAAGAATTGTCTTCTTGACATTCCTCTTTCTCCTATTTTTCTTCTGTTAGCAACAAGGAAGTGTCCGTCTGTTCAGATTCACTTTTACAGTCGTTGAAATTAGCCAACGCTGCAACGTCCGAGCGCCGTGCCCCGCTCTTTATCCCACTCGCGCATGTCACCATCTCCTGAGATAGCACGCAATTCAGCTTTGGGAAACTCTTCCTTGGAGCTCCCGGCAATCTAGTGACGACAGGCAGATAAGCAATGCTCGATGAAAGCGTTTCTTCTCAGGATACTCCCTCCTGAGCTCACCGCGAGGCATCTGACGGAGCTCAATTCTGCATTTAAAATGACCGAAGACGATTATATTAGTGCATTCCATAAACAAAAGAGTGACGTGAGGAATTATTTTTAAGAGATTCAAAGATGACAATCGTGCTAATTGTAGAATATGTAAAAAACATTTTAGCCCGGTGAAAATTCACACAATACTAGTAATTAAAAAAAACATGTTACATCAATACCACAGGTAGTATTCAGCTCCACCGAACGGAAGTGAGCCAAGCCAACTGATGTTGCACCGGACGTTTGCATCGTCGCAGATTGTTAAATTTAAAAACTGTGTTGAACTGTGTTTCCTCAAGCTGGACGAAGCCATCTCATCCATCATTAGAAGATCAAAACATTGTAAAATCTAAATGTAAGGCTTAGTTTTTAAATTTATGCTTAAGTACCACATGTAATTTATTTTTTAAGTACTTCTAAATCAAGATCTGTGTTTAATAGCCAACTTATGTAATTTTATGGCCACAGAAAGTGTTAAAAATGATATATGATGGTACATCAAGCTGTTAACAGCAATTATTTGGTGGATAATCAAAATTAATAATTAATACATACATTTTGGCATTCAAAAACAGGTTTATGCTCATTGTAATAAAAATGATATATGATGGTACATCAAGCTTCTACTAACAAAATTCAAATTTAGCTCTTTTTCGGATTGATTGGTATCTTGGTTTTCCGTTGAAAAGGTTGAAAAAGACATTTTTTTAGGCAAAATAAAAAATTTTCCATGTACATGCTAAGTTTCCACTGGCGCCCGCTAGAGTGCACTGTGCAAGAGGTGCACCGGCTGTAAACGCCTGTGTATAGGCAACCTGCCACGTTTGGTATTTTGCCTGGTTACAAGGCGCTATAGGTTACTCTTTGTAAGAAAATAAGGCATATAACCTCTTTACGACCGATTGTTACTGCGTCACGCCCCAGTGACGTTTGGTGGCAACCCCCACCCCTCCATACAAGGGCTCTCCGCCCGACATTTCTGGCCTGCCACTCGCCTCAGCCACGAACGTAGCAACAACTTCTTGCCTGCGACAGGTGTGCCTCGGTATTTTGCCGACATGTGTTTTCTATGTTTTCTTTTACAGGACTCCTTTTAAGATTAAATTTTTGGAGTGGCTTCATATGCCACACTATGATGGAATTGGATTGATTAATCCATAGTATGTTAATGTTTAGATGATTGTAATTTGATATCGCCTTCTTTTACAGTGCCGTTTTTGTAATTTATGAATGTTTATGGTGCGAAAGCACACAGTGTAGGAACTCGCGTCGAGCCTAGACTCCAGGCCGTGTATTAGGCCGCACTAAATTCGCAATATGGCAGCTTGAAAGATTTCCTGTCGGAATAGCCAACTATGAAACTATAACTCTGATCAAGTCTCTCGTTTTTGTTTTATTTGTAGTTCATTCACAATCCTCGCGCGGTCTCGAGTCTTGTCCACTGTTCAATAATACATGTTTCGTTTTTCGGTAGAATTAAAAAGAGATGTTCATCTATAAACGAATATTAACTCTGTGAATAATTATTAAGTTAATTAAGAATTATCATTATCAACTATTGCGAGCTTGAGAAGTGTTAAAAGTGTCAAGTGCAAATGAAAAATACAACCTCAAAAGTTATCTGCGGTCATACTTCTATGTTATTAATGCTTTTGGATGTGTGTCAACAGTTCCTTCACGTTTTTAAGTGGTAGTAATAGTTTTATTGAACGCAAATAAATACCACAATTATTGAGATTAATTAACGTGATATACATGGTATTTTTTAAGTGATCTAATGAAATGTTCCTAACAGTCCAGTTATGTCAATATCAACGCAAATCCATCCATTTAATTTATCTGTTCAATTATTCATTAGCTTTTAAAAGTAAGTTCAAAAATAATGAAAACCATCATTAGTGTACGTAAGTTTTCAATAACTTATCCATTGTACCAGAGACAGTCTTTGAAAACGTGTTCATCTTCAAAGGTTCAGTATTAAGTATAGACCCAGATGTTTTAGGCTTACCATTATTTTCCAGTTATAATTAAAATGAATTCAGAAAATAATAATAAATATAATATAATTAATTTAAAACAAAAAAAATACTAAAGGGACACTAACAACAACAAATAATGAACTACTATAACTATTTCAATTAACTTTATATTTACTAAAGAAAACAATTGGAAAATAATAAATAAAACTCAAAAACGCCTAGTACTACTAAATAAATAAATTGAAGGAGATAAAACGCAAAGAACGAAAGAGCACCAAAACGCAAAATGCAAATCTTACAACACTCGTAAACTAACACAATTTCACTTGGATGGCTTTGAATGTTGGCGGTATCTACGTAAGTAGTCGTTGTTTCATTGCAAACTTAAATTTTTAAAAATGTCCCTACCGCTTGAAGGTTATATATACAGGAGTATTTGTGTGACGGTTGGCAACAACTTAGCCAACATAAAACGAATCAAACTACCTTAAATCAGTATAAATGTATGTTCTCATCCGACAGTGACATTTTTCAAAAGTTGTTCCGTTAATTCGGCTTTTAAGCTGGCCAGCAGTCTAACAAGCGGCGTTTTCTCACAGAGCTGCGTAGGGCGTAATGGTGGCGCAGTCTCGTATGTTAATGGATTCTGCATGTTCTAAACTTGTTTGATTGTATGACGCCAAGCGCATTGGACCTCTGGAGCACCTATTAGAGGAGGAATGGCCCGTACGGCAGTTGAAGCCGTGCCCTATTCAAGTACTTCGTACATTGGCATCGAGCGGCGATACAAGGTCGCTCGGGTATCAAGCCGCAGTTAGCACTGAAAATGTTCAAACGGCTTTCTCGAAAGTGGCGCTGTAATTGTTGTAATGGTAGAGGCGTAATTTTTATGTAATCAATTCTATTCCATCAATTACGTTCAAAGTTGGTGGCATTCTGAATGTTGGAGTCACTGTTTAAGGTTGTTTTAATGTTGCAAAGGTTTCTATTATTTTAAAGTGTAAGTCATTTCATTGCAGCTTACCGCTCTCATTTGTGTATTTTTGTAAGGAAGGCTTCCGAAGACAGGGCTTTGTCATGTTATTAATTTACGTCAGCCATTTGCAATCCTAAAATGGGTTAATTGGCAAATTCAGGTTTTGACGTAGTAATTCTGTATAAACTAATGTTTCCAAAGAGAATTGTAGCCTCCTATTTTTTCGAAATTCACGTTAAAATTGTTTAATATTAGTAATTCTGTGTCATTCCTCTTCCAGCTTATGTTTTGTGCAGCAAGAGGAATATTAATATCTTTAATAATTGTTATCTTGTAATTTCATTATTGTAATAAATAGTTGTTATTAAGTGAAGTTGGATTGTGTCTCTATAGCTCAGACCCCATAGTTGAAACTCACTTGGATATTTTCGAACCATGCGTGCCTTTTCCCTTTAGAAAATGGCACCATCACGAATGTTGGATTCAGGAATTTTGTGTTAATTCCGCTCACCTCCTTTGGGACCATACGATCATAATTCATTTTCTTTGCTGTTAATTCAGCTGGCGACCGTGATAAGTTAAAGTTAGATTTCGCTTGGTTCTTAACACAGATCGTACAAGTGAAGCGGTAGAAGTTAATGACCCATGGCCAGTCCTGTCAAGATCATGAAGTTTCAACATAAATCAACCAACAAATATTGATTTTCTGGCCACAAGGAACAAATTTAAGAGGTTTAGGAGACAATTTAAGAGGTTTAGTTTTAGGAGACAACCGTTCAAAAGCAATAACAAGAAAATTTGCTTACATGATATGCAAAGATAATCAATCGATCAGTATTATTAAGGACAATAGATTCAAGAATTAATTAAACATCTTGAACCTAGATACACCATCCCCACAAAACAACCTTTTAATCATAATTTCGATTCTCCTATATTTCCTTAGTTTAAAAATTAAATCACTGTATATGATTCCGAATAACTCTTTTTCATTATCTTCAAATTATACAAGTATTTATTGTTCAAAATTTTAATTCACATAATTTATTTTTTCGCCATCCTCAACTACATCCTCAACTACATGCATTGACATGTGGTCTCTTTATAGAAATATTTTGAAGAGTGACTACGAAATACCATGCTGTAAATACGAAACCACAGCCAAGAAGATGAATTAAATGTACGGACTTTCTTCCTTCTGATGCAAATCTACTACCTTACTGGAGAAACAAAGTGGCTCTCCTCAATTTAAGAAAAAGTGCTGTTCGATACCAGTGCATTCCAACAGCTACAGTGTTTTTGGAGAGACTTCTCGGTACAGCTGAATTGATATGTGAGAAAAAAAAATAATGGACCCAGAAAGAGTTAGTTTTCCTTAATAAGAATCTTTAAAAACTTTAAAAAATGTATGTTCATCTCAATAGTTTTTAAATATTAAAATAGTACATGTATGCATGTGTGAAGAACAAAATATATCCTTTCAATTCTGATTGAACCACTTTTACTGCTGAGCCTTTAAAGTAGTATGGTATCGAGTATCGAAGCTCTGAGACAGGTAACGGTATCGAGCATCGAGAAATTCCGGTATCGACCCATCACTATATAGAACAATTATTAAGGACGGAATTCCATGGTATTGAGATTTCAGAAAATTTCAAAATAAAAGACAACGGTAGAGGGAGCTTCCATGAAGTGCGGTGTACTTGAAATAATGTTCAGGATTCACCACTGCTCTATCTGTTTGTTTCTCCTTCCACCTGATTGTGATTATTCCTGTTTTGTTTTAAAACTTGCTTTCATTGTTGTTTTTTTAATTATAACTATTACTTTTTCAGTTATCTGCTCCATCTCAGTTCATTACTGCCTCCTTGAAGCATGGGAATGTTTTCTTCTTATTTGTGCTTTTGAATTTCTTTCTATTTTTATATTATTTTTCTCTGATTTTTTCCATAATTTCATCTCTGATTTCTGTGTATTTTGATTTTTAACTTTAATTCTAAACGATATCATCATTTTTTCATTTTTAGACGTAAAGTAAATTAATTTTTCACACCTGAGGATCCATATAAATATTACTCAAAACATTTGGCTTCAGTATTATATGGAAAATAAAACATTTTTAACTTTTATATTAATTGTCAAAAGAAAGGAGGATATTGAGTTTTAAATTATTAAATCCATTGTAGATTGCGTAGTTTGGCAAAGGACACTACATGATGTAGGAAAAAATACTTCATTTTTAAATGTAAGTAATGAATTTAGATTTCTATTATTTTCTGGTAAAATATTACAAAGTTTTCTTCATAAGTTTGTTAAGTTTCAAGAAAGAAGTTGCTACGAAATTATTTTTAAGCAGAAATGTATCTAATAAAGTGACATAAAATATTATTATGAGGATTTTTCTTTAATACTTGATTGCTTTTATTCATTATAAAAGAGTTATGCACGAAACACATTGAAAATACTACTAAGCAAAGAAAACATTTAAAAGAATGTTTCAATATAATTCTATTTGTTTTAAACTTTATTAGCATGGAAAATCATGACCATGGATTGGTAGAGACAGTTGGTTCATGGAGTTAGGTCAATAGTTTTTTACATGAAGTTTAGATAATAATAGAAACACATAGTTTTTTATTCTTATCCTTATACAGCTCTGCAGAAGAAAAATAAATTTTCTGTCATGTTGACACACAAGTAAATATTACTATATTGACCATTCCAAGCCCCAAAGCCATTCAAAACCTATCTCAAAAATAGATTCTATACTGTAGAGAGGTTTTGAATACTACAATAAATGCAATTTCAGTTATTAACCGATCCTCAAAAACTAACGTCATCTGGGGAAGAGTGCCGTAGGGGGCCTTGCGTGTACGCCACAGTCAAAATTTAAGGGCTATATAAATTCGTGTCTTTTGCAGAGACGAATCTCGCGCCTTCGCACTTACATAGTTCACCGGTATGCCGTTAGCGCTGTCATCGGAACCGATGGCCGTGGCCGTAGTCTGGGGCATTTGTCTCGGAATGATTTCAAACACACTATTCAAGTCTAGACATTATTTTCCTTACGGAAAATAAAATAAATATCAATGGTTTCGTTTGTTCATACATTTATTTGTGTGTATGTGCGGAACAAATTATTTTGTTTTATTCATATTAATTGTTATTTAGCGCAAATGAATTGGTTGTTCATAATATTCTTAAAAGTAATATTTTTCACTTATGTAGTTCTGATTGTTTCCCGTTTCACAGTGGAATATGTCATGGAATATTCCATGACATTTGAAAGGCACGACTTTCACAGTCGTGACTTTTCTTGAAAGTCGAGAGTGCGCGTTTACACGTTGACATCTACTTCCACGACATTTTTAGTCACGTGACATGGCTTTAATTCATTCCAATTCATTCACAATATCTGGTACACTTTAAAATGGTGATTGAATGCAGGTATCTTATTCTGTAAAACATCATCCTAACAAGAAATCCTTTCCTTATGAAGCATTTAGGGAAACAGTTGTACCTACAGACAATATTCTTGTTTCTTTTGCCTCTCTCTTCTTCAGAATATACACTGGTGATGATTCTGTTTTTGGGATGGTACACATCTCAGCATATTTATGTGTACTAATAATAACAATAATTACGATGATAATGATAATAACAGAAATTACAGTACTAATAATATTAGTATTCATTAAAAGCTAATTTACAGTATTAATGTTAACAATGCCTAATTGAATTGCATATTGCATATAGCAAATCCAGAGTGAAGAAAACAGAATTTTGATGAGGCATTCTCCTTCTAGTACAACTGCAATTGAAAAGAGGCAGGACGGGATATGCCACTTCTTTTTTCTTTGCTTCAGTTCGTTGATGGATGAACTTAAACTAGTATTATAAGAAATAAGTAATTTTTTTACTGTCATATAATTGTCCAGCATTTGTAATGATTTAGGCTTATCATTTAAAAATGAAGAGACAAAATCAACAGCTAAAAGGTACTTTTGTTTTCGTTTCAATAGATCCATAAACTAGCAGAATCAAAACGAAACTAACATCGTTATCTTCTTCATCTGTGTTTCAAGTATTTATTTTCTAAATAATCTTTAAAATACATGTCCAAAAAACTCAAAATATAATTTTTCAAATGCAAAATGTATTTAAAATACGTATTTCAAGTACAAGTATTTAAATAGATCTTAAATGTTATTCAATTTGGGCCAACAACTGGAGAATCAAAATCAATATGAATAAATGCCAAGCCAAAATATTGTAATAGTTCCCGGCTATCCTGCCCTCCCGTTAGGCAGCCAAATGTAATAGTTCTCTCTCTCTTTTTGCTACTATTGCCTGGCTAATCGCCTCTTATATTATAGTCTTACAGATTGTTGGGTGCCATCATTTTTACTTCGTCTTTAGTCGAACCTATCGTTTGCCCCTTTTAGCTAGCTAGTTTTTATATACTTTCTCATACCCTGCCGCCGTGGATAACGTGGTGGTCCTGTACAGGAATCAAGCGAGGTGACTGGATTGTGCGTGCTAGGTATTATAGTAAATGACGCATGCTCTCAATTGGTAAAATGAACAATATTTTTGTTCATTCATTTTACTGCTTTCAGGTTTTTCCTCCTTTCATCATATACGATAACAACTCACCATCTCTCCTCCACACTGGTACACAGTAATCCTATGACATAAACATACAAAGAAACAAAACACAACAGAAACTCATTCACGCATAATAATAACAAAACAATATGAAACCTCACTCCACATCGAATGCGCATTCCTAATTTTTTACCATTTCTTAATTTAATTTTATTCAACAAAACTTGGTCTTCAACATACTCTTTTCAGCTACGGAATGCGTCTTCAGATGAAGTGTCTGCAAGAAAATACCACACACACACACACACACAGCACACACACACACGTGTACTTCCTGTTTGCGGCTCAGCTCTCGTGGCAGTGACATCCGGTGGCCGCCGTCCGTGTCTTCGAAGCGCGGTCGCCGTCACTCCTGCTCGCTGTCGCCTTCGGAAACCAATTATCGCGAACCGCTATTGTCCGCATAAACTATATTACTCAGTTGCTAGTCCGTCGCCGTTTGATAAAATTGCATGTACTCGTTGCGTACTGTTCGCAAAACAAAACAAAAAAATTTTTCGCGTTTCATCAAACACGTCATTTCTCGAAATTAATATTGTTTACATCTATTTACATTCAAAATTAACGTCCTATTGTTCCGATATCAGCATCTATTCTTTTGTATCTTATAACGAGATGTCCAAAGCGTTGTATTTCTCTACAATAAATAATAAAATCTAATTGTCTGTAATCACAAAAATTTTACTCAAGAAAAAAATACTCCCGTATTTTTCTCTTTTAACACTTCAAAATTCAATAAATATCACAACTTTAGTCCTATTTGAAATACCACACTTTCAAAGAAATTTAACTACCGCCAATTTCGCTACGAACCATTCTCTCCAGTACCTACGACACATCTGTACTACATAAATTTTTTCAGCAACTTGCATTGTTACAAAAGCTTCTGGAACAAAATAGTTGCCACTCGCTTGCTTTTAATCTTTAGTTAATTCAATGACTTTCTTCTCTTCGTAACATGGCGTCATTTGTTTATACCTCTAGTTCATTGCAAATTTCAAATATTATGGTATAATTTTGCTTCCGAACAGGCGACAAGGTTGCCGTTTGTTTTATTTAATTTCATAATTTCTGTTCTACGGACGATTATGTTCAATTTTCACAAATTTCACGCGCTATAATTCTTTATTTTAATTTTGACTACAAAATGTTTCTGTCAGCGCCGTTGTAATCGATACACAAGCTTACTCCTTGTACATTTGTAAAGTTGCATCTGGGGTTTTGTCTCGAAATGACAGATCGTTACAATATGTACGTTATATAAGACAATAAGTCCTCCTTCTCATTCATAAAACTCCTATTCCTCTTCATATGTTAAATATTTAGGTCTCTATTTAGACACAAACTGAACTGGAAAATTCATATTAAAATGTGATACAAAAACTACTATTAAAATACACAAACTAAATTCCCCTTTTCATAACTAAACTCTTCAAACTGCTAAATTAATATACACTTCAATTAATAGGCCTACTTTAACATATACATATCCAATTTGGTCAAATGAAGTTAAATCACAAATACAAAACTTCAAAATACCAAAAACAAATTCTTTAGAAAAATTCAACATACACCTTGGTTTATTCCCAATACACAAATTCATTATGAATTTAATCTCCTACAATATATGATTGTAATAATTATAGTCTCAATTTTTAACTCTCTTCCTTCATTACATCGTGCACAATGTTTTAATCTTGGTAAATCTTATCCCTTTCCTCGTAGAATTAATTCTACATTTTCTAAAGACAAATTTCATCTTCCATAGTTTTATTTTCTCATATTTCCATTCCAATCTTATCTTTACAACATTTTTCTCAAATTTTACTTAACAAATCCTGTTAAAGAGGTTACTATTTAGTGTCCATAACGACTGTCCTTCTTTGTAAATTTCAATGCTCTGAAAGACATATTGTCGAACAGAAAGTAATAATAAATAAATAAATAAACAAACAAACAAACAAAGAAACGAATAAACAAACAAATAAATAAATAATAAAAAATACTGATTTGAAACTTAAGATTATGTTTCCATAGCGTAAAAATCGATTTGAAACATGTGGGTTTGTTTACTTGAATAAATAGATACGGCAGAATACATTATTGAGTAGATACAAGTGATGAGTACATAGGTTCTTTTACTTATAAAATAGAGCGTAGAACGTTCATTTTATTATTAAAACTATTAGATTTATTTATGAATCTGGATGTTTTATTTCAAATTTGGGTAGAAATGTCCATGGTTTCTGGGTAAACAACGGTTGTTAATATTAATTTTCAATCTTCATCCCTGAGTCTTGTAATAATATAATTGATACATATACAATACATCTCAATATGCCCTACACTTCAAAGACTCACTATTTCTACATTATGCGAGAATCTTACATCAAATGAAGATATATCCTCAGAATTAACTTCAGGTGAATTTTGTAAATTTTTGACGGTGAATCATGAATTAGTTTGGGGTATGAAGCAGCAAATATTATTGATTGGGGAATTATTGAAAAGTATAATGCTTACACACCAAATACTATCTGGCATATTTTACTAAAACTTTAACAATTATATCTATAATATAGCCAATGTAGAGATTTTGTTATTATTTAATTTTGACCATCTTTACATTTCAATCCGATTTTAAATTTTTTCGCAAGGAAATCGATCTTCAAACAACTTTTCATCTACACAATAATGAAGCCTATTGAGGCTACGTAGGTAAACATATTCGTTTCGACTGAAAACAATATACAACAACATTTTTATTTCGAACATACGTGACATTGCACGCAATTTGAAGATGAAAATTCACGAAGATTTTCCACACAAACATAAACGCTAGAAACTAATCATGATTAAGTAATGTACAAGCCACTGTTTCATGTCACCGTAACCTAAAAACAAACATTTCTCTATCCATATTCGTATGCCAATGCTATCAGGACTATGGTGTTACTATTAAAATTGTGAATTACGTTTCCTCCGAAGCAAATAGTTATTAACTTTACTCGCAACTTCTATTCGAGACAAGCCATAGCTATAGGTCACGCCAGTCGGCAAGTCCTATTTCACTCCCACCCAACCCCGGCTGCAGGCCGTGCCCCATGTCCTGCTTCGAGCTGGCGAAGTTGCTCCTACCCAGTGGTCTGCCAGTAGATAGGCCGGGGCCTGTTCTTATTTGAATTGTATTTGAATTTTTAATTTAAATTTAAATTTAAATTTGAATTCCGCCATGTGGGCCCCTCCGTGGGCCAATAGCGTCGAAGGGCGCAAAGGCGCGGTGCGCGAAATCTACAGGCCAGACCCGGCAATTATTAACATGCTTTGTGTGAAAACGAAACGGTTTCATCTGAACGTTTTTGCCAGAGCGTTTGTGTGTTTCTGCGTTTGTGTTTCTCGAAATGCCCCAATTTAGGCGTTGTTGGGTAGCCAATTGCCGATACAACCAAAATAGAAGGAGTGAACAGCAATTCTTTAAGTTTCCAAGAGATCCTGAAAGGTAAGCGATATGAAATACTTAGCATGGTTCTATAACAATTTTTTCATGTACTATTTAGTGACGTAGTAAATTAACTATGTCACTAAATAATACATGAAATTAATTTATAATGTAATTATATGCAGGATATTAAACACAATTATATAGACATCAATGTATTAGTATCATGAAAGCACTGTTGCTTTAATAATCATGTAATTGATAAGTTATAATAGCTATATTAACATTAAGGTGATTTTGATATAACTATAAGCTCAATAATACATTACTAATTTTATTACAGTGTAAGAAATGGTTAAAGGCAATTGGGGACCTGACTTTGGCATCTAGCCCTTGGGAAATTCTCTAAGGTTGAGATGTATGTATGAGCACTTCACGCTGGAAATGTTCACTGCAGCAGGCAGACTAGCACATAATGCGGAGCCCATACTTTTGCTGATGTGCGTCCTGAGTTTCCAGAGGGTGCACCGGTCATTTATCAGGAAGGCTTACCACAAAAAAGGTGTACGTTTCATTATTATTATTATTATATTATTATTATTATTATTATTATTTTTAATTATTATTATTATTAGGAACTAGAAGGTGTAATAAGAAAACTTTTTCGTTTTTAATTTAATTAAACATCCTTATTTCATTGCAGGATCTGCTGCATATGTGGACAACATTTCTCTGAGTTCTCGGTTGCGAAATGAGAGAAAATCCTGTAACACGTGGTGTAGTCAGAATCTCGGTTTTGTGGATCTTGATGCCGAAAACCAACTGGAAGCAAAACGTCTGTAGTATGTGAACAAATATAGCGCCTAAACCATGCATAGAATTTTTTTCAAATTGAAGAAACCCCTGTCAATATGTATCTAGTAGAAGGTTAGAAATTTTTAAAAACCTTCCTTAGTTTTGGGGAACTTATATGAAGCCTAAGAAATGATTCAGAATTTTCTCAAAAATGGCACCAAATGTTTTGTTTTAATTTCTTGTAAGAACAGAGTAAAATACTTATAAAGGTGGCTAAGGTCCAATTTTCAAGATTAACTCTGAATTTTCAGAAATTTTAAAAGTGTGTGTTTTTATCATCAACTTCTTACAATTACAATATTGAAGTTAGAGACTTTTCCTTCGAATTAAATTTGATGTGCATAAATAGTTAATTTAAGGTGTGAAGATTGTTTTGTAAATATTAGTAGTTTTTGTGCAATTGTGGGTGGGTGAACTATTTGGAATTTTAAAAAATGACAAAGAAGATTTTCTCGAAAACGGCTCCCATTTTTTTTCTGAACAGTATTATATTTATGAGTACATGCGCTTTAAATAATGTCAAGTAAATTTTCTCGAAAATTCAACACTTTTTTATTCAAATGAGCTCAAAATTACTCATTTTCAGAACAGCTCAAACACCATTTTCTCAAAGGTGGCTTCAATTTCTTTCTTTAAACTATTTCAACGAATAGTGGTAATGGTTTAATATAATATAATGTAATGTTCATTTTTGCGTATTTTTTTGTTTTCCCAAAAATTGCACAAATGTTTTATTTCTTTCAATATCTCATGCCAGTAATATGCACATTTCAATGGATATATTATTAATTTGTAGTGGAAGTTCTTCAAATTACTTCAAATGAAGTTTTCGAAAACTCAAATAGATTCAGGAAAAAGAGCTCAATTTTGCATTTACAGTAACGCTTAACGCCTTTTCTTTAAATGGTTCAAATTTTTCAATGAAATTGCTATTTAAGACAAGGTTTAGCCTTCTTTAATACTCTTAAATAATATTTCGGTTCTACTATTTGGTAATCGAAGAGTTGAGAAATGGCAAAAATGTATTTTGGGCACGATAGATGCCAGCTGGCAAAAGGATGAGGGAAAACCATAGAGCCGGTCTACTCCCAAAAGGGAAATAGAAACGTAACTTCGAGAAAGTCTGTGCTATTCTGTAGCACTTTCTGTTACTATATGTAATTTAGTAAATCCAAACTGCAGGACCACTTGCTTGTAGACATGTACCAAATTGAAGTTTTTTGGGATTCAATTTAATAAATAAAAAATTTAATTTTGAGTGATAATCATTTGGTGTTTCTGTTGCAGTAAATTTTTATCTCAGGTTTTTGGCCCACTATCTGTCTTGTAGAAATATGTTAAGTCTTTGTGTAACAGTTTGGCATTTTTTCCAGGAAGCATTAGCTATTTACTAAACATATTTTGATGGTTCTTGAGATGTCTGTTGGGTATAATCTCCTGAGTATGATAAGTGCTTTTATTTAGTTATATTGTTTTGCAGAAATTGTATGTTAGTCACATAACATGATTAGAAAGACATGAAAATATTTTTTAGTAATTGAAAAACTGTTCAATACCTGTATCAATTCTGGATATATTATCGACCTTTGGATTTTCATCCACGATCCATTGAGCAACTAGCCATGCTTTTGGACAACATGTAGCCTGTAGTATCAGAATATTAGTGAAGCCTACCAAATCCAAAACTCTGCTTTGAGATTAATGTTGAAGTAGAATCATGTAATTTTTTACTTGTTCATCACTTGTACTAGGTAGGAGGTAAACATGTTTCTTGTAATGCAGTTTAATGTGTAATATTGCTTTTGAAGAAAGCAAGCAAAAAGACAGATTTTGTGGACTGTTTGTGCAGATGCAAGTTTTCTGTTTATTTATAATACTTATCAATAATATTCATTTGTATTGTACCTTAGTAGCAATTTTGATAATTGGCTGAAATTTGACAGGTGTTGATAGCTGGAATGTCATTTTGATAATGATGCAATAATTAAGAAATAATGTCACTAGTTATATTTGGACAATTGTCTAAATTCATGGTTTCAATATTTAGTCAATGGCAAAGTAAAATAATCTTTATGTCTGATTACTTGCTCACATTTATTTTGTAAAAAATTGTATTATTGTTTATATTGTGTATGACTATTTACATAATTTAGAAATAAATATTTTGTTTATAAAATAACTTTTTATTTTGCACTACCTGGACAATAATTCAATTCAGTGACTTTGGATTCCAAATCCTAATATTTTAGTCTTTTAATTGCTTAACGTATTTTACAAAAATAATGTATTCATTTGACGCCATTTTGAAAACAACTCATTTAAATGTCGGTCGTCAATACGCGCCACCTCCATTGGTAGAACGCCCTTCGACGCTATTGGCTCAATCGGGAGCCCAAATGGCGGCTTCCCCCCTCCATGAAAATTAGAAATTTGAATAAGAGCTTTGGGATTAACATTGAGTGCCGTCTCTATTAGTATACTCTCTGCTCCTACCGTAACTGCTTGCAGTCTGATCAAGTCTGATACGTCTGATATGCTTACAAATTCACTAGAGGCTAGAAACCCGACGGCGATTCGTGACTCTAGCGGTACTGTGGTGCTTTTGGGAACTATTACGAGCTGATCTTACTACCGACCGTCGCGGTTCTGTCCGTTCCACCCGTTCAACCCGTTGATTGGTTCAGCCCAGCAAAGTGCGCGATTTCCAACTTTCTAAGTTCTCCGTAGCAACGTACTCTCATTATGTGAACTGACTATTCTTATTTTTCACGCTACAAATTTAATTTTATAACCTACACAATTCTTTAACCAACGCATTTTTTTCACCAAGTGGTCCGCGACGTGCTACCGCACGTCACTACCCGACGGATCCAACGTGCTACGTTCGTGAGGGCCTTCCGGCCCTCGCTCTCGAGACCTGGTTCGCGCCTCCGCTGTCGCTCCGGCGCTCACGCTGTATTATATACCTCCCTCACTTTTAAGAGAATTTATTTGAAAGGGAACACTCACTTTTAAGAAAATTCATACCTTCCATCTCAGTAGACACACAAACGTATTTGAAGAAGACTTGAAATGCGAAAATACACACAATTCCACGCCAACAAATTATCAGGTAACTTCTCATTTAACACTGAACATAAATAATTTAGTTGTTTTAGTGAACCGCGCAACTATAAATATAGAAATAGCGAGAAATAATGAATCATAAAAGAAACCGTGCCACCCTAAACCCGGGATCAACCCAAAAACTTAATAAATGCTAATGCAAACACAAACTAAACTAAAAGAAATTAATGATTACGTAGGCTTCCGCGGCCGGAGTATGTCTCTTGGCTGTCCGGAACAAGCCGCGTCGACCACAATATGTTGGCCGAAACGTCAGCTACGATCAAACCGACGCGGCTTGTCCCGGACAGCCAAGAGACATAAAAGAAATTAACTCTAATAATACCCTAAATAATAAACACTACGCAATATACACGACGGAAGTACAATGAATGGGCCGTGAAATTTTGAATGGATCTCCCTACCACGCGTAAAACGATACGCTGACAATGAGGAATGAACAGAACCGAACGCCGCGGAACGGACAGAACCGTGAGCGCCGACTCGTAATAGTTTCCAAAAGCACCACAATGGCGCGCTAGAGTCACGAATTGCCGTCGAGGGTTTAGCCGCAACTTACAAATTCTACCGCGAGGTGTCTCTGCTGTCGCGAAAGCCACGCCAGAATGAAGCAGAGCTTGATAAAATGCGACACTTAGCGGCACTACCGGGAAACACGTAAAATGTCGTGACATTCCACTGTGAAAACGGGCCCTAATGGACAGCGCCTGCTGAACTTATGGACAGCGCCCTTTGGAATTCTGGAATGTAGAAGGGGCTGGGTCCGTCTGATATCATGGCGGTGGAAATAACACCGTGTGTTATTTCACCACGGGGAATATTTACGGCTGTTTATAGTGAGCAAATATAGATTTGGGTAACTTAATAGTGTGTTTGTGTACGTGAAACAGTTGTGTAAATCTCCACAATGGGAATATTGAAGAGGCCGTGTAGCAGCTACAGAGTGTGTGAGAGTTCAAAGAAAAACCAAAGCAGGGAAATTATCTTACCTCATAATGAAAACAAAAAATTCATTGGAACTTGTTCCTAATGTGGAAGGTTCTGTTGTGGGCAATAATTCAAATATGAAGGACATATCCAGTGATTCATTGCAAAGTTCTACTGCACTAACAAGAAGTTAAAAAGAGAAGCATTTTCTCAAAGTAATTTTACTTGCCCAGAGAATAGTGAAAATTTTGATTGCAATTCCTATTTATTTATTCACGAAGATGTGTGGAAACAATTATTTGTGAGTTTGTAATGCAGTGTTTGTAAATCTCAAACTGTAAAGATAATTTCTGAAAATTTAGAATTTTGTTCTAAGTGAACTGTGAAGAGCAGTGCTTGTGAAAATGTACCATTCCAAGTGTATACATCACCAAAAATGAAAGATAAAAGTTTTCAGAGACCTCCATTTGAAATTAATGAAAAGGTGATGGACTAATTTCTTTCTGTAAAGAGAGGCCATTCAGCTATACAAACTTTTCAATGACTATGGAAGTGAATGCCATGGGGCTCAATACCATATTCTGAAATGTTACACAGAATGGTGTAACACAGAAATGTTACAAATTCATGAGCACTCAAATTAAAATGTTTTTCAAGAAGCTAAGTTCGTAAAGCATTCATCGAAGCCAATCCTTCATTAAAAATAATGAAATTATAAGTATTTGTGGATCATATGATGGCACTTTCCATAAATATGGGCACACATTGAATTATGGTCTAGGTTTTGTCTGGGGTTGTGTTGGATTATGAAATATTGTCAAAGTATTGTGATATATGTGTTCAGGAAGGAGAACACATGAATTTGAAATATAAGAGTGAAAAACACAAAGTTGGGAATGTCGACAAAATCACAATGGGTCATCAAAGTCTGTAGAAAAAGATGCAGTAGAAATTTTGTGGTGTAGGTCTGTCCAGCAGGAAAAACATGTGATACACAGAAATGCTGTGAGATGGTGATGCAAAAACGCATACTTACTTAAATGAAATTAATGTATACAGTCCAGATTCTGCGATTGTAAAGCAAGAGTGTGTTAACTGTGTCAAATCGTCTGGAAATGTACTTTGCAACTTTGTGAAGGAGCGGAGAGGTGTGACATTGGGACCGAAGAAAGAAGAGATGAATTGGCTGAAAGAGTTACAAAAACATTAACCAGTTATTACAGAACTGCTATTGCCCAGAATTTAGATTGCAAAAAATGGAAAATGATATTTATGCCACCTTGAAACACTACAAGTCTCGTGACAAAAACCCACAGCATGACACTTGCCCAAAGGGTGCTGGCAAAGCTTGTGGTGCTAGTAAAATTGTCAGTCGGTGGAAGGTCATGTAACATGCAAACCAAAAGGTGAAGTTGACAGAGAATATTGTGATGAAAATTATGCCCATTTATCATGGACTGGCATCAACAACTCTTTTGGAAAGGTATACCAAAGGCAAAGCTCTGAAAATCAGTGAAGCTCTACATCACCTCATTTGGGATAAATGTTCCAAAGAAATTTTTGTGTCCAAAAATAATTTTGAATTAGCTGTCATCAAAGTAGGTTGTGAGATGTGAAAAATCCCTTGAAATACACCAAGCCTTGAGAGGGTAACCCACTGTGAAACTTTGAAAAAACAATTTCACTCCAATGAGGTAAAAGGCATAGTGTCCAAAGCTAGGAAAGAAGATGAAAGATGATGCAGAAGAAAAAAAAATGGAGGAAAAGGAATCTGAGGATCCAACTTATTCACCAGGAGGATTCTAAGGTAAGTGTGTGTGCTTGTAAATCTTTTATTCCTATTTTCTTACCTTTTTTTCTTTTAGCATTTCTCTTCAATTAACATGGTCTTTGCAGAACAGTTTTTAGAATATATATAAATAAAATTTGGTATTCAAGTTAATTGAAATAGTACAAATGTACTAGCATTGGGTTTAATGTTTGCTAGTAATTAGTGTATTTAAATTTCTTTTTTAAATTGCATTTACTTAAAAGAATTGATTTTTTTTTCTTTTTTAATGTCAAACATTTGTACAATCAAAAGTAACAACTTGACATTAAACCCCAGGGCAAATTAAGAAAGTTGATGAGCTTGTAAGAAAATATGAACTTTAAAAAATAAAATTGTTTGCTATTTATCACCATTGAAAACTATATTAATTTTATCACGTTTAAACTAATAGGTTTATAATGCTGAAATTTTGACGTATATCGATTTATATTAATATACATCTGTGGTGCACATTTAAAAAAATTGATGTATAGTTTAGAAATTCATGTAATCAGTCATATCATAATCAGTTAAAAGAAGATCAATTGAGGAAAATTGACTCACGTTTCTTCCCTGCTGCTCTGATGCTGAACAGGCGCCTCCTTTCTGCAAAAGAAAACAGTACAAGCTATTTGACTATTTCACAATAAATGCATAAGCTAACATAACTAGATGGCCTAACATAGCTGAGATGGCCTTGTTTGCTTCTGGACATAAATGTAACTTCATTTCTGTGCACGTCTTTTAGAATTCAGTGGAAATACAATTATTCAAATTATCGTTTCCATGTTATGCTGCAGGAAGTAATAAGAGCCAAAATTTATTGCTTATTTATCTTTGAAAATAGATTTTATTACATGGGAGTTTTTTGTTTTTTTTCTCCTTTCAAAATTCAAAATTTATTGCTTATTTATCCTTGAAATAGATTTTATTACATGGGAGTTTTTGTTTTTCTCCCTTTCAAAATTAAAATTTATTGCTTGTTTATCCTTGAAAATAGATTTTATTACATAGGAGTTTTTGTTTTTTTCTCCTTTCAAAATTCAAAATTTATTGCTTGTTTATCCTTGAAAATAGATTTTATTACATGGAGTTGTTTTTTTTTCCCTTTCAAAATTCAAAATTTAGAGTATATGACTTAGTGTAGGGATCAAGAATTTGAAATGTGCACACAATTCACTTTTCCCCATAGCACGTCATACGCAGTTTTTAACTGTTTTTTTGACGTAAAATAAATAAATAAATAAATAAAACTAACTGAAATGAACATGAAAGCACTTATGGCAAAAAAGACAAAATTGAAAATACATATTCATTGGCTTAAATGTTACCCAAGGCATGACAAATTTAATTTATCAAAAGCTAATAAAAAATATACTCTAACTTTGTAAGTTTCTACTAGCGTTAATTTTAATATAAAAACCTTTGAACATTTGGAAAGTTTGACTATCTCCTGGATGAGAGGAATAAAGTAAACTTCCATAATGCACAGATACAACATTAATAGACATATCCAGAATTAGTGGTAATTCTGGTAACCTCTCCCCCCCATACATATCTAAACAAAATAAGGAATTTCCTGTCAACCAATACACAGAAAATAATCTGTTGCACTCATGTCATGTGTGTGGAAATAAAACACTTTTATTAACTGCAAGAGTATAAAGAACTCACTGTGAAGTTCCAACTTTGCACCTCCGTATAAAAATGTTATGATAATCATTCACATTGATTATAACATCACATTAGAATGACTTAATTTCTTCAATTTTGACAGCATATTATATGTGCCATTTATAACTTTACTTATTAACTGATAGTTTACAACTTTTTTTATGAAAAGACTTGTTATGATTGCTGTATCATAATTTCCAAGAATTTTTTTTCAAATTTAGAGTCCTCAATGCAACATTACAGTGGAAATGTTTAATAAAATATCAAATCTAAAAGAACTATGTATAAACAATATCATAATTTCCTGACTGACACTCTTGGTTGATTTCTCGTTTTGGGCAGATTTTTTCACAAGTATTCTAACTTGCTATCCTTTTATTGGATTAGGACGTTACAAAGAATAATTAATTCTCTCAGTTGGTGTTGGAACTGGTGCAGGAAATTCTGAAAGGAAACATGTAAACTTCAAAGATAATAAGTTTCTTGTAGTGTAGAATCGTAACTCGAAGTAGTAACTCTTACAATTTCAAACTGAAGTTCAATTTGGAGTAACTTGTTCATTTAAAAAACAAATTTGTTTTTAAGTGAATGAGGGAAGAGGTTCCAATAACAGATGAAAATGAATCAAAATATATTAGCAGGGAAGCTAATTAGCTTGAGAATAATTTCAGTTTGTAGGAAACATCACTTTCATTCCAAAAAGTTTCTCCAGTAATTTTATATTCAGAGTTTTGTGATGTTTGCCATTATAACAGGAAGGAACATAATATTTTTGCTCTCTAGTTTCAGTAAAATGTCTTGAAATAAAGACACAAAGAAATGTATGAAATACTCCTAATTTGTTGGTCTGTCGTCATTTGTGATTTCATTTTCTAAATCAGAAATCCTTTTCCAGATTGAATGTGGGATTCTTCTAGACAGAGTGGAGTGAAATAAAGTATGCCTTCAGTGGTCTCTAATGGAGTCTCTCTCGAGCTTTGACACATTGAAACAAGTCTATCTTTAACTTCGAGATAATCATTGCATTGAAACACACTTAACACTCCCTGGAATTCAGATTCACATAAATTAAAAATTGTGAAGCTTCATGCTTTTGCGCCAAATTTGAAAACTGCATACAGTTTTAATATGATATTTCAATGTCAGCAGGCAATGGTTTCAGAGGATTCTTTGCACTGTTGTGAATAATGTGGTAGTTCCAATGAGCTTCTTATTTCATACAATAACTTCTGATGTGCCAAGTCATTTCTACTGTAATTAACAGATGCTTTTTCAGCACCACATGCTGAGACATTTTTTAATTGAAGATGGTTTCCAATCAGACATCAGAACAGGTGACATAACTGATCCTGAACTGAAATCCTAAAATTTAGCCTCATAGAATTTAAGATTTTGGTATACAGCCCTTCAACAGTAAAATACGAATTACATTTTTCAATTACCTTTGATGGTTGCTTGAGAAACAAAAGAAAAAAATTAACAAGTTTTTAGATCATTAAGAATCAATCCTATGGATAAAAGATGTAAAACGTGATTGATATTAGTAGGTCCTATTGTTCTTTTACATTACATGTTCTTCATGATTTCGGAATTATCTATAACTTGTTTTGTAACTTTTTTGGAACAATCCTGCACTGGAAAAGAAATGTGGCACTTGATGCTGTGAAAAACTTTGACCAGTTAAGCTTTTGCCACCTATTCATTCTGTGTACTATCTCTTTTTACTACTTAAAAAGAGTTTATTGCTGCGAGATTTTTTTTCCCCGTAGTATTTGGTTTTTGCAGTGCTACAAGATTACATTCACTCCATTGTACCCTCTTTAAATGAAATTTGAGAAATTTTGCATTAGACTGTTGTCTGAGTCATCGAGCATAATGAAATCATAACTCTTTTCCCAGGCTTTATAATACTGAAAACTGCCACATTTCACAGTTGATTTATGTTCCATTCTTCATTAATTTTAAAAAAATTTGCAATGTATTATCAAAAGTATACAATAAATAATTTATTAAAACTATTCCAACAATTAAATTAATATGAACAATGATATAATATTTATTATAATAATATAATTTAAATTTACTGTATACAATGATCATCAAAAAAAAATTTTAAAGGTTTTTTTTTAAAATACAGCCATGAAATTTTTAATTTTTAAAGGGGAAATTTTATATGAAATTGATTTCTTTGTTAAAGTGGTATAGGCCTGAAAGGCATATATGAAACACACTTTTAGCTTAAGTGTGCAGAGCTGTGCACTTGAACAGAGATAAACATATTTTGAATACTTTCCAAACTAACATGATAATCGTGGACCTGTGCAATAGCCAGGATTGCTCTCATGAGCAATGTCAGCTCCAATCGAGATTAAAAACTTGCCAAAATAAACACTAAAAGCTGTACTAACACTTGTTGACTCATACAATACTTTTTTTTTCTCCGTTGTATAAGATCTTTTTACACTAACACTATTTTAATTTTTCAATTAGTAATTCTGATATAGAAATAGAGAAAGAGTAAAAACGTCTGCCAACATATTAATATGTTGACAAAGATGACCTCTTTATTTCTTCTTATAAGAATGTCAACAACACCAAATCAGAATTCTACAATTAAAACATCTGACAACACTATTCATCAATATCAAACTCCACTCTTAGCAATCACTAGTGCAAGAAGACAATTATCTGCTGTAGAAACTGCCTATTTACTTGTCTTAAAACTAAACAAAAGTTTTGAATTGTCATTGACTGTCACAATGGCAGAATTATTACTTGCAATGGAACCAATTGAACTCTTGTTCAGTTCCTCTTTCACCTATAAAAACAAGAACTTGACACAGAGGCACATACACTTTAGCAACTATTATATGAATTTGAATCACATTTTAATGTACTGTTCATTATTAAACTCTGAAATCTATTATATCCTTTGTCAAACATTTGATGGTAAACAATCTTATTAAAATGATTCTTAAAACTACTCATTTTATATTACAACTATCCTTTTATCTCTTTTCCTCTCTCTGTCTCTCTTTTTCACTCTATTACCCCTTTCCTCTTTCCCATCTCTCTTTATCTCGCTTTCCTATCTCTTTTCCATTTTTCTTCCCATTTTTTTCCCTCTCTTTCCCTCCTTTCCTCTCCTTTTTTCAGATTCTTTTCTCCTCTTCCCTTGACTTCCCTCTCCTTTTCTTTACCCCTCTCGCTTTCCTTTCTGTTTCTACTCTCTTTTTTTCTCTCTCTTGTCCCCTTTCTCATTTCCCCTCTTTTTTTCTGCCCCCTTTCCTCTTTTAATAATTTGTTATTTATTGAAGATCTACCCAGTCTTCTGTCACATTCACTTCTACTTTTAATATTTTGAGATTTTAAGAAATTTTCTTTATACAAACCTTGACCTGACAATAATGAATACACGCATACAATGAATTGTCGAATTTGGTGCAGTCGTTCGAAAGTTTTGAGTTTACATACATTTGCAATCATTTTTATTTATATAGATTCATTTATTTATTTAGTTTAGGTCGAAAACAGTTACAACTGCGTATGACGTGCTATGGGAAAGTGAATTGTGTACATTTTCAAAATTCTGTGATCCTACACTAAGTCATATACTCCCGTGTAACAACTCCATGTAATAAAATCTATTTTCAAAAATAAAAGGCATTAGATTTTGGCTCTTATCCATGTTGTCCTTCGGAATAATACTTGCCGCGACAATATGGAAACGATAATTTGAATAATTGTATTTCCCACTGAATTCTAGAAGACGTGCACAGAAAATGAAGTTACATTTACAAGGATTACGTTTACAAGGTAATTGTAATCATGTTCTCAGTAAATAACATTTACAGAAAACACCTACCTCGCCTCCTCCGTTGTCTGACGTGCGCACGAAGCTCTAACTTGAAGACACTGAGAGGTGACAGGGTTTGCGGACCCCAGTAGTGCCTGACCCAACGTGACAGACATTGACTGGTGCAGCGCCCTGCGGACCAGAACCAAACTAGTTGGAGCGCGTCTAGTAACGCGACGGCAAATACACTCGTTCTGATGGCTTCGAATGGTTGATTGTTAGTGATTCCGCCAACGGCCGTAAATTAGCCCCGAAAGGGTGTACTGCATGCCCTTTTCTCCAATGATTTTCCACCGCTGAATGGTGAGATTGCGCCGACCACCTGCTCGGCTAGGGGGGTTTTTCCCGCAACCAGGTATCTCCCACCTGCGAGCCCGCCCCAGCAGGGACAGGCTGTGGCGCGTGGTGCATGTGTGTGTGTGTGTGTGGGAAGGGATGAGGATAGGGCTGGGAATGGGAAGGGAAGATCGCGCGCGGTCCGGGGCCCCTTTTGGGTAGGGTACTGCCCGGCACTCGCCTGGTAGTCGGAGAAACCTGGGAAAACGATCGATCAGAGCAGCCGGCCGCAGAATTCTCCTCCAGACAGCGACTGAATTGACCCGCTGAAAGCTAGTGTCGAAAATCCGCCATCGTGGGGGGAAACCCTAGGACCTCCGGTCAGAGGCACTCCCGGACATCATTTGATGCACTGAGCACCTTCCCGGTCTGATGACTCGGGCCTAAGCTCCGGCTGTGTGCTAGCGTGGTGCATGTGTGTGTGTGGTAAGGAAGGGATGAGGATAGGGGCTAAAGGGGAAAGGGAAAAAGATCGCGCGCGGTCCGGGGCCCGTTGGTAGGGTACTGCCCGCACTCGCCTGGTTATTAGTCGGAGAAACCTGGGAAAACGATCGATCGGGAGCAGCCGGCGCCAGAATTCTCCCAGACAGCGACGAATTCGACCTCGCTGAAAAGCTAGTGCGAAAATCCTGCCATCGTGGGGGGTAACTAGACCCCCGGTCAGAGGCACTGCTGTGACATCATTTGATGCATTGACCCACCTCCCGGTCTGATGACTACGGAGAGAGATATTTAGCGGAAAGCAGTATAAAAATGAAGAGGAAAATAGTTATTGTATGTTTCCATGTTTACATGACTCGTAGACATTAAAGGCAATGGAAAAACAAATCCCAATTAAGTTGAAAACATTGTTGACGGTTGATATTTTTCCCGAAATGTATGCAAATTCCGAGAGTTTTGGGTCCAGAATAAATTACGACGTTTGTGACCGGATTTATCTTTGGGGATGCCTCAACAGTAAAGTTGAAAAAAACATGGAGAAAATTATTGTTGGGTGATGAAGAAACTTGAACAATGTTGTGGCGCTTGTTTGCTTGGAGGGCATTTGAACATTTTTGAGAGGTCCGAAACCAATTTTTTTTCCTACCAAATAAAATCGTTTCTTCTAAAATGGGTTTGTAAGGAGAGCACAAGGCCCTCTGTCCAGAGCGAAGGAGCGCCCTGCCCGCCCTGCCCTTTGCGCCCTCTCGAAGCGGGCGATAGATTTTGTTGCTCTGCCCCTCCCAAGCAGAAGGGGAAAGGGCCTTTTGCAACACGAGGCCAAGTGTGAAACAGACGAACGCGATAGTCTGGCCCTTCTCCTCGCATTCGTCATTAAGTCCGTATAACTTTAAAATAAATGTCAACTATTCAAAAAACAAATACACCTTTAATAATTTGTTTCCATTTGATTTATAATTTAAATTTTTATTAGATATTTTTCTGGAAACACTGGGCTTTTCCCTATGATGTGTGTTTAATGGTGAGGTTAGTACAAATGTAGGGGACTTCTTTGTACAAGGACTTTTTATTTATTCTGGGAAAAAATTTATTTATTTTTGTCTTGTAGTTAATATTTAATAATGTAAACAGTTAATATATTAAATGACTTTCGCTATCATAGAAAACTAGCAACAGCTATTTTTTTTAATACGTATCATTTGCTTCTGGGAGGGTGCAGAATGAGGGGCGTCACTGGTAAACATTTCATCATTCCAATGACCTGCTTTGTCGATATTGTAATAATCATATTCCTCGAAAACTCACTTGAAACTTCTCCGGATAGCTAGCGTATTCATTATTGGTAGCATTCCAAACCACTGGCACTGAAAAAGCCCGCCCATAAAGGCTCGAAAAGCACTTCAAATTTGGACTTGCGTTTTCGATGATTTATTGTGTTAATAATGTTCGAAACAAACAATATAATGATAGGCCGGTGATTAATGTGTCGTGTATCTAGTGTTCTGATATGAAATATTAAACAATGTTACATTGTTGTATAAAGACACACAACATCTTGAGAGTTTGTTTCGCCTTCCGTGGCAACGGTCTGGAGCTGTGGATATATTCTTGGATCCACGACCTCCTGCCCGTCCGCTTTACGGAGACATGACGAAACTCTCAGTTTGGCTCCGCAGGTTCTAATTGTCAAAAGCACTAAAAACATTTTACTGTTCACGTTTTCGACGCGACACTATCTGCTGAAGAAGCTTCATTGAAATCCGAATGTAATGATATTAATTCAAAATTCAATTAATACAAACTTATCGTTTATATCAGCATTTTGTTCTAACAGCATTTGACGATCCTAGTACGTGGAGACCCTTTCCCAGAGCTATTCCCACTGAATTAACGAGGCTCGCGAAACGATCGGGCTCATCACGTTCCAAATTAGCAATTCCTGTTAAGTGTTGTCGTATGTTAGCTGTCGTTATCTTTCTGAAATATATGAACTGGTAGCATTTCCAGTTTATGTGCCATTGATATTTGTTTCCAAAATATGATTATAAATTGTTTCGTCCATAATGCCATCGATGAAAATAGAAGTTGCTCTACACGTTGCACGGTGTGCATTTTCCGAAATCCTGCCAAAACCTCAAAATGAAATCGCTTTACTGAACTTTGCAAATACTACGACACACTGCATACTTGGGGCATCTGTTTCTGCCCACTTCGGGTCTCTGGGTCAATTCCTGGCACCAGTAGTCACCTGAACGTACCCTTCGCGCGTTCGGTAGACCTGCAGTGAGAGTAACATAGAGAGACAGCCTTTATTTGAAGTGGTAGCCATACAAAGTTGTGCAGAGAAACTGACAGTATGGACTTCTTCCTGAAGGTTTGTAGAGTATTTTCATGTTTGTTTTATATGCATAATACCGACGTGGGATGAAATATTAAAATGCATGAAATTAATACAATAATTTTAATTACTCATAAGTTCACGTCGGCTGAAAGTTACCAATTTCGGGAATTCCGCGAGGTTTCTAATTTCATTTACTAGCTGACTGTATCCTCTTCGAATTCAGTTATAAAATCATGCCCAAATTGCCCCATTAGTAAATACAAAGAATTAACTTTTGTCGAACACGCGTGACCGCGGAATATGACTCGTCGACATCCTTCCTGAGGACGGGAACTGCTTTTACAATGTTGTTTCTTGGGAAAATTTTTATTCCATTTACTGAAATAACAAATTTATCAATATTATAAACAAAAAAATGAATATTTTTAATTTTTAACAGATTATGACTATTAACTAATATTACATGAACACAATATGGACTGGATTACGCACATTTTATTTCATTAAAAATTGTACATAAAGTAATATTTACATAATATGTCATCAAACTGCCTTAAGGAAGTGTATGCGCTCGATGAAAGGTCAAATATGTATGTGATATCAAAGAAACTCTCATAACACTTTTAAAAAATAAATCAAAAATACAATTGATCGTAAAGTAATATTTGTTTACTTAACTCCTAAGTTACATACCAATTATTATTTATACTATATTGTTATTGTTATGAAATTAGTATTATATTATTTTTAATGAATAATACTGCAACTACAGTTTGAATATGGTCAAGAAACTTATTCAAATGCAATTCAAAGAAAAATGGTCTGAATGTAGAGATTTCCAAACAAGATTATAGTAATAGCAACGACAGTAATTCAGTATGACGCTTTTTTGAGAAACCTAAATATTCCTCTGGAATGAACCGGATAGATGAGGTATATTTAAGATATTTAGAAAAAATCATTGTCAATATCGAGTGGATACGCCATCAGCATTTCTTTTCTTTTTTTAGTACTCACTGATACTGTCAAGAAATATGTTTCAAATATTCATTATACATGCATAGAATCTATTCACAAAAAATATTATTAGGAAGAACTCGCTGAATTATCGGCGCCTCCCAGTTTCGGATAGCAAGAAAAGCGAAGGAATGATGCTCAAGTAATACAAATGCAAATATCAATGTTCAAAATTAAAACATCTTTCAAGAACCTGGTTTAGAAACATCGATCAAGTTCGTGCGGAAGATAATTCTGTTTGACAGTGGCCGTGATTGTTAATTATAATTACGATTTGATAAAACTAGCAAAAGAAAGTAAAAAGAATAACGGCGAAACTAAGCCTGAAAACTATCGCCCAGGGTCATCCTTGTAGTCACAACTTCCTCAAATGGGTACGGAAGGTGGGCAAGAGACCTTACACCTAGAGTGCTTGCGTTGGCTGCCTCTGCGTGCAATGCAGGACATACGTAGAAATGCCAGAGAAAAATGGGGTCATTTCTTGGGCTGAAAATAGTCTACTGGATGAGGATATTTTCTCACCGTTCGCTTTATTCGAACACATGTATTGACAGTGGTATAATGCAATATTATTTCATATTTTAACTTTTTTTTTATAAAATTGTGATTATCGGTTCTTTTCATTCACAACAACTCATCAAGCACATCGATAATAAACATCAGGCTTCATAAATGTTTCATTTGTTTACGAAATATGTTCATGTGTCTATACAAAATCTATGTTTTGAAAATATCAACATCAATGTTGCATCCCTATTCCTGACACCTAGATGAGGATCGCCGATTTAATACTTTTGCATTCTGATTCGCATTCCCTAACAGGAGGTTTATCAGTGAGATAGTAAACCACGTTTTCTAGTGTTATGATCTATCATTTTGAGACAAAACCCCCAGATGCAACTTTACAAAATGTGACAAGGAATAAACTTGTGTATCGATTACAACGGTGCCGACAGAAAACATTTTACAAGTCAAAATTAAAATAATGAATTAGCGTAAGGTGCTTGAAAATTCCAGCCAATCGTCAGTAGAACAAAGTGAAATTAAATAAAACAAACGGCATCAAATTCGGTCAACGCATTCGGAAGATATAAATTGAAATAGAATTGGAATTTTTAATGTAACATGAACAGAATATATGGCCATTGTTAAAGGTAGTAAGAAAGATTGTAAACATGGTTTTAAGAATTGTAACAAAACGCACAAACCGATTTGGCTGAAACATTGGGAAACAATAGATTAAAACACGGGAAAGACGACAAAATTAGTGTCAACTTTCTCGCATGTTCGGAAGCAAAATTATAACATAATATTTGGAAGTTTGCAATGAACTAGAATAATAAACAAATGACGCCATGTTACGAAGAGAAGAAAGTCATCGGAATTAACTACATATTAAAAAGCAGAGAGTGGCAACTATTTTTCCAGAAGCCTTTTGTAACAATGCAAGTTGCTGAAAAAATTTCGATGTAAAGACAGATGTGTCGTGGGTACCGGGATGAACGTTTCGTGTGCGCGAAATTGGCGCGTAGTTAAGTTTCTTTCGAAAGTGTAGTAATTCAAATAGAGAGTAAAGTTGTGATGTTTGTTGGAACTTTGAAGTGTTAGCAAAAAGGAACAAAATTCGGAGTAATTTTATTTTATTTTTCAAGTAGAATTTTTTTGTGATTACGGACAATCAGATGTTATTTTTTATTGTAAGAAAATTCAACGCTACGGACATCTCGTTATAAGATATAAACGAATAGATTCTGAGATCAGAACAATTGGACGTTCATTTTGAATGTAAATGGATGTAAACGATAGTAATTTCGAGAAGTGACGTGTTTGAGGAAACGCGAAAAATAGTTGGTTTTTGTTTTGTTTTGCCGAACAGTACGCAACGAGTACATGCAATTTTGTCAAACGGTGACGGACTAGCAACTGAATAATATCATTTATGCGGACAATAGCGGTTCGCGAGAATTGGTTTCCGAAGGCGACCGCCAGCAGGACCGGACGGCGGCCACCGGACATCATCGCCACGAGAGCTGCGCCGCAAAACAGGGAAGTGACACGTGTGTGTGTGTGTGTGTGTGTGTGATTTTCTTTGCAGACACTTCGTCTGAAGATGCATTCCGTAGCTGAAAAGAATTTGTTGAAGACCAAGTTTTGTTTAATAAAATTAAATTCAGAAATGGTCAAGGAAAATCAGGAATGCGCATTCGATGTATGAGTGAGATTTCATATTGTTTTGTTATTATTGTGCGTGAATGAGTTTCTTTGTTGTGTTTTTGTTTCTTGGTATGTCTATGTCATAGGATTACTGTGTATCAGTGTGGAGGGAAAGACGGTGAGTTGTTACCGTATATGATGAAAGGAGGAAAAAGCCCGAAAGCAGTAATAAACGAATGAACAAAAATATTGTTCGTTTTACCAATTGAGCATGCCTCGTCATTTACTGTATGCCCTACTTTTGCACAATCCAGTCACCTCGCCTTGGATTCCTGTATAGTGCCAGCATGTGTACGCTCCACTCCACAATGTCGCTGCGCCAAAGGATTAGGCGCCAGGGGCCAGGCAGGATGTGAGAACAATGCGGTATTGGGAGAATTCCGAGAGCTAGGGAAAGGGATGCCCAAAATGCGGGACAGCGCATTTTGCCGCGTGCCGCGTGCAAAATTCTTAGAATCCAGGGCAATGGATGCCCAAAATGCCTGGCAACGCGACTAGCGCGGGCCGTTGAAACCAGTGACGTTTCCGGGTCGTGGGTGGGAGCTATATAAGAGCGAACGCAGAGCGCGGGGTGGGGTTTGTCGAGCTGAGTGGAACCCTCGTGCGAACGCACAAAACTGCGCCCAGGGCGGTGCCGGAGCCGAGCAGTTCGTACGGCAGCCCATGTGTTGGGACGCCGGGGTGGATATTTCCACGGGTGACCTAAGTCGCTGGAGCCACGTGCTGTGTGCATAAGGTTCGCTGAGGAGTGGCGCGGGCCACGAGTCAGATTACATTTTTAAGGATCGCTCCTGCGATCAGGGGAGTAAACGTCTACCAAGAGCTAAGAGTAACTTAAATATTTATTGTACATATTGTAGATAAACCTGTACATGTATCATTGAAGCTCGTGTCTGTGTTATTATGTATTCCACGACGTCACCGTAGGACCACCACCTCATCCACGGCTGCAGGTTGTAAGAAGTTTTATAATAGCTAGCTAAAAGGGCAAACGATAAGTTCAATCAAGTACAGCGAGTACAAAATATGGCACCCAACAGTCACAGCAATATCATGATATAGAGGGAAATTAGCCAGGCAATAGTAGCAGAGAGAGAAGAGAAAAAGAGTTGGCCACTTAGCCGAGGAGGGAGGAACCATTATTGGCTGCCCAACACATGAAGACCAGGGATAGAGGGAGGAAGAACCGTACACTAGTAGTATGTTGAAATGTTATAAATAGAATTGATACCCAATTAAATGTTACTGAAAAGCGTGTGTACGATGTTTAGAAAAATAGTATCTCAATGCAGAAATGTAAAAGTTGCCGAATTAATAACTGTATAACAAAACATAATTTATCCCCCTCATAGACGGATATTCCTCTTCTAGTGTGGTGTTCTTGTCTAAGGGTTAAAGTTGTATTGCTTTCATGACAATTTAATGCATTAAAAATACATATATATGTCACAATACAATGATGCCTCAAATAACTTTTTGACGGTATTCGAAGGAAGACGGAAATATGTGAACAAGATATATAGTTCTATACGACTATTACAGATGATATGAGACCGTTTGGTTGTGGTACAGCATCACTAGTTTGATAAGTGGAGAAAAATATATTGAGATTAAAAAGGACGAAACCATAAACCGACTACCCGGCTTGCCTGCCTGTCAACAAAATTCCACCAAGTCCCGCATCTATCATTTACTATGACCTCTGCAGTACGATGTGCACGGTACTCGGTCTAAAGCTCCTCCCCTCATATTACAAAAAGTTCAACCCTCGATAACTTTCATACATTCTTGGCTCTTGTTTTACAAAACAATCTCCAGTTCCCTCTACGTCATACCCCATTACTAGTTTACCACCAATCCTGCATGCCCTTATATCACTATCTTGTGTCCGTTACTTGCCGCGCTATGTTTATAAAAACTTATTATACTTACTTACTTATTTATTATACTTCTTCCCTTTCCTAGTTGCTAGGAGACGCCCAGCCTGCATGCCTATACCTCAACATTTACACTTTTTACGATGGTTAATAAATTCTTGTCTAATTCCCATCAAAATGTTATTGACAGTTTGATATATGTCACAGTATATATTACATTTATATTTTCTATAAATTAATTAAAATAGGTGTTATTTGAAACAAAAGTCAAATTAAATTGGAACTGAGGTCAAAATTTGTATCATTGACTTTAACAATGCAGGTTCACTTTTTGAAAATGGCAGTCCAAAGTTTTAAGTATAAACCCCAAGGCAGAAGAAATATGATACACCTAAGATTGCAAAGAAATAACCAAATGAATCTCCTGGTGATGGAATAGATTTAAGGCCTACTCCATTTTCTGTGTATGATGAAGTAAATCAAGGTTATTTCTTGTAAATATTTGTACTGAATTCCAAATTTTGTATGATATAATTGTAAATACAGTTTGTTCCCTTACCAATTATTACACTTTAATAAGATCCTCCTCCTCCTCCTCCTCATCATCATCATGATCATTATCAGCAGCAGCAGCATCCATGGTTTAGTTTTGTCATTGCAAGATTCTTAGATCTCTACTGCCTGTTTTAGGTTTGTGTATGATCTGCTGTATAACTCATTAAACATTAATTTCATCAAGTAAATTATGTGGCATTTCGTTTACTCTACAATAGCAAAAGTACAGAAAAGTTTACCCTTTTTCCTATATTAAAATATATTAATTGTATTATATTAATTTCTTATTATTTGAAATTATAAAAGTTAAGAAAATTTAAACATCCTTTTTGGAATAATTTTCATTGTGAATTAAATGAAGATTATCATTTAAAAGACTTTTTATGACACATATTGATTTAATTCTTCTTCCCCAAGTCTTTGCCCATTCTCATCCTTAAAGTCTGGTGTAGAGCTGATCTGCTGTTCACATATGGCTCATGAAGTAGAAAGACACTGGTGCTGTGCCCAGAAAATGCGTGAGGTGGCATAAATGTATAAATCTTAACATACTTGAAGAACACATAAAATATAACCACCCTGTTTCGTTCCCAAAATGTAATCTTTTGAGTATGATTATATGACCATTCTTTTCTGACTTGGGGACCGAGTAACCCTGTGCCATGGAAGCATTGGCTGACCACCTTCTTGCTTTGTTTAGCATAAACTTTAATTTGTCATTGGTGACCCCTTATTGAGATCACTTAATCAACTTGAACAATTGATAGAACAAATTCTTTTGAATCATTTGTAAAATATGTGCACAATGTTTCAGATGTGAGATGACAAAATAAAAAATTTTACTCTGCAAACTTTGGGGACACAAGAGCTTGAATGTGACACTGGATGACCAACAACATTAATTTTTGTTTAGGCTACAGATTCCATGTATGAATATGAAACATGTCAGTGGTGTTTCTGTGACTTATTTTTAGGACTCCTAGGCGTGTGGAAGACCTCACCCCAGGGGATGTGGTACCACAACTCATGGAGGCCGCCAGGTAAAACACTGTTTAAAACTATTGTTTGATTCTTTGTTACCTTAGAGTACCTATTTATTCTCTTCATGGTAATTTATAACAAATCTCATGTAATTTATTCAATTGCATTCATGCAGCAGCAATCACACTTAAGTCTACTGTAGAACTAAATATATAACAATAACAATTAAATTGAGTTGAATTGAATTGGTTTCTTTATTTACCATCAGTTTAGGATCCTGATAAGTCTTACGACTTAACATTTGGTGCCCAGTTTGTTACAAATGTACTGATAGTTTTCATATGTTAGGAGGTATCAGGTATAACATTATATGCTACACATAATTTACAGGATTGTTTGTTCTATGTTACATAGTGTTACAGGTTTGAAAAGTTACATTAATAGGAAAGTTACATTTCAGTCTTTACAGATTGTTCATAGATTACAGTTGCTCATAGCTCATCAGGTTACAATTTGTTAATAATTGTGCCATTCATATATTCAATTGAAAAATATGATTAATACATACATAACATTTTAGAAAAACGTGTATATTGTAATGAATAATGCAGTGGTGTTATCACTAGTAAGTAAATAATAATAATAATAATAATAATAATAATAATAATAATAATAATAATAATAATAATAATAATAATAATAATAATAATAATATTCAAACTTAAATAATCCTAGGAAATTCTTTTGAGTTTCCTCAATCGATACACTTCTCTCAATATCGAAAATGTTTTGGACAGATGAGGGGATTTTGTTGCTTTCAGAAGTAAATTTAAAAAGGAGATTTCTTTTAGTTTTTAGATGGTTCCTTGGTGAATCGATAACTTTCACATAAATCACATCGATACTTTCACATATGTAAGGTGATCCACAGTGTCTTAAAAAATGATCAATTGTTTATTTGGAATACTACTTTGTGGATTACCTTCTATTAATTGTCTTGTGTTTCAACTAATTACATTATAATTTATAATTTTGGTCGAAGTCGAAAGACGATATTCGCGCTCTTTCCATCCTTTCATATATTTCCCAGAGTCCAACAGATCGACCCCCGTTAAACCTTTCAAAAGTCATTTCCAGGTAATGAAAAAATACTTTTATTAAAACTTTTGTTGAAAATGTAAACTGCTCATATTACGGTCAATGTAACGAAAGGATATGTAACTTATTAATTTTTCGTTATTAGGAAGCTCTTGTATTTTTACAACCAGTTGCTACAGCAGCGCTGCCGTGCTCGTAATCTCTGATTTAGCAACGTTTGCTCATTTTCTAAGCCAGCGGGAAGGTGATTCTTGCAGTATCACAACCTTTTCATATTTGACGGCATCAACATATCGCTTCAGCTTCCTAGTTCGTGCCATACAAGTTTTCTATTGGATTGAAAGTGGATTGCATTGAAGTGAATGTCAATGAAAAGTTATTTAAAGACGTAAGTAATGCGTTAAGTAGTTCGTATTTCGTGGTTTTGTGCCAAGAACAATTTATAGCAAAATGCTCCGCAAATATTTACATAATGGATAAAAGTTCGCAATTCTTGGCAGGAGCTTTTAGGAAACATTTGAAATTCATAACGTTTTCCACTTTGATTGTGTAAGTCAAACTTAAAATAACCTAAGAGCAGAGTTCTAATAATCGAGGAGCACTAGAAACTATTTCGTAATAGAACTATTTGAACATAAGAAAATTACATGGTTTCTTAACGATATTAGAATTAAATTTATTGTTAAAACGCCTATGAGTTGACAGGTGATAGTAGTCCATAGATTGTAATGTTAAGATCCATCGTCTCAGGTCCGTCTCCTTTTCGCAGGGATGAATTGCCAGTTATTTACATGAAAATTGTTGGAATATAAATTACCTTGTAATTTTTTGTTTATTGGATTTTTTAAAAGTAGATAAAAAGGACTATATTTGAATCGTAATGTATTTATCATTGAACATGGAGTAATGGTGTAGTTTAACTATTCTATTGTAGTAAGATCTCTATACTTATTTTTAAAATAACTATTAGGACTTTCGTTTGACTTTTATTTCTAGTGAAATTAATTTCACCTGGAATGGATAGATCAAATGAAACTGAATGATATATTTGTGATTTTTTTACAGGGGTTAAAAAGCAGCTTTTGATCTGAAATAATATAAAATATTGGAATTTTTCTTTTAGTTCTTTTGCAGCTGCGTTGAAAATTCTCAGCTGAGAGGAAGATATTGCCTTGCCCCTAAACCCTGAAGCCGAATATTCTGTACTCTCCTGTCCGTGATGTGTGCAACAATTTGAAGTGCATTTGCGATGATACACATCAAATCGTTGAAAATGATTTCTCTAGACAAGCAAACAGTAGACAATTTTCTCTAGACAATCAAGATGCGCAATTCCTCTAGTTTATTTATATTACGCAATATTAACCCAAGATAATAAGCTAAGATTTAAAAATGATTCAATTAAAAATGTGAATATTCTCCCTTGAACAGCCTCTTTAAGTAAATCCGCGTCGCGAGATGCAGGCAAAACGAAGTAGTAGTGGCTAGAACCGTACTTAAAATACGCAAGAGTTGAACTTCAATATCGTGACCAGAAGGACATTTTTTCAGTGAAGACAGTTTTAGCCTTTATTCAGAACTGTCACAGAAACTGAGAATAACCATGCGGTAAATGTTCGTTTGAGTGATGCAGAGAATTTGTGATGGATGGGCGAAAGAGTCATAAAAGAATTTACTTTCAACCTTTTTTGGAAGAAATTGCTGAAGATATTTCCTCGATTGTAATTTTTCTGCGATACCTTTTGGTTTCTCCGTGCACTTCGTATTCTTTATTTTAAATTATTGACAGCAGGGTATTTAGACATAAAATGTTGAAAATTATAAATTCCATAGACGAAGTTTAGAGTTAATCGCGGAAGCTGAAGTTCTTATCCCCAAGGCAAACTGAGACGCGCCTTAATATTATTAGTCATATTATAGAATATCTAAGAGAAGCTATACTTAAATTAAGACTATAAATAAACAGGACCTGAAAAAACGAAACTGCAAATGGTCGAAATCTTCAGGTGTATGAACGGTAGGTACTTGTGAAATACATTTATAGTACAAGGTATATATACGTCTTGATTTTTATTTATGAATCTTCAAATAATAAAATTAATTATTTTTCCATTAGGTCCATGTTCGTCTCCAGCCTTCAGGATCTTAGGGGACAAGGTACTCAGTTTACCATCCACACGAGTCGTAACCCAAAATAAATTTAATTCTTGAAGTCAGTAAGTTTATTTTATATAAGATTTCAAAATATTAATGAAGCGAATGATAAATCTGTGTAGTTTTAGACAACTACTGCAAATCTCCATTTCTGTTATTTTTCTTTAACATCTTTTCTACGCCCATATTTTAGGTTTCCTTTCACATTTCCTAAGTAAACAAGATGCGTAATTTTCTTCAATAGGTCAAAGCGAGTCTTGATAATTGAGTTAAAATTTATTTACATGAGCCGATTCTGCATTAAAATGACGGATATAGCCCAGTAACTTATAACAAGAAATGCACGTTTTTATTTATAGAACATTGATGTTGCTACTCGTATTATCCTCATTTGGGATAAAAATGCGACATTGTAGTCGAGCAGCAACACGGAATTTTCCAGCGACGGTGAACGCCGCATGGCTGTATCATGGAAATTTCGAAGTGTTTAGTTGAATCTGTTTAATTGTTTTTGGTAGGGTAAATGAGGCCAGTTACAGTACCGCCGGTTTTGCTCCCTCTCTAGCTTCAGGTCAGCATTATTAATGTGGCGTATAGTGAAGGTGAGTTGAATACGTCAATAACATTGAAACGTAACATTGAAAATATTTATTTTTGGGCCTGTGCTTCTGCGGCGCTGCGTATCAGTTCCAGCGTTGTTTTGGTGTAATGGTTACAAAACGAGGGCATACTTATAGAAGATTATAGGAACTTCTGTACCATATACCGTAGACCAAAAATGAAAATAAATTTTGTATTTTTTCAGAGGCTACTTTCTATATTTTGCCATGCAGATCTTTCTATTGTATATCTTGAATTGTGTTTAAATATGTAAGTCTGCGAGGCGTACTCCTGCGTTCTAAGGATTATTAATAGGGTTTGAATTACGTATTCGAACTTTAATACCTTGCAGTAAGCCTTTAATGCTGAATACTGGAAGTGACTATACAGTTTACATAATGAATTCAAAAAGTTTCCTGCCTGTATGGAAACAAATTTTTTCGCCATGAAAAAATATAACTCGTTAAATGTGAAATAGTGGGTATTATTTATACCTACTATTTTTGTGTTAAAAAGTTTTTCAGTGTACAACAGTATTGAAAATTTTGATTTAGATAAATAGCACTTACGTCATTTCAAATATTCGTAATGTGTGATGAACATAAAGAATTCTTGGGTTTGCTCTGCTGGCACCTGAAGGATGTATGCAGAATCTCTTATCAGCTGACATCTATCTAAATCATTAATTTAGGGATAATGAAATTCTTGGTGCCACACCTTGCAGCATTCTGTATTAAGGTACTCTCGAAAATTCACCAACGTTGATTTCATCTGAACTTGGAAGTTCGTTATCTGAACCTTCAGACGATGAAAGAAGTACAGCGGAAGATGTAGACCCTTCACGCTGTTGTTTCTTTCTTTTTCTCTTCTTGTAAAAATCTTTGACTCGCCTTTTCTTATTTATCCGCGATATTTCAGTCTACTCGTGCAAGTTAGCTTTTACGTCCAGTCTCTCTCGGCCGAAGTAAACACATCCTGTCTTCATCCAACATATGTCTAATCATTTGTAAAGTATCCCGCAGTGCAATATCAAAGAGATTGTTCAAATTATTTCTAAATTATATTTACGATGCTTAAAAATATCTTTACACTTGTTTGCGTTTTTTGAAATTTTCTCCACTCTGAGTTAAGGCAAGTTAATAAGTTTTTTTGCAAACAATGCCAATTAGCTCTTGTCGAAACACTTGCTTTTTCTCCAAATATGGACTTACGAACCAAAAGCGTTGGACTTGTTTGTACGAATTGTTAATTTTACTTCCCGTGTGTTATAAAATAATAATTCAAGTACTTGTTTACTTCATGGTTAATTGGTTCCAGTTATTTGGTTTTATATTAATTATTAATATTATCTCGGTTTAATAACACACGTTCCTCGGCTCTGCCTATGACACTAACATATGACATTATGTTAGTTCAGCGACCGCAATCAGGTGTGACACGGTCGATTAAAATTCTTATACTGTTAGTTTCGGGGCTGACAGCGGTGGGTGGTAGGTTTGGACTTGTCCGTCAAGCGAGTTAGCGCTCAAGTCGGCACGAATTAGAATTCTCCGATCTCTACAAAATTTTGCCTAGGCATGTTTGAAGGTCATTCGAACAAAAGTGGAGGGTGAGAGTTCAAAAATGTACAAGTCGGAAAATAAGTGACACCGTAATGTTCATATTCTCTGTAATATTTATTTTTACGTCAAAAACAGTTAAAATCTGTGTGTGACGTGCTATGGGAGAAGTGAATTCTGTGCACATTTCCAAAATTCTGTGATCCTATTCCTAAGCCATATTCTAATTGAATTTTGAATACTGAAAAAAGAGCGTTTTTTGCAAGGATTGTTAAAAAACGTATTTGCTCTGATGTAACAAAATCTATTTTCAAGGGCAAATCAGCAATAAATTTGGGCTCTTACCCTTCATCATGTTCTTCCTCAAGGAATAATACTTCCTGACGCGACAACATGGAAACGAAATTTGAATAATTGTATTTCCCACTGAATTCTAGAAGACGTGCACAGGAAATGAAGTTACATTTATGTCCAGAAGCAAAACAAGGGGCCATCTCAGCATTTGCTCAATGGATCAGGGAAACTGGACGAAAAACCTAATCGAGAGGTCATTGGCCCAGAGGCTGCAGAAATTTGTTTCAACAAAATGAGTGTGGCTGCTTCACAATGGCAAGTCCAACCCCTGTGAAGTGTCCTAAACCCTACCCCTATCCTTATTCCTTCCCAATTCTGACCGCTGGGTAGTGACGCAGGAGCGCGTAGCAGGAGGCGCGTACGCGGAGGTGCTACGTGGCGGTCCGTTTGACAACTGACTGCGACATGACGTGACATCACATAAAGGTGGTTTTGTGAAGAAAATGGCAGATTACTCCCGCGCAAGTTCATGGAGGATTACTCCCCAGCGCAAAGCGCTCAACGCCCCTTAAGGGGCTTGGAGACGCGTTGCGTCAATTTGTAAGATGCAACAAATTTTAAAAAAGTGAGAAGTTTCAAACAGTTCTTAATGCTGTCCAGAGAAGTCGCTAGAGCAGGCGAAGGCACCGCATGCCAACCGCAAAACAATGCGGTGAACAGCCCTTCTCTGGTCGTTCGTACGTTTTCTGAATTTTTTTTCAAAATGGAGTGTGTTAATGACCCAGGCATTAGTGGTTTGTGTAATTGTCTTAGAGAACTCGGGATGGGTCCTCGATACTTTCGATACCTCGATACCCTCGATACTCGGGTGGTATCGATAGCGATCGATACTTTCGGAAAATGACTCGATACTTTTTCGATACTTTTAATTATTTATGCCATTCCCCAACTCTTCTGATTTTACGTAAGAATTGTCTTCTTTACATTCCTCTTTCTCCTATTTTTCTTCTGTTAGCAACAAGGAAGTGTCCGTCTGTTCAGATTCACTTTTACAGTCGTTGAAATTAGCCAACGCTGCAACGTCCGAGCGCCGTGCCCCGCTCTTTATCCCACTCGCGCATGTCACCATCTCCTGAGATAGCACGCAATTCAGCTTTGGGAAACTCTTCCTTGGAGCTCCCGGCAATCTAGTGACGACAGGCACGATAAGCAATGCTCGATGAAAGCGTTTCTTCTCGGGATACTCCCCTCCTGAGCTCACCGCGGAGGCATCTGACGGAGCTCAATTCTGCATTTTAAAATGACCGAAAGACGATTATATTAGTGCATTCCATAAACAAAAAGAGTGACGTGAGGAATTATTTTTAAGAGGATTCAAAAGATGACAATCGTGCTAATTGTAGAATATGTAAAAAACATTTTAGCCCGGTGAAAATTCACACAATACTAGTAATTAAAAAAAACATGTTACATCAATACCACAGGTAGTATTCAGCTCCACCGAACGGAAGTGAGCCAAGCCAACTGATGTTGCACCGGACGTTTGCATCGTCGCAGATTGTTAAATTTAAAAACTGTGTTGAACTTGTGTTTCCTCAAGCTTCAGACGAGAAGCCATCTCATCCATCATTAGAAGATCAAAACATTGTAAAATCTAAATGTAAGGCTTAGTTTTTAAATTTATGCTTAAGTACCACATGTAATTTATTTTTTAAGTACTTCTAAATCAAGATCTGGTGTTTAATAGCCAACTTATGTAATTTTATGGCCACAGAAAGTGTTAAAAATGATATATGATGGTACATCAAGCTGTTAACAGCAATTATTTGGTGGATAATCAAAATTAATAATTAATGACATACATTTTTGGCATTCAAAAACAGGTTTATGCTCATTGTAAAGAAACCAGCCATAAAAATGGCTTCTACTAACAAAATTCCAAATTTAGCTCATTTTTCGGATTGATTGGTATCTTGGTTTTCCGTTGAAAAGGTTGAAAAAGACATTTTTTTAGGCAAAATAAAAAATTTTCCATGTACATGCTAAGTTTCCACTGGCGCCCGCTAGAGTGCACTGTGCAAGAGGTGCACCGGCTGTAAACGCCTGTGTATAGGCAACCTGCCACGTTTGGTATTTTGCCTGGTTACAAGGCGCTATAGGTTACTCTTTGTAAGAAAATAAGGCATATAACCTCTTTACGACCGATTGTTACTGCGTCACGCCCCAGTGACGTTTGGTGGCAACCCCCACCCCTCCATACAAGGGCTCTCCGCCCGACATTTCTGGCCTGCCACTCGCCTCAGCCACGAACGTAGCAACAACTTCTTGCCTGCGACAGGTGTGCCTCGGTATTTTGCCGACATGTGTTTTCTATGTTTTCTTTTACAGGACTCCTTTTAAGATTAAATTTTTGGAGTGGCTTCATATGCCACACTATGATGGAATTGGATTGATTAATCCATAGTATGTTAATGTTTAGATGATTGTAATTTGATATCGCCTTCTTTTACAGTGCCGTTTTTGTAATTTATGAATGTTTATGGTGCGAAAGCACACAGTGTAGGAACTCGCGTCGAGCCTAGACTCCAGGCCGTGTATTAGGCCGCACTAAATTCGCAATATGGCAGCTTGAAAGATTTCCTGTCGGAATAGCCAACTTATGAAACTATAACTCTGATCAAGTCTCTCGTTTTTGTTTTATTTGTAGTCTCATTCACAATCCTCGCGCGGTCTCGAGTCTTGTCCACTGTTCAATAATACATGTTTCGTTTTTCGGTAGAATTAAAAAGAGATGTTCATCTATAAACGAATATTAACTCTGTGAATAATTATTAAGTTAATTAAGAATTATCATTATCAACTATTGCGAGCTTGAGAAGTGTTAAAAAGTGTCAAGTGCAAATGAAAAATACAACCTCAAAAGTTATCTGCGGTCATACTTCTATGTTATTAATGCTTTTGAGATGTGTGTCAACAGTTCCTTCACGTTTTTAAGTGGTAGTAATAAGTTTTATTGAACGCAAATAAATACCACAATTATTGAAGTTAATTAACGTGATATACATGGTAGTTTTTAAGTGATCTAATGAAATGTTCCTAACAGTCCAGTTATGTCAATATCAACGCAAATCCATCCATTTAATTTATCTGTTCAATTATTCATTAGCTTTTAAAAAGTAAGTTCAAAAAATAATGAAAACCATCATTAGTGTAAGTAAGTTTTCAATAACTTATCCATTGTTACCAGAGACAGTCTTTGAAAACGTGTTCATCTTCAAAGGTTCAGTATTAAGTATAGACCCAGATGTTGTTAGGCTTACCATTATTTTCCAGTTATAATTAAAATGAATTCAGAAAAATAATAATAAATATAATATAATTAATTTAAAACAAGAAATACTAAAGGGACACTTAACAACAACAAATAATGAACTACTATAACTATTTCAATTAACTTTATTATTATTACTAAAGAAAACAATTGGAAAATAATAAATAAAACTCAAAAACGCCTAGTACTACTAAATAAATAAATTGAAGGAGATAAAACGCAAAGAACGAAGAGCACCAAAACGCAAAATGCAAATCTTTAGCAACACTCGTAAACTAACACAATTTCACTTGGATGGCTTTGAATGTTGGCGGTATCTACGTAAGTAGTCGTTGTTTCATTGCAAACTTAAATTTTTAAAAATGTCCCTACCGCTTGAAGGTTATATATACAGGGTATTTGTGTGACGGTTGGCAACAACTTTAGCCAACATAAAACGAATCGAAACTACCTTAAATCGAGTATAAATGTATGTTCTCATCCGACAGTGACATTTTTCAAAAGTTGTTCCGTTAATTCGGCTTTTAAGCTGGCCAGCAGTCTAACAAGCGGCGTTTTCTCACAGAGCTGCGTAGGGCGTAATGGTGGCGCAGTCTCGTATGTTAATGGATTCTGCATGTTCTAAACTTGTTTGATTGTATGACGCCAAGCGCATTGGACCTCTGGAGCACCTATTAGAGGGAGGAATGGCCCGTACGGCAGTTGAAGCCGTGCCCTATTCAAAGTACTTCGTACATTGGCATCGAGAGCGGCGATACAAGGTCGCTCGGGTATCAAGCCGCAGTTAGCACTGAAAATGTTCAAACGGCTTTCTCGAAAGTGGCGCTGTAATTGTTGTAATGGTAGAGGCGTAATTTTTATGTAATCAATTCTATTCCATCAATTACGTTCAAAGTTGGTGGCATTCTGAATGTTGGAGTCACTGTTTAAGGTTGTTTTAATGTTGCAAAGGTTTCTATTATTTTAAAGTGTAAGTCATTTCATTGCAGCTTACCGCTCTCATTTGTGTATTTTTTGTAAAGGAAGGCTTCCGAAGACGGGGCTTTTGTCATGTTATTAATTTACGTCAGCCATTTGCAATCCTAAAATGGGTTAATTGGCAAATTCCAGGTTTTTGACGTAGTAATTCTGTATAAACTAATGTTTCCAAAGAGAATTGTAGCCTCCTATTTTTTCGAAATTCACGTTAAAATTGTTTAATATTAGTAATTCTGTGTCATTCCTCTTCCAGCTTATGTTTTGTGCAGCAAGAGGAATATTAATATCTTTAATAATTGTTATCTTGTAATTTCATTATTGTAATAAATAGTTGTTATTAAGTGAAGTTGGATTGTGTCTCTATAGCTCAGACCCTATAGTTGAAACTCACTTAGATATTTTCGAACCATGTGCCTTTTCCCTTTGAAAATGGCACCATCACGAATGTTGGATTCACAGGAATTTTTGTGTTAATTCCGCTCACCTCCATTGGGACCATACACGATCATAATTCATTTTCTTTGCTGTTAATTCAGCTGGCGACCGTGATAAGTTAAAGTTAGATTTCGCTTGGTTCTTAACACAGATCGTACAAGTGAAGCGGTAGAAGTTAATGACCCATGGCCAGTCCTGTCAAGATCATGAAGTTTCAACATAAATCAACCAACAAATATTGATTTTCTGGCCACAAGGAACAAATTTAAGAGGTTTAGGAGACAATTTAAGAGGTTTAGTTTTAGGAGACAACCGTTCAAAAGCAATAACAAGAAAATTTGCTTACATGATATGCAAAGATAATCAATCGATCAGTATTATTAAGGACAATAGATTCAAGGAATTAATTAAACATCTTGAACCTAGATACACCATCCCCACAAAACAACCTTTTAATCATAATTTCGATTCTCCTATATTTCCTTAGTTTAAAAAATTAAATCACTGTATATGATTCCGAATAACTCATTTTCATTATCTTCAAATTATACAAGTATTTATTGTTCAAAATTTTAATTCACATAATTTATTTTTTCGCCATCCTCAACTACATCCTCAACTACATGCATTGACATGTGGTCTCTTTATAGAAATATTTTGAAGAGTGACTACGAAATACCATGCTGTAAATACGAAACCACAGCGCAAGAAGATGAATTAAATGTGCGGACTTTCTTCCTTCTGATGCAAATCTACTACCTTACTGGAGAAACAAAGTGGCTCTCCTCAATTTAAGAAAAAGTGCTGTTCGATACCAGTGCATTCCAACAGCTACAGTGTTTTTGGAGAGACTTCTCGGTACAGCTGAATTGATATGTGAGAAAAAAAAATAATGGACCCAGAAAGAGTTAGTTTTCCTTAATAAGAATCTTTAAAAACTTTAAAAAATGTATGTTCATCTCAATAGTTTTTAAATATTAAAATAGTACATGTATGCATGTGTGAAGAACAAAATATATCCTTTCAATTCTGATTGAACCACTTTTACTGCTGAGCCTTTAAAGTAGTATGGTATCGAGTATCGAAGCTCTGAGACAGGTAACGGTATCGAGCATCGAGAAATTCCGGTATCGACCCATCACTATATAGAACAATTATTAAGGACGGAATTCCATGGTATTGAGATTTCAGAAAATTTCAAAATAAAAGACAACGGTAGAGGGAGCTTCCATGAAGTGCGGTGTACTTGAAATAATGTTCAGGATTCACCACTGCTCTATCTGTTTGTTTCTCCTTCCACCTGATTGTGATTATTCCTGTTTTTGTTTTTTAAAACTTGCTTTCATTGTTGTTTTTTTAATTATAACTATTACTTTTTCAGTTATCTGCTCCATCTCAGTTCATTACTGCCTCCTTGAAGCATGGGAATGTTTTTCTTATTTGTGCTTTTGAATTTCTTTCTATTTTTTATATTATTTTTTCTCTGATTTTTTCCATAATTTCATCTCTGATTTCTGTGTATTTTGATTTTTAACTTTAATTCTAAACGATATCATCATTTTTTCATTTTTAGACGTAAGTAAATTAATTTTTTCACACCTGAGGATCCATATAAATATTACTCAAAACATTGGCTTCCAGTATTATATGGAAAATAAAACATTTTTTTAACTTTTATATTAATTGTCAAAAAAGAAAGGAGGATATGTGAGTTTTAAATTATTAAATCCATTGTAGATTGCGTAGTTTGGCAAAGGACACATACAATGATGTAGGGAAAAAAATACTTCATTTTTAAATGTAAGTAATGAATTTAGATTTCTATTATTTTCTGGTAAAATATTACAAAGTTTTCTTCATAAGTTTGTTAAGTTTCAAGAAAAAAAATTATTTTTAAGCAGAAATGTATCTAATAAAGTGACATAAAATATTATTATGAGGATTTTTTCTTTAATACTTGATTGCTTTTATTCATTATAAAAGAGTTATGCACGAAACACATTGAAAATACTACTAAGCAAAGAAAACATTTAAAAGAATGTTTCAATATAATTCTGTTATTTGTTTTTAAACTTTATTAGCATGGAAAATCATGACCATGGATTGGTAGAGACAGTTGGTTCATGGAGTTAGGTCAATAGTTTTTTACATGAAGTTTAGATAATAATAGAAACACATAGTTTTTTATTCTTATCCTTATACAGCTCTGCAGAAGAAAAATAAATTTTCTGTCATGTTGACACACAAGTAAATATTACTATATTGACCATTCCAAGCCCCAAAGCCATTCAAAACCTATCTCAAAAATAGATTCTATACTGTAGAGAGGTTTTGAATACTACAATAAATGCAATTTCAGTTATTAACCGATCCTCAAAAACTAACGTCATCTGGGGAAGAGTGCCGTAGGGGGCCTTGCGTGTACGCCACAGTCAAAATTTAAGGGCTATATAAATTCGTGTCTTTTGCAGAGACGAATCTCGCGCCTTCGCACTTACATAGTTCACCGGTATGCCGTTAGCGCTGTCATCGGAACCGATGGCCGTGGCCGTAGTCTGGGGCATTTGTCTCGGAATGATTTCAAACACACTATTCAAGTCTAGACATTATTTTCCTTACGGAAAATAAAATAAATATCAATGGTTTCGTTTGTTCATACATTTATTTGTGTGTATGTGCGGAACAAATTATTTTGTTTTATTCATATTAATTGTTATTTAGCGCAAATGAATTGGTTGTTCATAATATTCTTAAAAGTAATATTTTTCACTTATGTAGTTCTGATTGTTTCCCGTTTCACAGTGGAATATGTCATGGAATATTCCATGACATTTGAAAGGCACGACTTTCACAGTCGTGACTTTTCTTGAAAGTCGAGAGTGCGCGTTTACACGTTGACATCTACTTCCACGACATTTTTAGTCACGTGACATGGCTTTAATTCATTCCAATTCATTCACAATATCTGGTACACTTTAAAATGGTGATTGAATGCAGGTATCTTATTCCTGTAAAACATCATCCTAACAAGAAATCCTTTCCTTATGAAGCATTTAGGGGAAACAGTTGTACCTACAGACAATATTCTTGTTTTCTTTTTGCCTCTCTCTTCTTCAGAATATGACACTGGTGATGATTCTGTTTTTGGGATGGTACACATCTCAGCATATTTATGTGTACTAATAATAACAATAATTACGATGATAATGATAATAACAGAAATTACAGTACTAATAATATTAGTATTCATTAAAAGCTAATTTACAGTATTAATGTTAACAATGCCTAATTGAATTGCATATTGCATATAGCAAATCCAGAGTGAAGAAAACAGAATTTTGATGAGGCATTCTCCTTCTAGTACAACTGCAATTGAAAAGAGGCAGGACGGGATATGCCACTTCTTTTTTCTTTGCTTCAGTTCGTTGATGGATGAACTTAAACTAGTATTATAAGAAATAAGTAATTTTTTTACTGTCATATAATTGTCCAGCATTTGTAATGATTTAGGCTTATCATTTAAAAATGAAGAGAAACAAAAATCAACAGCTAAAAGGTACTTTTGTTTTCGTTTCAATGAGATCCATAAACTAGCAGAATCAAAACGAAACTAACATCGTTATCTTCTTCATCTGTGTTTCAAGTATTTATTTTTCTAAATAATCTTTAAAATACATGTCCAAAAAACTCAAAAATATAATTTTTCAAATGCAAAATGTATTTAAAATACGTATTTCAAGTACAAGTATTTAAATAGATCTTAAATGTTATTCAATTTGGGCCAACAACTGGAGAATCAAAATCAATATGAATAAATGCCAAGCCAAAATATTGTAATAGTTCCCGGCTATCCTGCCCTCCCGTTAGGCAGCCAAAATGTAATAGTTCCTCTCTCTCTCTTTTTTCTGCTACTATTGCCTGGCTAATCGCCTCTTATATTATAGTATTACAGATTGTTGGGTGCCATATTTTTTACTCGTACTTAATCGAACCTATCGTTTGCCCCTTTTAGCTAGCTAGTTTTTATAAAATTTCTCATAACCTGCAGCCGTGGATAACGTGGTGGTCCTATACAGGAATCCAAGCGAGGTGACTGGATTGTGCGTGCTAGGGTATTATAGTAAATGACGCATGCTCTCAATTGGTAAAAATGAACAATATTTTTGTTCATTCATTTATTACTGCTTTCGGGTTTTTTCCTCCTTTCATCATATACGATAACAACTCACCATCTCTCCCTCCACACTGGTACACAGTAATCCTATGACATAAACATACAAAGAAACAAAACACAACAAAGAAACTCATTCACGCATAATAATAACAAAACAATATGAAACCTCACTCACACATCGAATGCGCATTCCCTAATTTTTTTACCATTTCTTAATTTAATTTTATTCAACAAAACTTGGTCTTCAACATACTCTTTTCAGCTACGGAATGCGTCTTCAGATGAAGTGTCTGCAAAGAAAATATCACACACACACACACACACACACACACGCACACACACACACGTGTCACTTCCCTGTTTTGCGGCTCAGCTCTCGTGGCAGTGACATCCGGTGGCCGCCGTCCCGTGTCTTCCGAAGCGCGGTCGCCGTCCACTCCTGCTCGCTGTCGCCTTCGGAAACCAATTATCGCGAACCGCTATTGTCCGCATAAACTATATTACTCAGTTGCTAGTCCGTCGCCGTTTGATAAAATTGCATGTACTCGTTGCGTACTGTTCGGCAAAACAAAACAAAAAAAATTTTTTTCGCGTTTCATCAAACACGTCATTTCTCGAAATTAATATTGTTTACATCTATTTACATTCAAAAATTAACGTCCTATTGTTCCGATATCAGCATCTATTCTTTTGTATCTTATAACGAGATGTCCAAAGCGTTGTATTTCTCTACAATAAATAATAAAATCTAATTGTCTGTAATCACAAAAATTTTTACTCAAGAAAAAAAAATACTCCCGTATTTTTTCTCTTTTTGCTAACACTTCAAAATTCCAATAAATATCACAACTTTAGTCCCTATTTGAAATACCACACTTTCAAAAGAAATTTAACTACGCGCCAATTTCGCGCACACGAACCATTCTCTCCGGTACCTACGACACATCTGTACTCACATAAAATTTTTTTTTCAGCAACTTGCATTGTTACAAAAAGCTTCTGGAACAAAATAGTTGCCACTCGCTTGCTTTTAATCTTTAGTTAATTCCAATGACTTTCTTCTTTCGTAAGGTTTTTTACCTCTAGTTCATTGCAAATTTCCAAATATTATGGTATAATTTTGCTTCCGAACAGGCGACAAGGTTGCCGTTTGTTTTATTTAATTTCATAATTTCTGTTCTACCGGACGATTATGTTCAATTTTCACAAATTTCACGCGCTATAATTCTTTATTTTAATTTTGACTTACAAAATGTTTCTGTCAGCGCCGTTGTAATCGATACACAAGCTTACTCCTTGTCACATTTTGTAAAGTTGCATCTGGGGGGTTTTGTCTCGAAATGACAGATCGTTACAATATGTACGTTATATAAGACAATAAGTCCTCCCCTTCTCATTCATAAAACTCCTATTCCTCTTCATATGTTAAATATTTAGGTCTCTATTTAGACACAAAACTGAACTGGAAAATTCATATTAAAAATGTGATACAAAAAACTACTATTAAAATACACAAACTAAATTCCCTTATCATAACTAAACTCTTCAAACTGCTAAATTAATATACACTTCAATTAATAGGCCTACTTTAACATTCATCCAATTTGGAAATGAAGTTAAATCACAAATACAAAAACTTCAAAATACCAAAAACAAATTCTTTAGAAAAATTCAACATACACCTTGGTTTATTCCCAATACACAAATTCATTATGAATTTAATCTCCCTACAATATATGATTGCTTAATAATTATAGTCTCCAATTTTTTAACTCTCTTCCTTCATTACATCATGCACAATGTTTTAATCTTGGTAAATCTTATCCCTTTCCTCGTAGAATTAATTCTACATTTTCTAAAGACAAATTTCATCTTCCATAGTTTTATTTTCTCATATTTCCATTCCAATCTTATCTTTACAACATTTTTTTCTCAAATTTTACCTTAACAAATCCTGTTAAAGAGGTTACTATTTAGTGTCCATAACGACTGTCCTTCTTTGTAAATTTCAATGCTCTGAAAGACATATTGTCGAACAGAAAGTAATAATAAATAAATAAATAAACAAACAAACAAACAAAGAAACGAATAAACAAACAAATAAATAAATAATAAAAAATACTGATTTGAAACTTAAGAATTATGTTTCCATAGCGTAAAGAATCGATTTGAAACATGTGGGTTTGTTTACTTGAATAAATAGATACGGCAGAATACATTATTGAGTAGATACCAAGTGATGAGTACATAAGGTTCTTTTACTTATAAAATAAGAGCGTAGAACGTTCATTTTATTATTAAAACTATTAGATTTATTTATGAATCTGGATGTTTTATTTCAAATTTGGGTAGAAATGTCCATGGTTTCTGGGTAAACAACGGTTGTTAATATTAATTTTCAATCTTCATCCCTGAGTCTTGTAATAATATAATTGATACATATACAATACATCTCAATATGCCCTACACTTCAAAGACTCACTATTTCTACATTATGCGAGAATCTTACATCAAATGAAGATATATCCTCAGAATTAACTTCAGGTGAATTTTGTAAATTTTTGACGGTGAATCATGAATTAGTTTGGGGTATGAAGCAGCAAATATTATTGATTGGGGAATTATTGAAAAGTATAATGCTTACACACCAAATACTATCTGGCATATTTTACTAAAACTTTAACAATTATATCTATAATATAGCCAATGTAGAGATTTTGTTATTATTTAATTTTGACCATCTTTACATTTCAATCCGATTTTAAATTTTTTCGCAAGGAAATCGATCTTCAAACAACTTTTCATCTACACAATAATGAAGCCTATTGAGGCTACGTAGGTAAACATATTCGTTTCGACTGAAAACAATATACAACAACATTTTTATTTCGAACATACGTGACATTGCACGCAATTTGAAGATGAAAATTCACGAAGTTTTTCCACACAAACATAAACGCTAGAAACTAATCATGATTAAGTAATGTACAAGCCACTGTTTCATGTCACCGTAACCTAAAAACAAACATTTCTCTATCCATATTCGTATGCCAATGCTATCAGGACTATGGTGTTACTATTAAAATTGTGAATTACGTTTCCTCCGAAGCAAATAGTTATTAACTTTACTCGCAACTTCTATTCGAGACAAGCCATAGCTATAGGTCACGCCAGTCGGCAAGTCCTATTTCACTCCCACCCAACCCCGGCTGCAGGCCGTGCCCCTTCCTGCTTCGAGCTGGCGAAGTTGCTCCTACCCAGTGGTCTGCCAGTAGATAGGCCGGGGCCTGTTCTTATTTGAATTGTATTTGAATTTTTAATTTAAATTTAAATTTAAATTTGAATTCCGCCATGTGGGCCCCTCCGTGGGCCAATAGCGTCGAAGGGCGCAAAGGCGCGGTGCGCGAAATCTACAGGCCAGACCCGGCAATTATTAACATGCTTTGTGTGAAAACGAAACGGTTTCATCTGAACGTTTTTGCCAGAGCGTTTGTGTGTTTCTGCGTTTGTGTTTCTCGAAATGCCCCAATTTAGGCGTTGTTGGGTAGCCAATTGCCGATACAACCAAAATAGAAGGAGTGAACAGCAATTCTTTAAGTTTCCAAGAGATCCTGAAAGGTAAGCGATATGAAATACTTAGCATGGTTCTATAACAATTTTTTCATGTACTATTTAGTGACGTAGTAAATTAACTATGTCACTAAATAATACATGAAATTTAAATTTTACATAATGTAATTATATGCGAGGATATTGTAAACACTGGTTTTTAATAATCATGTAATTGATAAGTTATAATAGCTATATTAACATTAAGGTGATTTTGATATAACTATAATAGCTCAATAATACATTACTAATTTTATTACAGGTGTATGAAATGGTTAAAGGCAATTGGGGACCTGACTTTGGCATCTAGCCCTTGGGAAATTCTCATAAGGTTGAGATATGTATGTATGGAGCACTTCACGCTGGAAATGTTCACTGCAGCAGGCAGACTAGCACATAATGCGGAGCCCATACTTTTTGCTGATGTGCGTCCTGAGTTTCCGGAGGGTGCACTCAGGTCATTTATCAGGAAGGCTTACCACAACAAAGGTGTACGTTTCTATTATTATTATTATTATTATTATTATTATTATTATTATTATTATTATTATTATTATTATTATTATTAGGAACTAGAAGGTGTAATAAGAAAACTTTTTTCGTTTTTAATTTAATTAAACATCCTTATTTCATTTGCAGGATCTGCTCGGCATGTAGTGGACAACATTTCTCCTGAGTTCTCGGTTGCGAAATGAAGAGAAAAAATCCTGTAACACGTGGTGTAGTCAGAATCTCGGTTTTGTGGGATCTTGATGCCGAAAAACCAACTGGAAGCAAAACGTCTGTAGTATGTGAACAAATATAGCGCCTAAACCATGCATAGAATTTTTTTCAAATTGAAGAAACCCCTGTCAATATGTATCTAGTAGAAGGTTAGAAATTTTTAAAAACCTTCCTTAGTTTTGGGGAACTTTATATGAAGCCGTAAGAAATGATTCAGAATTTTCTCAAAAAATGGCACCAAATGTTTTGTTTTAATTTCTTGTAAGAACAGAGTAAAATACTTATAAAGGTGGCTAAGGTCAATTTTCAAGATTAACTCTGAATTTTCAGAAATTTTAAAGTGTGTGTTTTTATCATCAACTTCTTACAATTACAATATTGAAGTTAGAGACTTTTCCTTCGAATTAAATTTGATGTGCATAAATAGTTAATTTAAGGTGTGAAGATTGTTTTGTAAATATTAGTAGTTTTTGTGCAATTGTGGGTGAACTATTTGGAATTTTAAAAAATGACAAAGAAGATTTTCTCGAAAACGGCTCCCATTTTTTTTCTGAACAGTATTATATTTATGAGTACATGCGCTTTAAATAATGTCAAGTAAATTTTCTCGAAAATTCAACACTTTTTTATTCAAATGAGCTCAAAATTACTCATTTTCAGAACAGCTCAAACACCATTTTCTCAAAGGTGGCTTCAATTTCTTTCTTTAAACTATTTCAACGAATAGTGGTAATGGTTTAATATAATATAATGTAATGTTCATTTTTGCGTATTTTTTTGTTTTCCCAAAAATTGCACAAATGTTTTTATTTCTTTCAATATCTCATGCCAGTAATATGCACATTTCAATGGATATATTATTGAATTTGTGAGTGGAAGTTCTTCAAATTACTTCAAATGAAGTTTTTCGAAAACTCAAATAGATTCCAGGGAAAAAGAGCTTCAATTTTGCATTTACAGTAACGCTTAACGCCTTTTTCTTTAAATGGCTTCAAATTTTTCAATGAAATTGCTATTTAAGACAAGGTTTTAGCCTTCTTTAATACTCTTAAAATAATATTTCGGTTCTACTATTTGGTAATCGAAGAGTTGAGAAAATGGCAAAAAAATGTATTTTGGGCGGCGATAGATGCCAGCTGGCAAGAGGATGAGGGAAGACCATAGAGCCGGTCTACTCCAAAGGAAATTAGAAAACGTAACTTCGAGAAAGTCTGTGCTATTCTGTAGCACTTCCTGTTACTATATGTAATTTAGTAAATCCAAACTGCAGGACCACTTGCTTGTAGACATGTACCAAATTGAAGTTTTTTGGGATTCAATTTAATAAATAACAAATTGAATTTTGAGTGATAATCATTTGGTGTTTCTGTTGCAGTAAATTTTTATCTCAGGTTTTTTTGGCCCACTATCTGTCTTGTGAACTATGTATAAGTCTTTGTGTAACAGTTTGGCATTTTTACCAGGAAGCATTAGCTATTTACTAAACATATTTCTGATGGTTCTTGAGATGTCTGTTGGGTATAATCTCCTGAGTATGATAAGTGCTTTTATTTAGTTATATTGTTTTGCAGAAATTGTGTGCGTTAGTCACATAACATGATTGGGAAAGACATGAAAATATTTTTTTAGTAATTGAAAAACTGTTCAATACCTGTATCAATTCTGGATATATTATCGACCTTTGGATTTTCATCCACGATCCATTGAGCAACTAGCCATGCTTTTGGACAAATACGTAGCCTGTAGTATCAGAATATTAGTGAAGCCTACCAAGTCCAAAAACTCTGCTTTGAGATTAATGAAGTTGAAGTAGAATCATGTAATTTTTTTTACTTGTTCATCACTTGTACTAGGTAGGAGGTAAAACATGTTTCTTGTAATGCAGTTTAATGTGTAATATTGCTTTTTTGAAGAAAGCAAGCAAAAAAAGACAGATTTTGTGGACTGTTTGTGCAGATGCAAGTTTTCTGTTTATTTATAAAACTTATCAATAATATTCATTTGTATTGTACCTTAGTAGCAATTTTGATAATTGGCTGAAATTTGACAGGTGTTGATAGCTGGAATGTCATTTTGATAATGATGCAATAATTAAAGAAGTAATGGTCACTAGTTATATTTGGACAATTGTCTAAATTCATGGTTTCAATATTTAGTTTATAAAATAACTTTTTATTTTGCACTACCTGGACAATAATTCAATTCAGTGACTTTGGATTCCAAATCCTAATATTTTAGTCTTCTTAATTGCCTAACGTATTTTACATAAAAATAATGTATTCATTTGACGCCATTTTGAAAACAACTTCATTTTAAATGTCCCGGTCGTCAATACGCGCCACCTCCATTGGTAGAACGCCCTTCGACGCTATTGGCTCAATCGGGAGCCCAAATGGCGGCTTCCCCCCTCCATGAAAATTAGAAATTTGAATAAGAGCTTTGGGATTAACATTGAGTGCCGTCTCTATTAGTATACTCTCTGCTCCTACCGTAACTGCTTGCAGTCTGATCAAGTCTGATACGTCTGATATGCTTACAAATTCACTAGAGGCTAGAAACCCGACGGCGATTCGTGACTCTAGCGGTACTGTGGTGCTTTTGGGAACTATTACGAGCTGATCTTACTACCGACCGTCGCGGTTCTGTCCGTTCCACCCGTTCAACCCGTTGATTGGTTCAGCCCAGCAAAGTGCGCGATTTCCAACTTTCTAAGTTCTCCGTAGCAACGTACTCTCATTATGTGAACTGACTATTCTTATTTTTCACGCTACAAATTTAATTTTATAACCTACACAATTCTTTAACCAACGCATTTTTTTCACCAAGTGGTCCGCGACGTGCTACCGCACGTCACTACCGACGGATCCCAAAGTGCTACGTTCGTAGGGCCTTCCGGCCCTCGCTCTCGAACCTGGTTCGGCCTCCGCTGTCGCTCCGGCGCTCACGCTGTATTATATACCTCCCTCACTTTTAAGAGAATTTATTTGAAAGGGAACACTCACTTTTAAGAAAATTCATACCTTCCATCTCAGTAGACACACAAACGTATTTGAAGAAGACTTGAAATGCGAAAATACACACAATTCCACGCCAACAAATTATCAGGTAACTTCTCATTTAACACTGAACATAAATAATTTAGTTGTTTTAGTGAACCGCGCAACTATAAATATAGAAATAGCGAGAAATAATGAATCATAAAAGAAACCGTGCACCCTAAACCCCGGGGTCAACCAAAACTTAATAAATGCTAATGCAAACACAAACTAAACTAAAAGAAATTAATGATTACGTAGGCTTCCGCGGCCGGAGTATGTCTCTTGGCTGTCCGGAACAAGCCGCGTCGACCACAATATGTTGGCCGAAACGTCAGCTACGATCAAACCGACGCGGCTTGTCCCGGACAGCCAAAGACTATAAAAGAAATTAACTCTAATAATACCCTAAATAATAAACACTACGCAATATACACGACGGAAGTACAATGAATGGGCCGTGAAATTTTGAATGGATCTCCCTACCACGCGTAAAACGATACGCTGACAATGAGGAATGAACAGAACCGAACGCCGCGGAACGGACAGAACCGTGAGCGCCGACTCGTAATAGTTTCCAAAAGCACCACAATGGCGCGCTAGAGTCACGAATTGCCGTCGAGGGTTTAGCCGCAACTTACAAATTCTACCGCGAGGTGTCTCTGCTGTCGCGAAAGCCACGCCAGAATGAAGCAGAGCTTGATAAAATGCGACACTTAGCGGCACTACCGGGAAACACGTAAAATGTCGTGACATTCCACTGTGAAAACGGGCCCTAATGGACAGCGCCTGCTGAACTTATGGACAGCGCCCTTTGGAATTCTGGAATGTAGAAGGGGCTGGGTCCGTCTGATATCATGGCGGTGGAAATAACACCGTGTGTTATTTCACCACGGGGAATATTTACGGCTGTTTATAGTGAGCAAATATAGATTTGGGTAACTTAATAGTGTGTTTGTGTACGTGAAACAGTTGTGTAAATCTCCACAATGGGAATATTGAAGAGGCCGTGTAGCAGCTACAGAGTGTGTGAGAGTTCAAAGAAAAACCAAAGCAGGGAAATTATCTTACCTCATAATGAAAACAAAAAATTCATTGGAACTTGTTCCTAATGTGGAAGGTTCTGTTGTGGGCAATAATTCAAATATGAAGGACATATCCAGTGATTCATTGCAAAGTTCTACTGCACTAACAAAAAAAAAAAAATAATGCAGTGTTTGTAAATCTCAAACTGTAAAGATAATTTCTGAAAATTTAGAATTTTGTTCTAAGTGAACTGTGAAGAGCAGTGCTTGTGAAAATGTACCATTCCAAGTGTATACATCACCAAAAATGAAAGATAAAAGTTTTCAGAGACCTCCATTTGAAATTAATGAAAAGGTGATGGACTAATTTCTTTCTGTAAAGAGAGGCCATTCAGCTATACAAACTTTTCAATGACTATGGAAGTGAATGCCATGGGGCTCAATACCATATTCTGAAATGTTACACAGAATGGTGTAACACAGAAATGTTACAAATTCATGAGCACTCAAATTAAAATGTTTTTCAAGAAGCTAAGTTCGTAAAGCATTCATCGAAGCCAATCCTTCATTAAAAATAATGAAATTATAAGTATTTGTGGATCATATGATGGCACTTTCCATAAATATGGGCACACATTGAATTATGGTCTAGGTTTTGTCTGGGGTTGTGTTGGATTATGAAATATTGTCAAAGTATTGTGATATATGTGTTCAGGAAGGAGAACACATGAATTTGAAATATAAGAGTGAAAAACACAAAGTTGGGAATGTCGACAAAATCACAATGGGTCATCAAAGTCTGTAGAAAAAGATGCAGTAGAAATTTTGTGGTGTAGGTCTGTCCAGCAGGAAAAACATGTGATACACAGAAATGCTGTGAGATGGTGATGCAAAAACGCATACTTACTTAAATGAAATTAATGTATACAGTCCAGATTCTGCGATTGTAAAGCAAGAGTGTGTTAACTGTGTGTCAAATCGTCTGGGAAATGTACTTTGCAACTTTGTGAAGGAGCGGAGAGGTGTGACATTGGGACCGAAGAAAGAAGAGATGAATTGGCTGAAAGAGTTACAAAAACATTAACCAGTTATTACAGAACTGCTATTGCCCAGAATTTAGATTGCAAAAAATGGAAAATGATATTTATGCCACCTTGAAACACTACAAGTCTCGTGACAAAAACCCACAGCATGACACTTGCCCAAAGGGTGCTGGCAAAGCTTGTGGTGCTAGTAAAATTGTCAGTCGGTGGAAGGTCATGTAACATGCAAACCAAAAGGTGAAGTTGACAGAGAATATTGTGATGAAAATTATGCCCATTTATCATGGACTGGCATCAACAACTCTTTTGGAAAGGTATACCAAAGGCAAAGCTCTGAAAATCAGTGAAGCTCTACATCACCTCATTTGGGATAAATGTTCCAAAGAAATTTTTGTGTCCAAAAATAATTTTGAATTAGCTGTCATCAAAGTAGGTTGTGAGATGTGAAAAATCCCTTGAAATACACCAAGCCTTGAGAGGGTAACCCACTGTGAAACTTTGAAAAAACAATTTCACTCCAATGAGGTAAAAGGCATAGTGTCCAAAGCTAGGAAAGAAGATGAAAGATGATGCAGAAGAAAAAAAAATGGAGGAAAAGGAATCTGAGGATCCAACTTATTCACCAGGAGGATTCTAAGGTAAGTGTGTGTGCTTGTAAATCTTTTATTCCTATTTTCTTACCTTTTTTTCTTTTAGCATTTCTCTTCAATTAACATGGTCTTTGCAGAACAGTTTTTAGAATATATATAAATAAAATTTGGTATTCAAGTTAATTGAAATAGTACAAATGTACTAGCATTGGGTTTAATGTTTGCTAGTAATTAGTGTATTTAAATTTCTTTTTTAAATTGCATTTACTTAAAAGAATTGATTTTTTTTTCTTTTTTAATGTCAAACATTTGTACAATCAAAAGTAACAACTTGACATTAAACCCCAGGGCAAATTAAGAAAGTTGATGAGCTTGTAAGAAAATATGAACTTTAAAAAAATAAAAATTGTTTGGCTATTTATCACCATTGAAAACTATATTAATTTTATCACGTTTAAACTAATAGGTTTATAATGCTGAAATTTTGACGTATATCGATTTATATTAATATACATCTGTGGTGCACATTTAAAAAAATTGATGTATAGTTTAGAAATTCATGTAATCAGTCATATCATAATCAGTTAAAAGAAGATCAATTGGAGGAAAATTGACTCACGTTTTCTTCCCCTGCTGCTCTGATGCTGGAACAGGCGCCTCCTTTCTGCAAAAGAAAACAGTACAAGCTATTTGACTATTTCACAATAAATGCATAAGCTAACATAACTAGATGGCCTAACATAGCTGAGATGGCCCCTTGTTTTGCTTCTGGACATAAATGTAACTTCATTTTCTGTGCACGTCTTTTAGAATTCAGTGGGAAATACAATTATTCAAATTATCGTTCCATGTTGTCGCGGCAGGAAGTAATAAGAGCCAAAATTTATTGCTTATTTATCTTTGAAAATAGATTTTATTACATGGGAGTTTTTTTGTTTTTTTTTTCTCCCTTTCAAAATTCAAAATTTATTGCTTATTTATCCTTGAAAATAGATTTTATTACATGGAAGTTGGTTTTCTCCTTTCAAAATTCAAAATTTATTGCTTGTTTATCCTTGAAAATAGATTTTATTACATGGGAGTTTTTTGTTTTTTTTTTCTCCCTTTCAAAATTCAAAATTTATTGCTTGTTTATCCTTGAAAATAGATTTTATTACATGGGAGTTGTTTTTTTTTTCTCCCTTTCAAAAATTCAAAATTTAAGTAGTATATGACTTAGTGTAGGGATCACAGAATTTTGAAAATGTGCACACATTCACTTTTCCTCATAGCACGTCATGAGTTTTAACTTTTTTGACGTAAAATAAAAAAGACAAAAAAAATACATATTCATTGGCTTAAATGTTACCCAAGGCAAAAAACACTTATGGCAAAAAAGACAAAATTGAAAATACTATTCATTGGCTTAAATGTTACCCAAGGCATGACAAATTTAATTTATCAAAAGCTAATAAAAAATATACTCTAACTTTGTAAGTTTCTACTAGCGTTAATTTTAATCATAATAAATAAACCTATTTCAATCTAAATATATTACTAATCCATTAAAAAATGCACGAACATTTGGAAAGTTTGACTATCTCCTGGATGAGAGGAATAAAGTAAACTTCCATAATGCACAGATACAACATTAATAGACATATCCAGAATTAGTGGTAATTCTGGTAACCTCTCCCCCCCATACATATCTAAACAAAATAAGGAATTTCCTGTCAACCAATACACAGAAAATAATCTGTTGCACTCATGTCATGTGTGTGGAAATAAAACACTTTTATTAACTGCAAGAGTATAAAGAACTCACTGTGAAGTTCCAACTTTGCACCTCCGTATAAAAATGTTATGATAATCATTCACATTGATTATAACATCACATTAGAATGACTTAATTTCTTCAATTTTGACAGCATATTATGTGCCATTTATAACTTTACTTATTAACTGATAGTTTACAACTTTTTTTATGAAAGACTTGTTATGATTGCTGTATCATATTTCCAAGAATTTTTTCAAATTTAGAGTCCTCAATGCAACATTACAGTGGAAATGTTTAATAAAATATCAAATCTAAAAGAACTATGTATAAACAATATCATAATTTCCTGACTGACACTCTTGGTTGATTTCTCGTTTTGGGCAGATTTTTTCACAAGTATTCTAACTTGCTATCCTTTTATTGGATTAGGACGTTACAAAGAATAATTAATTCTCTCAGTTGGTGTTGGAACTGGTGCAGGAAATTCTGAAAGGAAACATGTAAACTTCAAAGATAATAAGTTTCTTGTAGTGTAGAAGTGAATTCAAGTAGTAACTCTACAATTTCAAACTGAAGTTCAATTTGGAGTAACTTGTTCATTTAAAAAACAAATTTGTTTTTAAGTGAATGAGGGAAGAGGTTCCAATAACAGATGAAAATGAATCAAAATATATTAGCAGGGAAGCTAATTAGCTTGAGAATAATTTCAGTTTGTAGGAAACATCACTTTCATTCCAAAAAGTTTCTCCAGTAATTTTATATTCAGAGTTTTGTGATGTTTGCCATTATAACAGGAAGGAACATAATATTGTTGCTCTCTAGTTTCAGTAAATGTCTTGAAATAAAGACACAAAGAAATGTATGAAATACTCTAATTTGTTGGTCTGTCGTCATTTGTGATTTCATTTTCTAAATCAGAAATCCTTTCCAGATTGAATGTGGATTCTTCTAGACAGAGTGGAGTGAAATAAGTATGCCTTCAGTGGTCTCTAATGGAGTCTCTCTCGAGCTTTGACATTGAAACAAGTCTATCTTTAACTTCGAGATAATCATTGCATTGAAACACACTTAACACTCCCTGGAATTCAGATTCACATAAATTAAAAATTGTGAAGCTTCATGCTTTTGCGCCAAATTTGAAAACTGCATACAGTTTTAATATGATATTTCAATGTCAGCAGGCAATGGTTTCAGAGGATTCTTTGCACTGTTGTGAATAATGTGGTAGTTCCAATGAGCTTCTTATTTCATACAATAACTTCTGATGTGCCAAGTCATTTCTACTGTAATTAACAGATGCTTTTTCAGCACCACATGCTGAGACATTTTTTAATTGAAGATGGTTTCCAATCAGACATCAGAACAGGTGACATAACTGATCCTGAACTGAAATCCTAAAATTTAGCCTCATAGAATTTAAGATTTTGGTATACAGCCCTTCAACAGTAAAATACGAATTACATTTTTCAATTACCTTTGATGGTTGCTTGAGAAACAAAAGAAAAAAATTAACAAGTTTTTAGATCATTAAGAATCAATCCTATGGATAAAAGATGTAAAACGTGATTGATATTAGTAGGTCCTATTGTTCTTTTACATTACATGTTCTTCATGATTTCGGAATTATCTATAACTTGTTTTGTAACTTTTTTGGAACAATCCTGCACTGGAAAAGAAATGTGGCACTTGATGCTGTGAAAAACTTTGACCAGTTAAGCTTTTGCCACCTATTCATTCTGTGTACTATCTCTTTTTACTACTTAAAAAGAGTTTATTGCTGCGAGATTTTTTTTCCCCGTAGTATTTGGTTTTTGCAGTGCTACAAGATTACATTCACTCCATTGTACCCTCTTTAAATGAAATTTGAGAAATTTTGCATTAGACTGTTGTCTGAGTCATCGAGCATAATGAAATCATAACTCTTTTCCCAGGCTTTATAATACTGAAAACTGCCACATTTCACAGTTGATGATATTACTGAATTACCATCGTCTTCATTATAACTGCTCATTTTAAGCTTAAAGGCGAAGGTTAAATAAAATTTGCAATGTATTATCAAAAGTATACAATAAATAATTTATTAAACTATTCCAACAATTAAATTAATATGAACAATGATATAATATTTATTATAATTAAATAATAAATTTTACAATTTACTGAATATAATTTATATATGTATATATATTTACATGTATACAATGATCATCAAAAAATTCCAAAGTTGTACTTAAATGTGGAATGCCTTTATTCTCTTTATCATTTAAAATACAGCCATGTGTGAAATTGAGCTTTCAGAAGTTTGTTAAAGTGGTATAGGCCTGAAAGGCATATATGAAACACACTTTTAGCTTAAGTGTGCAGAGCTGTGCACTTGAACAGAGATAAACATATTTTGAATACTTTCCAAACTAACATGATAACTGCGTGGACCTGTGCAATAGCCAGGATTGCTCTCAGAGCAATGTCAGCTCCAATCGAGATTAAAAACTTGCCAAAATAAACACTAAAAGCTGTACTAACACTTGTTGACTCATACAATACTTTTTTTTTCTCCGTTGTATAAGATCTTTTTACACTAACACTATTTTAATTTTTCAATTAGTAATTCTGATATAGAAATAGAGAAAGAGTAAAAACGTCTGCCAACATATTAATATGTTGACAAAGATGACCTCTTTTATTTCTTCTTATAAGAATGTCAACAACACCAAATCAGAATTCTCACAATTAAAAACATCTGACAACACTATTCATCAATATCAAAACTCCACTCTTTTAGCAATCACTAGTGCAAGAAGACAATTATCTGCTGTAGAAACTGCCTATTTACTTGTCTTAAACTAAACAAAAAAGTTTTGAATTGTCATTGGACTGTCACAATGGCAGAATTATTACTTGCAATGGAACCAATTGAACTCTTGTTCAGTTCCTCTTTCACCTATAAAAAACAAGAACTTGACACAGAGGCACATACACTTTAGCAACTATTATATGAATTTGAATCACATTTTAATGTACTGTTCATTATTAAACTCTGAAATCTATTATATCCTTTGTCAAACATTTGATGGTAAAACAATCTTATTAAAATGATTCTTAAAACTACTCATTTTATATTACAACTATCCTTTTATCTCTCTTTTTCCTCTTTCTCTGTCTCTCTTTTTTCACTCTCTTTTCCCCTCCTTTCCCTCTCTCCTTTTTTCAGATTCTTTTTCTCCCTCTTCCCTTGCTTCCCTCCCTTTTTTTCGCTTCCTTTCCTTTCTGTTTCCCTCACTCTCTTTTATTCTCTCTCTTTGTCCCCCTTTCTCATTTCCCCCTCTCTCTTTTCTTCGCTCCCTTTTCCTCTTTTAATAATTTGTTATTTATTGAAGATCTACCCCAGTCTTCTGTCACATTCACTCTCTCACTTTTAATATTTTGAGATTTTAAGAAATTTTCTTTTATACAAACCTTGACCTGACAATAATGAACACACGCATACAATGAATTGTCGAATTTGGTGCAGTCGTTCGAAAGTTTTGAGTTTACATACATTTCGGCGAATCATTTTTATTTATATAGATTCATTTATTTATTTAGTTTAGGTCGAAAAACAGTTACAACTGCGTATGACGTGCTATGGGAAAAAGTGAATTGTGTGCACATTTTCAAAATTCTGTGATCCCTACACTAAGTCATATACTCCCGTGTAACAACTCCCATGTAATAAAATCTATTTTCAAAAATAAAAGGCATTAGATTTTGGCTCTTATCCATGTTGTCCTTCGGAATAATACTTCCTGCCGCGACAATATGGAAACGATAATTTGAATAATTGTATTTCCCACTGAATTCTAGAAGACGTGCACAGAAAATGAAGTTACATTTACAAGGATTACGTTTACAAGGTAATTGTAATCATGTTCTCAGTAAATAACATTTACAGAAAACACCTACCTCGCCTCCCTCCGTTGTCATGACGTGCGCACGAAGCTCTAACTTGGAAGACACTGAGAGGTGACAGTGGGTTTGCGGCCCACCCCAGTAGTGCCTGACCCAACGTGACAGACATTGACTGGTGCAGCGCCCTGCGGACCAGAACCAAACTAGTTGGAGCGCGTCTAGTAACGCGACGGCAAATACACTCTCGTTCTGATGGCTTCGAATGGTTGATTGTTAGTGATTCCGGGCCAACGGCCAAGGTCATTAGTCCCGTAAGTGTACTGCATGCCCTTTTCTCCAATGATTTTCCACCGCTGAATGGTGAGATCTGGCGCCGACCACCTGTCGGCTAGCGGGGTTTTCCGCAACCAGGTATCTCCCACCTGCGGAGCTCCGCCCCAGCAGGGACAGGCTGTGTGCTAGCGTGGTGCATGTGTGTGTGTGTGTGTATGTAAGGAAGGGATGAGGATAGGGCTAGGAATAGGAAGGAAAGATCGCGCGCGGTCCGTGGCCCTTTTGGTAGGGTACTGCTCCGGCACTCGCCTGGTTATTAGTCGGAGAAACCTCGGAAAACGATCGATCAGAGCAGCCGGCCGCTAGAATTCTCCTCCAGACAGCGACTGAATTCGACCTCGCTGAAAAGCTAGTGTCGAAAATCCTGCCATCGTGGGGAGTGTAACCTAGGACCTCTCGGTCAGAGGCACTGCTGTGACATCATTTGATGCACTGAGCCACCTCTCCCGGTCTGATGACTACGGGCTCTAAGCTCCCGGCTGTGTGCTAGCGTGGTGCATGTGTGTGTGTGTGTGTATGTAAGGAAGGGATGAGGATAGGGCTAGGAAGAGGAAGGAAAGATCGCGCGCGGTCCGTGGCCCGTTTGGTAGGGTACTGCTCCGGCACTCGCCTGGTTATTAGTCGGAGAAACCTCGGAAAACGATCGATCAGAGCAGCCGGCCGCTAGAATTCTCCTCCAGACAGCGACTGAATTCGACCTCGCTGAAAAGCTAGTGTCGAAAATCCTGCCATCGTGGGGAGTGTAACCTAGGACCTCTCGGTCAGAGGCACTGCTGTGACATCATTTGATGCACTGAGCCACCTCTCCCGGTCTGATGACTACGGGAGAGAGAGATATTTAGCGGAAAGTAGTATAAAAATAGAAGAGGTAAATAGTTATTGTATGTTTCACATGTTTACACATGACTCGTAGACATTAAAGGCAATGGTAAAACTAATCGCTAATTGAAGTTGAAAACATTGCTCGACGCAGTCGGTTGTATATTGTTCCGGAAATTGTATGCAAATTCCGAGAGTTTTTTGGGTCCAGAATAAATTCACGACGTTTGTGGCCACCGGATTTTTATCTTTGGGGATGCCTCAACAGTAAAGTTGCAAGAAACATGGAGAAAGCAATTCGTGTGGGTGACGAAGAAACTTTGCAACAAATGTTGTCAAGCGCGTTGTTTGCTTGGAGGGCATTTTGAACATTTTTTGAGAGGTCCGAAACCAATTCTTTTTCCTACTAAATAATAATTTCCGTTTCTTCTAAAGTAGCTTCCGTAAGGAGAGCACAAGGCCCTCTGTCCACGAGCGAAGGGAGCGCCCCGCCCCGCCCCGCCCCCTTTGCGCCCTCCTCGAAGCGGGCGACAGATTTATTGTTGCTCTGCCCCCCCCCCTCCCCCCAAGCAGAAGGGAAGGCTCTCTGCAACACGAGGCCAAGTGCTGAAACAGACGAACGCGATAGTCTGGTCTCTTCTCCTCGCATTCGTCATTGAAGCCTACGTTATAACTTTAAAATAAATGTCAACTATTCAAACAATAAAATTACACCCTTAAATAATTTGTTTTCCAGTTACGATTTATAATTTAAATTTTTATTAGATATTTTTCTTGGGTAAACACTGGGCTTTTCCCGTATATGATGTGTGTTTAATGGGTGAGGTTGGGGGTACAGTGTGCAGGGGACTTCTTTGGTACACAGGACTTTTCATTTATTCTGAATGTAAAATTTATTTTTATTTTTGTCTTGTAGTTAATATTTATAACGTAAACAGTTAATATATTAAATGACTTTCGCTAGCATAGAAAACTAGCAACAGCTATTTTTTTTAATACGTATCATTTGCTTCTGGGAGGGTGCAGAATGAGGGGCGTCACTGGTAAACATTTCATCATTCCAATGACCTGCTTTGTCGATATTGTAATAATCATATTCCTCGAAAACTCACTTGAAACTTCTCCCGGATAGCTAGCGTATTCATTATTGGTAGCATTTCCAAACCACTGGCACTGAAAAAGCCCGCCCATAAAGGGGTTCATTCTTCTAAAATTCAAAAGCACTTCAAATTTGGACTCTGCGTTTTCGATGATTTATTGTGTTAATAATGTTCGAAACAAACAATATAATGATAGGCCGGTGATTAATGTGTCGTGTACTCTAGTGTTCTGGATATGAAATATTAAACAATGTTACATTGTTGTATAAAGACCACACAACATCTTGAGAGTTTGTTTCCGCCTTCCGTGGCAACGGTCTGGAGCTGTGGATATATTCTTGGATCCACGACCTCCTGCCCGTCCGCTTTACGGAGACATGACGAAACTCTCAGTTTTGGCTCCGCAGGTTCTAATTGTCAAAAGCACTAAAAACATTTTACTGTTCACGTTTTCGACGCGACACTATCTGCTGAAGAAGCTTCATTGAAATCCGAATGTAATGATATTAATTCAAAATTCAATTAATACAAACTTATCGTTTATATCAGCATTTTGTTCTAACAGCATTTGACGATCCTAGTACGTGGAGACCCTTTCCCAGAGCTATTCCCACTGAATTAACGAGGCTCGCGAAAACGATCGGGCTCATCACGTTCCAAATTAGCAATTCCTGTTAAGTGTTGTCGTATGTTAGCTGTCGTTATCTTTCTGAAATATATGAACTGGTAGCATTTCCAGTTTATGTGCACCTTGATATTTGTTTCCAAAATATGATTATAAATTGTTTCGTCCATAATGCCATCGATGAAAATAGAAGTTGCTCACACCGTTGCACGGTGGTGCATTTTCCCGAAATCCTGGCCAAAACCTCAAAAATGAAATCGCTTTTACTGAACTTTTGCAAATACTACGACACACTGCATACTTGGGGGCATCTGTTTCTGCCCACTTCGGGTCTCTGGGTCAATTCCCCTGGCACCAGTAGTCACCCGAACGTACCCTTCGCGGCGTTCGGTAGACCTGCAGTGCGAGAGTAACATAGAGAGACAGCCTTTATTTGGAAGTGGTGGCCATACAAAGTTGTGCAGAGAAAACTGACAGTATGGACTCTCTTCCTGAAGGTTTGTAGAGTATTTTCATGTTTGTTTTATAATGCATAATACCGACGTGGGATGAAATATTAAAATGCATGAAATTAATACAATAATTTTAATTACTCATAAGTTCACGTCGGCTGAAAGTTACCAATTTCGCGGAATTCCGCGAGGTTTCTAATTTCATTTACTAGCTGACTGTATCCTCTTTCGAATTCAGTTATAAAATCATGCCCCAAATTGCCCCATTAGTAAATACAAAGAATTAACTTTTCGTCGAACACGCGTGACCGCGGAATATGACTCGTCGACATCCTTCCTGAGGACGGGAACTGCTTTTACAATGCTGTTTCTTGCGGAAAATTTTGATTCCATTTACTGAAATAACAAATTTACTCAATATTATAAACAAAAAAATGAATATTTTTAATTTTTAACAGATTATGACTATTAACTAATATTACATGAACACAATATGGACTGGATTACGCACATTTTATTTCATTAAAAATTGTACATAAAGTAATATTTACATAATATGTCATCAAAACTCGCCTTAAGGAAGTGTATGCGCTCGATGAAAGGTCAAATATGTATGTGATATCAAAGAAACTCCTCATAACACTTTTAAAAAATAAATCAAAAATACAATTGATCGTAAAGTAATATTTGTTTACTTAACTCCTAAGTTACATACCAATAATTATTTATATTATATTGTTATTGTTATAAAATTAGTATTATATTATTTTTAATGAATAATACTGCAACTACAGTTTGAATATGTCAAAAAACTTATTCAAATGCAATTCAAAAAATGGTCTGAATGTAGAGATTTCAAACAAGATTATAGTAATAGCAACGACAGTAATTCAGTATGACCTTTTTGAAAACCTAAATATTCCTCAGAATGAACCAGGATAGATGAGGTATATTTAAGATATTTAAAAAAAATCATTGTCAATATCAGTGGATACGCATCAGCATTTCTTTTCTTTTATAGTACTCACTGGATACTGTCAAGAAATATGTTCCAAATATTCATGGTAATACATGCATAGAATCTATTCACAAAGATATAAGACTGTATGGAGAAGCATGGGCGTAGCCAGGGGGGGCAGGGGAGGGCAGTTGCCCCCCCCTAAATCTTAGGACATTTATAATTTTGTATAAAAAACAAATCGAAGTATTGTGTTTTAAAACATTCTAAGAAAGAAGAAAAAATTTGAAAATACAATTTTAATATATAAAATAAACAGAAAACATATAAAAATGTAATCCTTTTATAAACTTTGTTTACGCACGCAAATTCATTTTCGGCCGCCGCCGCAACGGCTGCGGCCTTCGCGCGCCGCCCATGTCCTGTCATTCAATATCAGCCGCCGCACGTGTTTCGCTCGCTGCGCGCTGCGCTAAACAAAGATGCGCGGGCCTTCCGACAAAGACATTTGTCGGCGAAATACATACGGCGCGGTTTGCGGGTTTTTGCCACTCCGCCGACCGACCACCATCGAGGCTTGGCGGGGGCGCTTCAACCCCGCCATTGACAGGGCGGGTTTAGACCTGTTGCGCCCACACCCAACTGGCGGCACCTCCATAAGTTAAAGTGCAAAGTTTTCAAAATATTGAAACTAGCTCAACATTTGTCGCTTTTGTCGCTAATTTGTTACCAAAATTAAATTTGTCGCTCTTCATTTGACCCTGGTATTAAGATTCAGCTAACTTGATATCAAGTTAGCATCAAACAAAACCAACTAATTACAGATATAAAAAAATAACACCATGGGAATTTGTCGTTTTTTGTCGCTCCAGACTTTACAAAAACAATTTTGTCCTCTTCAAATATTAACGAAAAGCATTTTTTCGCAAACGCGATGCCAACTTGATATCAAGTTAGCTCATAAACACTAGAAACCAACTAATTACAGACATAAATAAAAAATAACACCATAGGAATTTGTCCTTTTTGTCGCTCCAGACTTTACAAAACCAATTTTGTCGCTCTTCAAATATTATCGAAAAAGCATTTTTTCTAAACGCGATGCCAACTTGATATCAAGTTAGCATCGCAAACTGAAAACCAACTAATTACAGACATAAATAAAAATAACATGTAAGAATTTGTCGTTTTTTGTCGCTCCAGACTTTACAAAAACAATATTTGTCGCTCTTCAAATATTATCAAAATGCATTTTTTCGCAAACCGATAACTGATATCAAGTTAGCACCCAAACCCATGAAAACCAATATTACAGACATAAATAAAAAAATAACACCATAGTTTGTCGCTCAGACTTTACAAAAAACAAATTTTGTCGCTCTTCAAATATTCCCAAGTACAATTTTTCTAAACATGATGCCAACTTGATATCAAGTTAATCATAAACATAGAAAACAACTAATTACAGACATAAATAAAATAACACCATAGGAATTTTAGGAATTTGTCGCTTTTTGTCGCTCCAGACTACAAAAACAAATTTTGTATAATAATAATAATAATAATATTATTAATAGTAGTAGTAATAAAAATAATAATAATTACCACTTGTGTGTTGGCGAGTCTTGAGCCATCAGGTCCACGCTCTTCAGCCTAACTACGTAATACCAAATTTATAGATGAAAAGATGAACAATAAAGTATTATTCAATGAATATATTTAGTCAATAAAAATACAACTCAAGAGATGTGTGCGACAAATTTCTGACAAATAAACGAATCCTACTGTAAATTGTTGCTTGACGTCTGCCGAAATCGTATGCGAGTTGGTTTCATTTCCTGTCTTAAGTGTATTGTTTATTATAAATTTAAAAGCAGTGTATCAATAATTATCTCAGTTCTTGCTATAGTCAATAGTTATTATCAGGGGCGTATTTTGTTGACCTAAAATATCATAAATGAATCAATACAATGCTCTTAATATGTTTTAATAAGCCATAAAAATGTTATCAAACAGTTCGGACGATCAACTCAAGCTGTTGTTGGATATATTACTATGTATCAGGTTTCATTCAAATGACGTCAACTTTCAAACTTCGGTTTGGACATTCTTTACCTGAAAATATTTCGCTTTAGTTACCTCAGAATCGCTGGTCGACATTAGCGCTGTTAGGCGTCACCTACAATGGCTGACATTACAATTTCTGAGCGAAAATGAAATAATCTACTTAGGAATTCTGTGGATAATATTTGTTGTAAATGAAATTAAAAATGAATGAAATTAAAGTCGATGAAACAGAAAAAAAAGCATTAAAAAAAGATGGGAACGGTAAAATTTTATAAAAATGTATATAAAAATTTCCTTTTGCCATAATATAAAATGCATTTCTATTCTAAATGGCATTGTTCTAAATTGAGGAAAAAACATGATATTCGTCTTGTGCACTCCCATAATTATGAGGTGCAAAAGTGTAATGTATTATTATATTCCGATGGTCTCGTTTGGTTCGTTATGGATGTGGTGATCAAGAAAACGTGAAAACATGTATTTGTAATATTCAGTATTTAAAATGTGAATGACTGAGAAAAGCCAACATAAACGATACACACGTGTTTCTCTACTTTCAAAATGCGAGAACGTGAGACATTTCACTTTCATGCACTTTTAAAGATGCACCACCCTTTGGCGAATATTTTTAGGTAATCAAAAAATATTTGAAATATCGATGCCAGTGGAAAGACGCAATAATTTATTAGGTAGGTGGCACGTCAAGGTTCTATAAGATTTCGTGTGAAAATGCGGTACACGATGGGGTGGAGAAAGCGCCTGCCTTTTGTCCATCGGATCCGCCGCCACAATGAACAACACAAGGTTTTTCCAGAGCACAGTACTTGACGTCACCTGAGTTCATTCGCCCAGCCGAGGGGGCGGGGGGGGGGTCGCTTCGTGTGCGACAGGTAGCATTGCGAGATTAAAAGGGTTGCAGGACGCTGCAGGTAGAAAGCAATGAAAAAAGTCCTTCTTACTTGCTTCTTTACAAGGACAGCTTTTCGTCAGCGAAAATTCACAATCTTCACTCTGCTAAATTTGTTATTAGATTTCATAAAAAATATAATTTTTGCTATTCTACTGTTAAATGTTTATTGTGATGACATAAGTATGCCATGAAACACAATAATCTGAATTTTCACTCACTCACAATTCTATTAGAAATGTTCATTGAATAAATGAATTGATAATGACATTCAAATGTATTATTATTATAGTTATATAGCTATTATTATTATTATTATTATTTATATATAAATATCTTTTGCAATATTGAAGAAAGGTCAGGCTGCTAGTACATGTAAATATTGTATAAAAATAAATATAAAATATAGTACAGAAAACTAATATAATGCATAAATAATCTCTTAAAACCAGAGATGATTCGTCTTTCGTTTCACTTTTAGACAATCAAGGTGGATAAACAATCAATTAAAATCAGTACTTACCTTTTATTCAATGAAACAAGTATTTCAAAATCTTCTAATATAAATATTTACTTACTGTTAATCAAACCATCCTTTCATTCCATAAGGTATGTTAACTTTATTTCTTGCAGAGCCTAATTTTGGAATATAGATGCGGAATATTTTCTTAGAGTTTAAAGAAACTAGTTGTTTGTTTGTCTTCCTAGTTTGCACGAATTTGTATTTCCAGATTTGATCGGCAATTTTAGGTAATTCACTGGGCCTAAATTATCCAGATTCTCTCATTTGAATATGGTTTGGTGAGATTGGTTTCTGGGCGCTACTAGTTTTGGACGGCTATATTTTCTCTTTTTATAATAATCGCAGCAAATAATATCTCATTTTCACTTAATAATTTCTTAAATATTCATCCTTAGCAAGCCCTGATGAAGGAACAATAAAGTTCCAAAACGTTGGCGAACTAAGAAACTTTTTTAATGAAATGACCAACAACCATGAAACATTCCTAGAATATACTTCCTCTATACTGTATATGCAGTAGCGAGAAAATAAAAATTGTATGCATCAGTTTACAAAGCATTTTATTTTGATAAAAAGTTAATGAATAATTTCGTTCGCGTTGTATCGTATTTGTGGTTGCATGACATGAGATTTTTTGACATGAGATGCTCCTGTACCTTTACCTGGCATTATTCCTTTCTTATTTGCACTTAGAATAAAGTAAAAACTAACAATTAGAAGTAATGCCTAATTAGTGCACTGTAGAGATTTTAATCTTTCAGAGGGTTACTAGGGTGTAAGTGAAATATCTACGTTTGCACTTGTTTTAATATTTCATAGTATTAATTCATCACGGTACAAAATAAATTACATAATTGTGGCATTATTACAATTTTAAATTTTTTAGCTATCTTGATGTCAGGTTTGCATTAAGAGTGCCTCTACTTTTTCACGACGTTTTCATTGTTGATAGTGTGTAGTACAACTTTTATTGCGATATGAAATTAGTACTTACAGTAATTAGTAAAAATATTATGGAATATTTTAGTTCAGATATCAGAGAAGTGCAGCTTCAACTTGACAAATGTTCCTGGCATTGAGATTCTAAGTACAGAAAGAGGACTGGATGTTCCTAAGAAGAATGAACTTTCAAATAATGGAACCTTGCCTAGCAAATGGCAACTATGGAATGTAAAATATATTAAGAGCTTCCAGGAGATTCCAAAACATTAGGAGCGTCGGTCCTCTCTCCCTCCGTCTTTCCGGCTGTGACATTCTTCTTGTGGGTTTCCGAGCCTTCCATCCGCCAGTGAAACTAATCTCGCTTAAGTCTTGTCTATATTCGCCAGGGCAGGTGTCACTAAACTTTGTAAATGACATCCGTCTCGAAAGACCAGGCATTAGTTACCTTTCAGTTCGAATTTACCCGGTAATGCTATGTAATAACGAATGATGACTAAAAGTACTTCTAATTTGACGTTTGCTTTCAATTCTGCAATGGATTTTACGGTATAATTAAATTTGTTGCGGTCAATGTCTGTTTATTATTGGACTACAATGCTCAATAATAGCAACTTCAAATTGCCGTTAGAAGTCTAACAAAATCGTTGCAATTTCCACATTTCTATAAATTTAAGGCTTGCGATGCCGAATTGATTCGTTGCTTTTAAAAAACGTTTCTTTAATTCGAAACATTACTCTATCCACAATAATGAAACGGTGATGCTAATTTAATGATTGAAATCTAATTCTTCTTCACCGTCTTATTTTTCTCATGTACGTACCATAGAGAGAGTACGTATATAGCCATACAATTAAAATGCGTGAGGTGTGCAGAAAATTTGTAATGGTGCGGTAAGAATGGAATTGTTTTTACCAGGAAAACTAGTATAGTGGATACAGCCCAAAGAAAAATTGGATAAATTCTGTTCCATATATATGTATACTTATAACCACGTTTTACAATGAGATTTCACGAACTTAACAGGCCCTTGTTACCGTATTTAGTTAATGCGGATTATTGAAATGCATATAATGGCCTGCTTTCAGCCATATAGACGTACTTTTAATATTTCAGAACTTGTCGGTCTTTATAATATCAGTAGTAAAATTTCGCATTTCGGTATTTACAGAAAGAAACAAATTTTGAGAACTCTTGAAGCAACAAACAAAGAGACCAATTCCTATGAGTGATATTTTTATTGTATCTGTAATTAGTTGGTTTCTTGCGTTTACGATCCCAACGATGTATCAAGTTGGCATCGCGCGTTTAAAAATGCTTTCGTTAATATTTGTGAAAACGACAAAATTTGTTTTTGTAAAGTCTGGGCGACAAAGAAGCGACAAATTCTATGCATGTGCAACTTTTACTGGTCACAAAAAGTTGTTGAAGAAAATACTAAAGTGTAAAAATCAATAATCTCTAATCCTTATTTATGGTCCATGATCTGCCTTTGAGAGGAAAACTGCAAGATGGAGGTGTGTTTCCAGAGACTTGATTCAATTTCAATTGAGGCTGACGAAAACTTGGGACAGCATATTTTGACGAATCAAATGTTAAAATGCAGCATATGAGTTCTCTCAATACAAAATGAAGTTATTATGGTGTGTGGTGCTGTCATCGAGATGACGTAATAGAAAACATAAAAAAAGCGTATGCATTTAGTGTGTACTTGCCGGATGAGACTTCACGGCATATCGGGAAAGAGCAATTGTCATCGGATTAAGATTTTTTGATGCGAAAGCAGATGAAAATTCGGGAAAATTTAAGTTCGTTGAATTACCAGCTACGATGCTCCCACACAATTGCAGGAGCCATATACCATTTTTGGAGCAGGAAGGACTTGATCCAGAGAAATGTCTGAGCCAGGTTATGATGGATATGCAGCTATGGCTGGTAATGAGAATGGAGTACAAAGTGTATTACGAAAAAAATATAAAAATGATTTTTCATTGCGCATCGCATAAAATTAAATCTCGTTGTCAATGACTTGAATAGTGTACCAGAAATACGTAACACAATTTCTACAGTGAAAGAACGTGTGCGTTTTTAGAATCTGTATTAAGACAGAAGTATGTCCCGAATATTCCAATGTTCTGTGAAACACATTGGTCTCAAAAATACAAATGTATTTCTGTTTTCAACAGACATTTTGAGTATAATTGCGGCGCTATGAAAAACTGTCATTGACTGGTAATAACCACACCAAACGCTGCATTTCAGTTACATGCAGCTTCAACTACGGCCCAATTTGTATTGCTGTGGCTTTAATTAATTCTGCTCTTCTAGAACCAGTGGTAAATGTCTGCAGTAAAATCTTTGGATCTAATACAATGTTTAGAGCACATTAAGCGAATTCTCGGTGTGATAAAAGTTCATCGTAACAATCCTGAGCAAATTGCAGCAGAACTCACGGAGCATGCAAATACAATAGCTGAAAAATGTGATGTTGAATTGTGCTGCAAAAAATTGTCGGAAAACAAAGCGCCATTCAAATCCTCAGCATCTAGTAAAGAAGAATATTGGAGAAAGATCCTTAATAATCCCTTGTTGGATTCTCTTTTTTATTGTCATTAGAGCAACGTTTTTGGAAGACCATTCAGCTGCTTTTTCACTACTGAATCTTCTACCCAGAATATGATGGAGATGACAATTGATGACTGAAAAAAAAAAACGATTTCAAGATTTTATGATTTGCAAGGTTAGATTTTTGAAATCGAATTGTGGTATTCCATGTGGAGAGGAGAGAAAAAATAGGTAAACGCTTAAATGCAAAAGATCATCCAAATGATGGATTTAGTTAAAAAAGAAATAATTTTTTACCCTGAAACGAAAAGAGCATTACTCATTTCACTTGCTCTACCATGCACCACTTGCCTTCTTTGTAGAGCGTCATTTGATGCTACACGCGAAATGCAAATCCTGGTTAAGATCAACAATGACGGAACGATTAAAATGGTTTTATGTTTAATGAGTGTTCACAGGAGCATAACATTTAGGAAGAGGAAATATCATAAAAAAATATTTAAGAGATTTGCAGAAAATCCACGAAAACTATTTGATTTAACAGTTTTGTTAGTTTTGTAAGATTTGTAACGCTTTTCATTGTATTACAAAATGTGTATATTGTTTTATAACATTATAATAAACTAGTGAAGTATATAATTTTATTCTTATAAAACTATTGATTATTTATTAATATTGTTTAAATATATATTTTTATTTATTATTATTAGTTGTAATATTATATTATTTATAATTTCACTTCACTTATATTAACCTTATAGTATTTAATAATTACAAATTATGATTTGCCCCTCCCTAGTGAAAAACCTGGCTACGCCCATGTGGAGAAGGATTCTCGCGAACATGTTCAAGACTGCACCTAATCCAGGAGATGTTTAATCGCCTGTTGAAATCTTCTGTTACTTTCATTTCGATCTTAAGGGATGTTCCCAAAAGAAAGTTAAAATTCTTGAACAAATATGCTTTGTCTCATTTGCCTGAGCCCAATATCACCGTAGGAAGAAATGTACCCTAGTGAAAAATGTGATCTTCCTTTCCGGTTCTTCGGACGCTGAATATGAATTTTCTCTGGCAGAGGACATGAGATGGCATTAATAGCACGCTTCTTTATGCCAAATGTTATCAATTAATTTGTAAGTAATCCTTACGGGTTTCTAAAATCAATTTTGTGAATTTAACAAAGTTTATATAGAAAAATATAGATTTATATTTCACAGATTTAAGCAGTGCATTATGCTGGTATTATGTTACCAACTCCCTTACATTATAAAGATAACCCAAAATAAATTTGGTCGTCGTAGAAAACATACTATAACTCTCAGAGGTTTTGGCCAGGAAATCGCCAAAATGCACCACTGTGCGTTGGATGAGGTCAAAGCGTGATTGATCCGCCTCCGTGTAGGCTGCGTTTCATCCACGTTATGATATGTCTATCTATCAGGAACATCATCAGAAGCGAAAATGTTGATTTTCGTTTCGTTAGAGCAAGGGACCGAATCGACCCCCCACCCCCACTCGCTCTTGGAGCTGTGCAGCTGAAACGCCCTCCGCCTACCCCGGTTAGGTTCACTGAGATGCATTGAACGACTTCCGGAACGAATTACAGGACCTCGGCGAATGTTTTGGGCTTCGTTGGAGGAGGGCGGGCCGGCCCGTCCCGGGGGTCCTCTTCATCCCTCGCCCCCCGCAGGCCAGCCCTCCCCGCCCCCACGGCCGCAACGCGTTGCCTCTCAACAAGAAAAGTTTGTTTTTGACTCGTACGTTATTCTCTTGTAGAGGGAAAGAGTCGAGTTAACACCTCATTAAGTAGTAAATTAATGTTTCGCACATCTAGAGGATTCTTTACGGGGGGAGGAGGCAACTCACTATTTTGGGCTTGTTGCCCCCACCGTCCTACGCCTAAATCTCTGTGCACGGCTGCGCTTTCGTGTTGTCCGCAGTGGATGGAGCACGAATACGCAAATTGTGTTGACAGGGCACATGGCTGCAACACAATTTACGATTATTTGTTTATTGTAAATTATTGTTTCTTATACAGTTGTATTTCTTCGTAAGTATTGGCGTGCGAATAGAATTAATGTTTCTTTGGCTTAATGAAAGTCTTTGGTATAAACTCTTTAAGAATATATTATTTTTTTGTGCTTTGTTAACTTGTAACTTGTACAGTTATAAATTGTAATTCTGCGTTTACAGAGTAAACTTTCTTAAATTTATCTATCAATTTAAGAATGTTCACTTTGCGACCGCAGAATTATAACTTACAATGAATTACCTTTCGTTCACATACTTTTCTAATTCACGGGTAAATTGACTCGTTCACATTTTTTAAAAAAATTTCAACTCTATGTGCTCTTGACGCAATTGAAATAACTCGCTTTGTTAATCCCACCCATTTTATCTTCTGAAACAAATGAACATTCTTATGTTATTCACGTCACGATGTAACAAGGAAGCAAATGTGAGAAAATCAGACCATAAACCATTCCCAAATTTATCTTTTATACAAAGAACGACTCGTCCTTCTACAACTGGATTTTTCAAGATTCAAATATTTTTTTCCAATTAAATTTGTTCTCCGAAATCATTTCTCTAATTAGTCATGTATTGATTTTTGAAAATTCACACGTGACGGTCGGACGGACTGGTTGGCAAATGGACATGCAAACGAACGAACGAACTTTTTGGTAGTCATGGGCATTTCCTTTAAAATGTGGAAATCGATTTTCTGCAGCATTACACAACTTTCTGTATATGTACGTATAGCAGAAAGTAACCTACAGACTTCTCGTACTATAGTTCGTTTCTTTGCATCTGTTGATTCTGACCGTCGTCCTAGCCGCTACCTTGAGCATTTGAAAACGGAAACTATCATTCAGTTTTCACTGATGCCATTTCAAGATTCAAAAGGAAATAGACAATAGCATTTCGTAGCGACAGATTTTAATGTAGATTAATGTATTATTGTACATGAAACTCAATGTAAGCTCGTACATTGAAAGAGCTTATTGTATTTGCACGTTAATTTCAATGCATAAGTTACAATCAGAGTAGATTGTAGTTTAATGTAGAGGTTCTCCCGTTTCCACTGCCTCTGATCATTCAACTCATGTATTCAGACCATCGAGATCATTCCTTCCTCCCAGGTAAGACTATAAAGCTTTGATTCTTGCATTCTTATGTAGATGTATACATTAAATTAAATTTGCGTTCACGATAATTACCTTAATGAACATTTCATTAAAGTAATGCGGAAATTTCCAACATTACACCGTGTGCAAAAAAGTTAGAACAACAACGAGAAGCATTTTAATTAATTTTTTTGCAATAACAATTTTTAAATGATGATTCATTGTTTGCACCCCTACTTTCATCACACAACCAACGTCCACCTTTTTGCTCGCCTATTTTAGGTCAAATAAAGTGTAACTGAGCTTCCGGGCTCTATTAAACATGAACAAATGAAGTGTTTGTGTGGCCTAGTACATTGATTGGTTTGTTCCAACACAAGGTGGTGGTGGGGGGCCACAGGGCAAGGAGTGTGACGCAGCTAGCCCTGTGCAGAAACGGCGTCGTTGCCTTGGGGAGAAAAGGGTCAGAAGTAGGGCTGACCAAAATGACCAATTTCTTCTACACACTACACCCTTTTGTGCTGTGACATATACCATGCATTGAATGCCAGTCATTTCGTGAACGTGAGTTTACTGACGTTTATCCTAATAAATTAATGATATTAAATGACCCCTTTAGATTTCACTTTTTTGAGATGGCTGTAGAAAGTGATGTGGTAGAGTGAGTTCTAACCTTTGATACATCGGAGAATTTTCTATGAAGGGAACAACCACTTGAAAGCATTGAGCATTGAGAGAGCTCGTGCTTGATAGCTGCCAGTAGTGAAGTTGTTCGTGTCGAAACTTTTCGTACTGTCGTTCCTTTGAATGTCCGCGTGCACGCACATTGTGTGTAATGGGAACGTGAATCGACTCTGTTCATCTCGCAAAATGGAAGCTGTTCCTGGAGTGACGTGAAAGACTAGAATAACAAAAAGGATAGAAATGTATTCGTCGATTAAACGTGGAAGATGTATTTCATTGGCTTCTTGTGTCGTCTGATAAAATACTAAAACTCTCTCCAGACGCGACATCTGCACTACGAATGAATGAGAAATAATACTCCTAACTTTCATTTGAAATAAAAAAAAAATTATTCATGTATAGTTTAACCGATTTTAGTTTCTTTTTATTAATAATAAATATTAGTAGGTGATGATAAGAATACTAATGTTGCATGCTTACCAAGACCGTTACTCGCATCCGAATGAGATGATAATTGTCTCTGACAAATAACATTTTGTATTACTATCATCATCTCTATTCAATTTTTTTTTAAATCGAAATTTGTGACTTCAGATTCGATAAAAAAGCGTCTCTCTTGGTAGCTTTTGCGGACTTTGCCTGTCTTTCTTTCTTTCTTTTCTCTAACGCGAGTGAGAAAAATGACCTTCCAAGTTGTCGCACCCTGCAGGTCGGCAATCCTTTCTCCGCAGCAGTCAGCCAAGTGTAAGATGCTTCCCAATGACTGGAGCCATCCAGATTCACTGAAAACTGCTGATCATCCTGGAAAAAGGGGAAAAAAATATCCAAAATGCAATTAATGATTTGAGGTATTTTTGTCACTGTAGCTTCCGAACATTCTGTATATCTTATTGATTTACCTGATTTACTATTAAAGCTCGTATTGTTTCCCAAATATTTCTTTGGCAATATTAAGTTTCATTTAATTACTCGCAGAACCCGGCAGACATTGTCCTGCCCTCTCTCTCGCTCTCCCTCTGTTACCCCTTTCCCTCTTTCTCCTCTTATTTCCCACTTCTCTCTTTTTTCCGCTCTCTTTCCCCCTTTTTCCTCACTTTTCCATCTCTTTTTCTCTCTTTTTTGCCTCTGTCTCTTCTTCCTAGATTTCCCCTTCTCCTTTCCCTCTTTCTTCCCTCCTTTTTCACTTTTTTTCTCCCTCTCCCGCTTTTCCCCATGACTTCCGCGTCTCTCTTCCTTCCCTTCTCTATTTCCCTCTCTTTCCTTCTATTTCCTTTTCTACTTTCCTCTATCATTTCCCTCTTTCCCCCCTCTTTTTCTGTCTCTTTTTCACCTTTCTCTCTTTTCTCCTCTTTTTCATCTTTTATTCATTTGTTAATGTATTGAAGATCTCTCACAGTCTTCTGTCTCATTCACTCGCTCATTTTTCATATTATGAGATTATTAAAATTTTTCTGTTCGATTAAAAAAAATATATTATACAATCTTTGTCCTGACAATAACGAACACACACACACACACACACACAGAATTATTCAGTTTGGTGCAGTCATTCGAAAGTTATGCGCTTATATACATTTCGGCGATTTATTTTTATTTATATAAAATATTATTGAGCAGTGTGGGGTGGGGCGCTCCCTCCCAAATTGTAGCAAGCAATCCGGTCCCCATTGCGTTAATGCCTGTACGCAAGTGTATTAAAAAAGAGAAAGAAGAGGAGAGACATTGATCGAGGATAAACCGCCGAAAACTACTGATGAGAGCAGTCGCTTGTTAGAATTCAGTTGATGTCAATGCAGTGCCTCTGATCGGGAGGTCCTTGGGTTCCACGGCGGTAGAATTTTCGATACTAGCTAGACAGGTAGGTCCAACTAAGTCGCTGTCTGGAGGAGAATTCTAACGACCAACTGCTCTAATGGTAGTTTTCCGTGGTGTCTCCGATCAACACCAGGCAAATGCCAGAGCAGTACTCTAACAAACGAGCCACGGACCGCGCGCGATCTTTTCTTCCTCTTCCTTGTCATATCCTCGCCTCCTTACACATACACACGCTAACATGCACTACACTACCACATATTCCTGGAGACCGGTCGGAGACTTAGAGCTGGTCCCGGCTGGGGCCGTGCCCCCTGTGATGGGAGATACCTGGTTGGAGAAAACCCCACTAGCGCACCGCCACCTCCAGAGGAGAAAACATTTACTGCATTTACGGGATTGGCAATTGACGCGCCCGGAATTGTGTGTTCAGAAGGCACGATCGCGCGTGCTTTTCAGAAGAAAGATTCGTGTGCAAAACGTTCACGTGGAGATAGTGTTTTTGATTTCATGAAAGGTGCTGCAATTCCGCGCAGTTACTATTTATTTTCAAAACTGCATTTATTTAAATATTTAGCAGATTTATTTTAACTAATGGTGGTAAAGATCTATGACACATGATTAAACGGTTGCAGAAGTAACATTTTTAATAACAGAAATCACATAGAATCAGTGGCGGATCGTGACATTTTTTTTTCTCCTGATGGGGCCAGGTGCAAACGCACGAATATCATCTCAGAATCGATAACTTATTTTATTAAAGAATTCTCATTTAATCATTCATATAATCAATATTAATTAGGTAAACCTTTATATCTATAAACTTTCCTCAAAATCAGAAGTAGGATTTTTTAAAAGACTTTTAATGAAATAGAGTGTCAACAGAGACATTTTTGTAAAAATGATGCAAACTCCATAGCTTATCTTTCGGAATACTGAGAGTTCTTTTCTTCTTTCCATCAATTTGTGTAAATGAAAAGTCTACTCGGTTGATGGCTCCTAACCACTTAATATCAATTTTTTCGTCAAGTCTCAGTGAAGAAAACGGGAAAAGGCGTAATAAATGCACTGTGTTCATCTTACAGCGCGCAGAACTTTAATGTGCACTTAGGAAACGGCGCGGCGCGGCCAGACTACCGTTATCTGAGAAGGGCCCGGGCCCCTAGGACTGCTAATGTTAGCAAGCAGTGGTCGCACCCAGTACGGAAGGGCGCTGAAGCCATCTAAAGTTAGCAGCGCCCCAAAACGAATCTCTACCAAACTATATCCAAAATTAACGGCTAATTAAATGCTAATTAAGTGCTCTATTCCCGAATTTTCCGCTCCTATAGTTTTCCCAAAATCGTGGGCTCAAATCCCAAAAATGCCCCTCGGCAGAACGCTGTGCGCAAGGAAGAGAGACGCTCCTTCCAAACCATTGCAATTCATACTCTACGCAAAAATACTACTAAACGAATACTAAAAGTAATCTATAATTAAAAAATTTACCGCTCACCGCTTAGTGTGAATAACAATGGTTCGAATCCCCAAAATGACCCAAGGCAGAACGCTGTGCGAAACGAAGAGAGACGCTCCTTCCAAACCATCGCAATTTATAATTCATACTCTACGCAAAAATACTACTAAACGAATACTAAAAGTAATCTATAATTAAAAAATTTACCGCTCACCGTTAGTGTGAATAACATGGGTTCGAATCCCCAAAATGACCCACGGCAGAACGCTGTGCGCAACGAAGAGAGACGCTCTTTCCAAACCATCGCAAATCATAATTCATACTCTACGCCAAAATGCACCATAGACCAATACTAAAAGTAATATGTAATAAAAAATTTGCCGCTCACCGTTTAGTTTGAGTACCATGGGCTCGAATCCCAAAAATGAACCTCGGCCGAACGCTGTGCGGAAGGAGAGAGACGCTCCTTCCCAACCATCCCAAATCGTAATTCATACTCTACGCCAAAATGTACCATAGACCAATACTAAAAGCAGTCTGTAGTAAAAATGTGCCCCAAACGAAGACTAAAAGTAATCTGTAATAAAAAAAAATTGCCGCTCACAATTTAGTTTGAGTACCATGGCCACATTGCGTGTCATATTTCAGTCACAAGTCCATGTAGCGAAGGATAAAATGTAAATATTAGATACATCGACGTACATAGTATGTAAATATTTGATCTTAGCAGTGAGATCATCTACGCAAATTAGGATTTGCTGCACATTTAACAATTATGTTTTAGCTCTCCCAATGATGAAGACAAATGCGACACAGATAAAATTATCTTACCCATTACAAAGAAATTTTCACGGTTAAGACTATTGCAGAATGTTTGCAAAAACGATGAAAACTTAATAAAAGATGTGATGGATCTCAGATTATGTCCTAAACGTTGTCCTCGATGGCCAGTAATATCCCGTCAAATTATGTTCCACTTGCTTTTAAGGTAAAATAGTTGTAAAGTAGGTAATTGTTAAATTAGTTCCAACAGGAGTCGATATCATCAGTCTCGTTCAGACTGATCAAATTATTTCAGCTCTTTTAAAATATTTTTCTTTTTTATTGAAACATGACCTTTTTTTAGGATCACAAGAGACGATAGTTCATACGGAGGCTACAACCAGGACACTCGATCACACCTTTGAAGTTTTAACGCCCTTAGGAAACTGTCTACAAAGTAATTCAATATTTGATTTTATAGTAATGTTTACTTATTTTATTTATTTATTTAAAAATTAACAATTGAAATATATTTATAGGATCTCAAGACTCAACAGACTGTTCTGTGGAAAACGTTACTCCGGGAAATGCTTCTCAGAGTTTGAAAAGTTCTGCGGTCTTTTGAGGTCTTTTCTATTGACTGAAGAGGTCACAAAGGCGGAAATTATTTGGTGCTTGTGTATGATTAAAAATCACTTGTCCATTAGAAGTTCTGCAAGTTGTGTTTCAATCTTTCATCTCATGTTTACGGACAGCAAAGTTGCTGAGAAAATGCAAATGCAAAGGACCAAAATTGCCTGTAGTATAGTTTATGGTATTGCTCCATATTTTCATTCACAGCTACTAAACATACTCGAAACTTGTGATAATATGGTATTAGAATTCGATGGAAGTTTAAATCCGGTATCACAGATGATGGAAATGAACATTTATTTAAGATTTTGGGACTCAAAAAAATTCATTGGTTTCTACCCGATATTTTGACTCTGTTTTCCTTCAAAATACTCACGCCAGAAATATAATGCAAGCAATTTGAGACGCGTTTGGATTTGCCAAACTTAAACACATACTTCAATTATCTCTGGATGGACCAAATGTTAATATAAGGGTTTTAAAGGATTTGAACAATGAACTTAAAGAATCTTGTAATGGATTAGAACTTTTAAATATAGGTACCTGTGGCCTTCATGTCGTTCATGGGGCATTCAAAACGGGAATATCTTGCACTAAATGGGAAATACACTCATTTCTAAAAGCACTGTATTATCTATTCCACAATTCCTCAGCACGAAGAGCTCAATATGTGGAATATACAAAATCATGTGTATTTCCAAAATGATTTTGTGGAATTAGATGGGTGGAGAATGTAGAAATAGCCAATAGAGCTAATGAAATCCTATTTCATTTGAGGACGTACATCAATCAAGCAATTGAAAACAAGACAGCTCCAAAATCACAAAGTTTTAAAATTGTTTCTAATGCAATTAAGGATAACCTTCTCAGCCCAAAACTTGCTTTTTTTAGTGCTACAGCATCTCAGTTGGAGCCCTTTTTGCGTGAATTCCAAAATGATCTGCCAATGGCTCCATTTTTCTATAATGAATTATATTTTCTCATTAATACTTTGATGAAACGAATTGTGAAATCAGAAATTCTGAATAGGACAAGATTGATTTCTAAGATAGATCTAACTCGCAAAAATAATCTAATAGATGCTAAAAATTTTGAACTAGACTTTACAACTAAAGATGCTTTAAGAAAAAAAGGAACTTCACAATTAGATATTCTAAATTTCAAATGGGACATGTGTGCCTGCATCATCAGAATGGTCCAAAAACTTAATGGAAGATCACCATTGAAATTCAATCTTACCCAGGCCATCACGTGTTTAGACCCTAATACAGCTTCAGATCTTAAATCTGCTCAACATAAATTAACATCTTGCCTTGAAATTCTTTGTCTTGTGGAAGGATGTCTGGCACAAAAGGTGATTGTGTGAGACAAGAATATATGGACATTTGTGGCGACGTTCAAGTTCGAAAACTTTTAATATCTTTTAAAAGAAGTGAAAGTCGACTCGACAAATTTGGATGAATCTTGCAAATCAGTTTTCAAAGAAAAGTGACAACTTTGCTGAATTTGTTCGTTGATTTTGATACTTTCGCATGGAAATGCCAGTGTTGAACATGGTTTTTCCGTAAATGCTGAATGTTTGGTGGAAAACCAACATGAGAAGAGCCTCATTGTGCAGAGGCGTGTACATGATGCCATTGTAAATGCGGATGTGTGGAGAATGTAAACATTGATAAAAGCCTCGTACATTCTATGCGAAATGCACATTCGAGATATAAAGAAGATATGATTAAGAAGCGTTCCCAAGACGAAGAGATGTCTGCCAAAGAATCATACAAAAGACTGAAGCAAATGGAAATAAAAGAATTGGAGATTAAAAGAAATAAATGCTTAGCCGAAGCAGCCAAAATATCTGCGGACATTGACCAAACAATTGCAAGTTTGAGTTCATAAATCGTGAAGATTATTAAATTGTGTTTTTATTATTCCTTTTTGGGTAGCCGCAAAGGAATTATAACATGATATCTCAGATTTTTTTCTTTATTGAAAAACCAATCAATCCATTGTCATTTGATTTATTTGTAATGGTAGCAATAATTCAAATATATTTTGAATACAATTAGAAATGAAGTCTCTTGTTCCAGCAATATTTAAAACTTTATTTACATTGATGAATTGTCAATTATTCTGTTTCATCAAATTCAGTAACACAATATTATTTGCATTTACATGGATAAATTATTTTTTTATGTTTTCAAGGTAGTATTAAATCTCTTGTTTGGAAGCTTTTTGATTTGGTGAAAAACAAGAGTGATAGTCCACATTAAGACCAAAAGTTTTATTTTTTTTAATTCTAGAGTATTAGAATTATCTTTTCACTGTTATGTTCCTTGTATGTTTTTGACTGTAAAGAAATATCAATTTACATTTCTTTATTATATCTTATAACTTTTTACATAATTTTAATTCCCTTTAATACGTCTTACTACAATCACTTATCAATTTAATTGCTTTTGAAGATTGTGTTTTCTATATTTAAGAAGCATGTTGTGGACTTTCGTTTACAATAATAATGATAACACTTCAAGTATCTGTTCCTCCTACTGTACATGTGGAGAGAATTTGTCAATTAATAAATACAAGTAAATAATGTGGTGTTGCAAATCTATTTTATATTGTTGCAGTTGCAATATTATGGCACCTTGAAATCTTATAGAGACCTTTTATCTTGTCAATCAGATTGGTGATTTACGTAATCATTAAAAATAAAATGGTATATGCGGTCTCAATGACATTTTAAGATTATTATCGATAATCTATGGGCTCCAATAGATTTGGACAGTCTTTCATAATCAGAGATAGCTAGAATAACAGCATGACTTATTAGAGAATTAGTGGGCACACTAATTTATTTGTATTAAAAAATTAGGATTTAATTTGTGAAACAAATTCTAAAATAGTTCAAATGATGGAAATCAAGGTCGTTTTTGTTAAATTTGGAAATTTAAGTGCCTACAGTTCACTGTGTTTTGTGATGTGAAGCCTTCAATGAAGCCATCAATCATCCTAGAAGACCATCTGAGAAGAAAACACATCCATTATTTATAAGGTTTATTTATATAATTAGGCTTAGTATGGTACCATATGAATAATATTTTTTAACCTTAATACTTCTTAAAGGTAATACTTCACAGTTGAACTGTGATCTCATAGCCATGAGAAGGTTTTGAAAACCTGAGATTTTGTTAGTAACAGCTAAGTTTTTGCCTCAGTGTGATCTGAGAAAAAATTCATGTTTTATGCAACAATTTTTTCTCATTTCAAAACAGGTTTTTGTTTATTATAAGAGAACCGCTTGTCCTACCGGATTCTTCTATCAAAATCCGGCATCTACATCAAATTTAGGACTTTTTTGACACCTCATTCACCTCTGTAGCTTCAGATTTGATGTTTTCTGGTCAATTTGAAATATTTTCAAGCTATATTCTGAGCAGCACCTACAGTGCTTGCAGACACTCACAGGGTTCGCTAGCATCACACAGGTGTCAAGAGGGTCGCATACCCTGCAGGCGCTACCCTTACGTATTCTTTGGCAAAGAGGTTCCAAATTATCGATCCATTCTCCCCACTGTTGTAACCCCTCCCTTCATGGCTGTTTCCTTCACTAACCCTATATAAGCGTGCGTTTTCGCGCACAGCGCTCTCATTCTCTTGTTATTTCAGCTGCATCCAGTGGCGTAGCTTTGTTAATTCTTCTCATAGAGCCCGGCTCCTTCAGAGTCGTTATGTATATCAAATCTGTATATAGTATTTGTTGTAAATAGTGTTTTTTAATTTTTTTCCTTGCCGAGATAGTACGTTAGTTTACTTACAATAGATCAGATCAAATTATGAAGACTAAAATAATATTGTTTCTCATTTCGTCAGTAAAGCCTGAGCCATGGTTGTTGTTTTTTTTTTGTTGGTTCCCTTTGAACCAAACAAGTATTAATGAAATTGAGTGCATAAAGGTATTTAATGTGTTGATTTGGACTTGGAAATGGAACTCTTACTTTGAAATGTTTGATTTACTAATGTTTATGTTGTTGGCAGCTCGTTTACTACATATGTTATGTTTATGTATGTCGCTGACCTCTGATTGGTGCGGAGGGGCGGCTAACGTTCACGGCGCATTTACTTATGAATGTTGTTAATGTTGCAGTTCCTGCCAAAAGTAAGACGGCACTTGGCCACGCTTTGGCAATTATGGAAAGGTGCTCCCGCTGGTATAAGTCGGCGCTTGCGCATTCGGCACACGGGAGACTACGTAAAGGCGTTTGCGCCCGTGCGTAGCTCGAACCGCGGCCCTTGTTGCAACGTCACGGCCCGCAGCCGGCAGAGAGGTCGGCTGGGCTACAGCTGTCACCGGCACGCAGCGGTGGGTCACGTGCTGACCTTGTATGCGGCACGCTGATCGGCGCTCGTGTCTAGGAACAGTTTTGTTCAGCGAGCAGCGGGCGGGCGCTCATGTACCGCCCACTCTCGCTTATGCGTAAACTTGCTGCATTCCTATGTTGTATGGTTACGAAAGGTATAGTAAGAAATCCATTTCCAAGAATTTTTGGTATTGTGCACTCCTACGAAAGTTGGTTCCATGGCTCATGCGTAGTTCTGTTTATTACGAATGTTATTTGAGAAAAGAAGGCCTAAATAGCTTCTTCAGCAAATTTGTTTATATACGTTTCTATCTACCTCGTCTAAAGTGGGCATTCAAGTAGATTATAAGACAGTATTTCTGTATGTGCTAGCGCGATGTTGTTGATGCGCTACTAAGTTAGTGTTCACCTTTCTGTCATAAGGTTTATGTTTCAATTTTCAGCTTCCTCGCCTAAAGTGGGTTCTTTCAAGAGGTCGACTGAAATCATTAATTCTGTATGTCGGCGCATTTTTACGCGCCTTTGTTTATGTGAGACGGCCTCGACCGTCCTTCATTCTTGCTTGTAAATTGTAATTCTGCTTTGTTTTTCCCTGCAGCTGCTTTGCAACCTGCGCATCAGGAAAACTAATATATAAATTGTTTATGTAATAAATGTGTTATATTGAAGTTATTTGATTGTCATATCTCTGATTTGAGATCCTATAAAGTTGTGATACCTTTTCATTAAAACCTGGGGCGTCCATTTGAAAAGTTCAAGTGTGACGACAATCTTTTAATTTCGATAGCTTAAAGCTTTGTGTTAGCTTTGCATAATTATCTCCTTAGGCAAATGCATGGTCAGTTCGCTATATATTACGTAGCGAAAATTAATGTTATTAATGTGCTGTTTTCAACAGCTGGCGACCGTATTAAATAAATTTTCATTAAATAAGAGGTCAGCCAAGTTTGAGAATTAACAGTTTTAGGTGTTTATGCGAATAATGTGACTATGTTCTATATTTTGATAGAGATAAAAGTTACACATTACTTGGGATCACATTGAACAAGATGTGAATGAGGACCTGGAAAACCGGGAAAAAAACTTGAATTTCAAAAACCCAGAATGCTGGTCACCCTGTTCCAAAACTTGGCAAGATGCAAGTATTCTCAGCTGTGTGCGAAAGAATGTTAGTGAAGGGCAACGATATATAGTTCTACATGCGGGAGGTAAGAAGGGATTTGTGGTTGGTGCTAAACTGGTGTTTCCATCGCAAAATAGTACAGAAGACTACCACGGAACGATGACTGGGGAGATGTTTGAAGAATGGCTGGAGAATAATCTGCTTCCATAAAGAAATAAAAGAAATAATTTTGTATTTTTTTAAAATAATCTGCTTCCAAAACTTGAAGACCCATCAGTTATTGTGCTAGTAATGCGTCTTATCACAGTGCTCATATAAGTAACAATTTAATATCAATTACATTATTCTGAAGAAACAATATAATAGCAATATTCTCATTTTGTAATTTCAAGATCAAAACATTTAAACTTTGCTTATAGTTGGAGAGATTACCTACAAGAAAGTGGAATAAAACACAATTGAAAAGTTTCCTAGAAAATCACAATGTGCAATTTAGAGCTGATGCATTTCATCATAAATTGTTTGCGTTAGCTTCATCAAACAAGCCTGAGAAACAGTATGTATTTTCTGTGAATCATTTTCCCACTTATAAATAACCTACAATCACAGATATATAGTTGACAGCAAATTTAAATATTAATACGTTACTGATTTTCTTAATTTGTATTTATATATGTTCTTCAATAATATACTGACTCTTAACACAACACTTCATAATGTGTTAAAAGACCAATAATACTAAGCCTACTAATAAAACAGAAGCATGACATTCTTGAGAATATCCAGAATATTGTGAAATAGTTTATTTTAATGCCAGTAAAATATTTATAAGTACCGTGTGGACAAGATTATTAATGTTGCTGGGCATAAGGTGTTGTGACTGCCTCCTTATCACTGCCACTACAATCCAATTGAAATGGTGTGGAACGATTGTAAGAGGTATTATAAAACTCATGTTGGAAGCCAGTTTGATCGTGCCCATATGAAGCAGGTTTGGCATAATGCCCTTTATCAAGTTACAGCTGAGAAGTAAGTGAATTATAATCATATTATATTTTAGTTTGTCACTGTTTCTAAACAAATCATTGAAATGTATATTGTGTTAAATGTGATCAATATTAATGCAGATGAGAAAACTATGTTAAACACGCTGAGAAAATTGTTGAAGAAGATTGGAATCGAGAAGTGAAATGGGACAATTTGAATGCGGAACTCATGATCATCAACATAGAAGAAGACACTTCAAGTGAAGAAGAGAATGAAGATGTCGGTGAACCTCTGGCTATCCTATTACTAGGACCATCAGGAGAGGGGTGTTGAATATGGAAAACTGTAAGTATAGTTAAAATTAATCTTAAATATTTGTATAGTAATTAATGTAATGTCTTTCCATATTCATACACATTTTTATTTTTATTTTTACAGGGAAACCAGAAGTGTACTGTATTTATGGGTAAATTAACAAAGAAGATCCTATTGTTGAATACTTTCATTATATTTTAATTACTAATATTGCAATTTTTTTTCTTTATTAAATTTCACTTTATCTTCAGTAGATCCAAATTTTGTTGCCTGAGGATGAAGCAGTTGGCCCGGACCATCTTCAAGACAATATCAATATTGCTGATTTTCTAGGTAAGTATTTTCTTCAACACCAATGACAAGCTGTAGTGCTTTAAGAGGGGACAAAATATAATTAAATAATATAATACAAATTAACAGTTAACTATACAGAATACTAATGAATTTTCTTCTTTTTGTTCCAGGAAACTACCACTGACACAAGAAAACAATTAAATTTTATATATTTACCACATTTCATTAAAATAAATGTTTCCTACCCTTGTTAATTTCTTTCAATTTCTAAACTGTATAAGTGTAATTTGTATTGTATGAATGTATTTTGTATAGTATAAATGTATTTTGTATAGTATAAATGTATTTTGTATTGTATAAATGTAATTTGTATTGTATAAATGTATTTTGTGTTGTATTTGTATATTGTCATTCTTTAAATTTGCATATTGTTTGTGATAGGATACTGTTTTGTAAAACTGTTACTTGTTTATAAATTGTTGTCTTTATACCATATCTGTTCTGTTTTCATTATAAGCGTGCTTGAACTGCACCCTAACAAATGCGTTTGCTAGTTCAGGTTCATGTGCTGAATTTGTTAACTTGTGTGAAAATGAATAAAATGTAATTATTATTATTATTATTATTATTATTATTATTATTATTATTATTATTATTATTATTATTATTATTATTAGTATTTATAAATACTGGGATTGTTCCCAATTTGGTGCCAGAATGTAATGGAATGAACAATTCCACACCATTGGTCAAAGTGATAAATAAATATTCTTGTGAAGTTTAATTTTTTATGTACCTTTACAGGACAGTTTTCATTCCCATAATTCCTTTTACATCATTGAGATATATTCAGTTAACAATTAAGTATTTAAAAATAGATATTCATTTGGATGGTTGTAAAGGAAACAACTCTGGAGGGAATTTAGTAGAGCCTTTAGTTGAGAATACAAGTAAAAATTGTCTTCACTGTTTGTGTTTTAATTAGTGACTTTCAAGAATGTGCCTATCATTCATTCAAGAAAGAAGTGGTGAAGTAGGTATACTAGACTATGGATTGCATTGCCATATAGAACATTATTGACGTAAAAAAAAAATTATTATGGCACATTTGAGTTATGAGAGCACAGTATTATGTATGGATAGTCGGGGTGGTATAATTATATATAAACCACCCGCTTCACTAACAAAATGCATTGGCCCATTGCTGTGAAACACGCAGAATAGGTATTTGAATGTCCCATGAACAATCATTTTTCTTTCTATTTACATTTGTGGCAGTATTCTTTTACTGCTTGTGAGAGCATGTTAAGTGATTTTCCCCATACGTAATAAAATTTTAATATTTCCCGGATTCACATACGTGCATATACCACAGCAAAACTCTTAGACTTCTGTGTAGGGATGTTTTCACAGGAGCCATTAGCACTTTACGAAGGGGCGTGGCTGAACAGCTGTCGCGTCAGAGGGATACTTCTCTGAAATACATGTGATGTTCACTTGTTTTCCCGAACTGTCACTGGCTCAACCTTAGAAAAATCGCTCTAAATAATGTGTAGATATTGGGGTGTAAAACAAACTTGCGTGCTCTTGAAGCAATTAGAGAGAGGGAGAGATATATCTGTTCTAACCTCTTTAATTATCACTAGATGTGCCAGCTCTCCAAATTATTCCTATTGGAAAAAATGAGCTTGGGTCAAGTGTCACTATTTTCATGTGGGTAGAGAATCATACGAGTTTTTAGTAACAGACGGTTGCTTCTAAGAATTTACCATCAAGAATAAAGGAAATTCTGTTAACTGAGTAAATTTTATTAATTTGAAATACACTGAGTAACTTGAGCAAAGATGATTGTTACCTTATGATGTTTTAGAAGATTGATAACATTTTCATAAGTATTAATTGGAATAACAATTGCTTTTTAACCATGAAAATGAAAATAACTATTCTGGGGGAGTTGCTATCAATCTATTTTCATAGGTTCCTGTTATTTAATAAAGTTAACATGGGTGTCGCACATTACCATCATAGGATAACTTGGATAGGACTGATACTTTTATCGTAGAATTTTTCTTTGGAAAATCTCTCTCTTGTTCTTGTTTTTGTTTTTTTTTTTTTTCCTAAGAGTGGTTGCATTTTGTTTGTTGCAGCTCATAACTCAAAAGGCCGCCCTTTGAAATGTGCTTTAAAGTGCAACCTCCCTCCAGAAATTCTGAGTCAAATGAATCAGTCTTGTGTCTCTACAATATCATCATCCTTGAGGGTAAGGTCCATTAAACACATTTGAAGTCATCAGTGGTTCTACCACCCAAAAAGAACATTGGAAAGTGATATTGTCAGAGAATGGTTGATTTTAAATTTGTATGACATGGTAAGTAACAGTTGCAGAAGTAACATTTTTAATAATAAAAATCACATAGAATGTGTAGATGTTGGTAAAATGTACTATTGGGGTGTAAAACTAACTTGCATGCTCCTGAAACAATTATCAGAGAGAGTGAGAGAGATCTGTTTTGCCACTTTAATTATCACTAGATCTGCAAACTATCCAAATTATTCCTATGGCAAAAAACGATCTTGGGTCAAGTGTCACTATTTTCATGTGGGTGGAGAATCATATGAGTGGAACAATTGTTTTTTAACCATGAAATGAAAAGAACTATTCTGGGGGAGTTTCTATCAATCTATTTTCATAGGTTCCTGTTATTTAATAAAGTTAACATGGGTGTCACACATTACCATCATAGGATAACTTGGATAGGACTGATACTTTTATCATAGAAATTTTCTATGGATTTTTTTCCTCCCCTCCTAAAAGTGGTTGCATTTTTTTTGTTGCAGCTCATAACTTGAAAGGCTGCCCTTTGAAATGCGCTACGAAGCGCAACCTACCTCCAAAAATTCTGAATCAAATGAACCCGTCTTGTCTCTACAATATGCCATTAGCTGAGTAAATTTTATTAATTTGAAATACACTGAGTAACTTAAGGAAAGATGGTTGTTATCTTGTTGTTTTATGTCATTATGTTTTAAGAAGATTGATATCATTTTCATAAGTATTAATTGGAACAAAAGTTGCACTATTCAATTGTCATATTTTTTGGGGCATTTTGGATATTCGTGGAGGTGATGTCTTTGGGTACCTATTCAGTAACTTCTTATTCCTATTATCTCCTACCTACTAATTAGTAAGTATTGACTTACTACTGTCTTAGGTGATCCATTGTCGGACACATTATAGTAATTACATTGCACCAATCTGTTTGTATTATGATTATGCCATTGTCATTTCCTACGTTTGCCTTCATTCTACCTATTACTATTTTTAATGTACTTCACTTGTCAAAACTTTACAATTTCTTTAATCTCATTGTTGGATATACTCACTGCTCATATGGTTATTGCCACTTTTACATATCATGCCATTTATTCGCTTTGATATTTATTGAAGTTGTACGTGAAATATATCTCTTAATTCATTGTAATATGAATGTTACTAACAGTGCTATTTTGTGTGTATGTGTGGTTTATTCTTGTTCCGTTTAAATTTTGAGTTTTGTTTAGGGGAGGGTTGAGATGGCAGAGTGGGAGTGGGACGAGTTTGAGTTGATATTCTTGAGGCCATTGATCTGCTGAACTGACTTAACTTGCTAATTGTAACAAATTTATTTTATTTATTTCCTGCAAATCTTGTTATTTTGTGTAATGTCAATTTCTAAAATTGCTGATTGTAACTAATATATAGATTTAATTTAATGTTTTGGTATGTAATTCAGCAATTTGATGCAATCACTCTTTTGATGTGTATTACCTCCTACAATTGCTCTATTATTAATTTGGTAAAATGCATGGCAACATTTGTTTTCAACTTTTCATTTAAATTTGATTTTAAATCTCCAATTGTTTTTTGTTTATCCTTGTTTTCACTTCAGAGAGTTTTCAGAAGAGTAACCATTTGTAGCTTTAAAGACTTGTTTAGTGTTTCGTGTATGGCCACTGAAAGTTTGTTTGTAACTGCCTAGTTATTACTACTGTATCTAAAGATTCTGTATTGATGTTGCTAAGCTCATAATATCCATTGTGAATATTGTAACAATTGAACGAGTAATGTGTATCAGCATCTGAGGAAACTAAAATGAATTTTCATTGTCAATTGATTGTTCATGTTAAATTATATTGATGGTGTTATTTTAACAACATTCAATATCCTTTATTGGATCATTGTGTGATGATTACATTTATTGGAATGGGAAGTAATTCATTTTGACATTGATCGCTTTTGGAATTCTTTTCGCCTGAAAGGTCACCAAAGTGTTGACATTTCGCTTTTTTTAAAATCTCAATAGAAGTTTATTAATAATTACTTGATATGTATAGCAAATATATTTCTTCTTCTTCTACTTCTTCTTCTTGCGAATAACTACACAAAGTAATCAAATGTGTTTCTTAGCCTTTCTTTGTGCCCATATTTCTTTCATCCTTTGACTGTGTGCCTTTTTTCTCTCTTCGGTCCACGCTTTTCTTGTTGTGCACTTTGGTACTTCCAAATCAGTTCGCTATGACTGCATTTTAGATCTAAATGTGTTCCTATTTTGAATGTCTTGTTCTGTGATCCTGATAATTTAAGATCCTTTTTATGATGTTGATTTTTCTAATTTTTACTTCTATTTTTCATAAAATACAATTTTTTTTTTTTTTGGTGTGTCCATAAAAATTTAGTGTATATTTTCTGATGTCACTCTGAATATACGTATATTGCCTGATTTCTTTTTTGCTTCTGTGTTTGTACTGCTTGTCTGAATTCCAGTCCAAGAATTTTCCTCATGATTTTGCATTCCTTTTTTCAGTCTTTTCTCTGTTCAAAATTAGTGTTTCTAAGCCATAAAGACATTCTGGTTTTATCACTGTATTGTAATCTCAGTTTTGTGTCCTTTGATGTACACTTTTTTGTTATAGATAATTTGGGTGAGACGATATACTGTTTCCATTTTTTTACATCTAGATTCATTGGTTTTTTTTTCTTCAGATATTTCATTGTATGACTCTTTATTTTGTCATATTTGGTTCCATGTAGTTATTTGCAGTCTTTGTTACAATTAATAAATTCATTTTTTTCAAATGATATTTGAAGACCAACTCAAGACTAGAGTGAATGAATTTTTTATTATTGCAAAAACCTTTTTAGTCGGTGGACACTGCTATTTTGTAATTAAACAGCATTGTTACTTAGTTTCTTTCATTGGTTTCTTTTGTTGTTAACCTATTTATACTTTTTACACTCGTTTTTCAAAGTTAAATAAAAGTGTTTTACTAATAATTGTTTCATGTAATTATTAAAATTGTCCCATATTACTAACTCTTGTCATTTTTTAATAATAATAATAATAATAACAACAACAACAACAACAACAACAAAATAATAATAATAATAATAATAATAATAATTTAAAAAATTGTCTTTATTTGTGGCGAGGCTCAGGCTTTGAGGCCTGCTCTTCCACCTAACCACTGTCATAAATTTACAATTTCAAAATTTGCAGTTGAGGCGTTTGGATGTAATTAATATTAACTGGCATTTCATGGCGCAGAGGAAAAAAATCAATTTGTGGCTACCATCTACATTAATTTATCTGTGCGAGCCAAATGAGTTTATTGTCGTTTTTTGTTTATTCTTGAAATTTTGCAAAATGGAAAGACATGATGTAAGGAACATTCTTAAAAAATGAGGTAAAAAAGAACTCAGTTTAATGTGTAATATTGCATTTTTGAAGAAAGCAAGCAAAAAAAGATAGATTTTGTGGACTGTTTGTGCAGATGCAAGTTTCTTGTTTATTTGTAAAACTTATCAATAATATTCATTTGTATTGTACCTTAGTAGCAATTTTGATAAGAGGCTGAAATTTGACCGGTGCTAATAGCTGGAATGTCATTTTAATAAAGATGCAATATTAAAGAAGTAATGGTTACTAGTTATATTTGGACAATTATCTAAATTCATGGTTTCTAGTTTTTCATAAAATAATCTGTATGTCTGATTACTTGCTTACATTTATTTTGTAAAAAATTGTATTATGCATATTATTGTTTATATTGTGTATGACTATTTACATAATTTAGAAATAAATATTGTGTTTATGAAAAAACTTTTTATTTTGCACTCCCTGGACGATTCCATTCAGTGACTTAGGATTCCAAATCCTAATATTTTAGTCTTCTAAATTGCCTAGCGTATTTTTTGACATAAAAATAATGTATTAATCTGACGCCATTTTGAAAACAACTTCATTTTAAATTTCCCTGTCGTCATTACGCCCCACCTCCATTGGTAGACCGCCCTTCGACGCTATTGGCTCACACATTGGGTGTAAGATGGCTGCTTCACCCTCCATGAAAATTAGACATTTGAATAAGAGCGTTGGGATGGACGTTGAGTGTTATCTATTATTATACTCTCTGATATGTAATAAAGGGATCATGGTCACAGTGTTGTGTCGAGGTATGCACAGCAATAATGCCGAACGTGATCGCCCTAGTGTTAGCATTTTGAAGTTCTTAGGCAGGTGTGTTTGAAGGCCGTTATACAAGATTTTATGGAGAAGCAAGAGGCTATGCAATATTCTTCTTTTTTCAATAGAGGTAATTTTTCTGTCTGTAGTACGCAGATACGTGATCGTACTTACGAAGATCACGGAACTTAACATTATATTTAAAATTAAAATCAGCAAATTCCACATGCATTTATTTAGTTTTTCTTACATTAACACTAATTTTGTTACTTCAACACCATTGATTCGTCATCAACAGATGGTAAAAATCCTAGATTAATGAAGAGAGACTTCAAGAATCACGTGGGTTGGACTTGGTTATTATTCGTACAATTCTTTTTCGTAATTAAAAGTCTGGGAGCTCTAAGATGTATTTACCCAGAATCATGGTGGAAATTTCCACCATGCCCAGAATATTATGCCATATCTCAGGCGGGAAGGAACATTCGCGAAATATACAAAACGAGCAGTATGAAGGCTGACTGAATTTGCAAGAATTCTGAACGCCTAGCATAATGAACTTAATTTTGTGTTCAATCAACGCCTCCTACATTAGAAAGCCCCGAACAGAAACGGAATTGGAATGATTGGCGGAATTAAATGTGTATTCCATTGAAAATATTTTCGAAATTTCTGTTGTACATCTTACTTCACTTGATAATACTTTGCATTTACAGACCTCCAACAAAGAGAGCTGCAGATTATATTTTGTTCTTAGAAAACCTGGAGATAACACTTAACAAAGTCAGCAATCGCTCTTTTGAATCCATTGTTGTATGCCGAGATTTTAACATTGATTTTCTGGTCGAATCTTGCGAGAAAGAAAATTTCAATTTAATTAATTATCAAATTATTAACAAAACTACTACTCGATATAAAGTTGAAACAAAAATTTAGGATACAGTACCAGATGCACAATTCTTACATTATAAGAAATGCGATAACTGACACAATAAATAATACACGTATGGCTAGATTGTTTACTAAAAGTAAAATAAAATTATTCATTGATTACTTGATGCAGGAGTCATGGGAAGCGGTTTATAATACTGTTGATACAAACGACAAATATAATTCTTTTTTCTTTTTTTTTTTCAACTCTTTCATTTCATTTTAACGCTTGCTTTCCTCTTCAAAAACGAAAATTAAATATTTCACGGAAAAGCAATTCTTGGATAACACAAGGGATTAGGACATCTTGTAAAACAAGCGAATTCTTTCTTTCATTTCTAAACGTCATGACGTATCTCAAGATTTCCTTATCTACTTTAAAAAATACAAAACATTGTTACGGAAAGTCATAAGGCAGGCTAAAATCATGAAAAACGATCAGGATATTTTGAACTCAAATAACAAAACAAAAGCAATGTGGAATATAATAAAAAATACTACCAAAACAACTAGAAAACCCGTAGAGAATGTTGTTTTAAAATATAACGATATAAATGTGAACGATCCGGCAACAGTGGCTAATCTCTTTAACCAATACTTTTCGAGAATTGCTGCCGATCTCACTAAGGGTCTTCAGGCACAAAATTCAAAAACAGACAGTTCACCCAAAATTTTAGACACAGTGTTCGTTTCCGAAACTTCTTCCTATTATATTCTCAAAATAATCGGTAAACTAAAAAATAAATATTCGTCCGGTTTAGATGAATTCCCGGATGATGAGCTTCTTAAATCAGATATAATCCATGATTATGCTGACTTTGTAGGAAATATGAAGGCGAAAATTGATAATGTTCAAGGATGGAATTTGAAAGAGGGAAAAGATTGTATATGGCTGTACATGTTAAATGTGGATGTAAATAGTGTGAACTGTAGTAATAGTTCTAGTGTTAGTAATTCTCATGTTTATATTTCAAATAATTCTTTGCCAGTAGTGTGCTCAGTAAAAGTGTCATCAAATTAAACAGTGTATGTGACCTGTAATGGGACCGACATTCCATCTGCTGATTTGCAGTGGGTACTGCCATTTGACTGCAAACTCAGTAGGTGGTCCCAAATCACAAATCTGCTGAGCAGGTATAGAAATGTTCAAGACCAGTGTAGAAAGAAAGTGTGCATTACCACCTGCAGAAATGTAAAGAAAACTTGCGATGTAGCTGAGGAAGAAAACTTACCACATGTGAAAAATTTACAACTTATTGCTGACCAGGTAAATCTTCTAATCAAGAAACCTAGGTATTGCCCATCACCGTTCTTTTATGGTTCTTTCATTCTCAACATCATGTTTTAACTTTCTAAGGACTTACATGCTCTTACCCACTGAAAGATACATTAGGCATCTATCATCATCTCTGTGTGTAGAGCCTGATAGTGAAGGTTTGAAAACAAAACATTATTTAAAGCAAATCTCCCAAAATTTAAATGAAAGAGCACGTTGATGAAATTTACATTAACTGTTGTTTAAATTATAAAGCACAGTCACCTTTTGGCGCCGCAGAAAATATCTGTGCTTCTACTAGTTCATTTGAACAAAATTTATATAAATTATAATACTTCATTTCGGCAAGTAGTAGAATCTGAAAAAAAATTAAGATAAAGGAAAATTTTCAAGTTGGTGGCAAAGGATATTTTAAACACATGTGTTACTGAAAGTGATACAGATAAATCTGTGATAAATGAGTTTGTGTCTGTCTTTAGTACTGAATACCTCAACAGTTGTGAAATTGATGAAGCAGCACATATATACATTTTTGTATTTTTTAAAGTAGATAAGGAAATCTTGTGATACGTTATGACGTTTAGAAATAAAAGAAAGAATTCACCAGTTTTTACGAGATGTCCTAATTCCTTGTGTTATCCAAGAATGGCTTTTCCGTGAAATATTTATTTTCCTTTCTTGAAGAGGAAAGCAAGATTAAAATGAAATTAAAATGTTGAAAAAAAAAAAAATAAAGAATTATATTTGTCGTTTGTATCAACAGTTTTATAAACCGCTTCCCATGACTCCTGCATCAAGTAATCAATGAATAATTTTATTTTACTTTTTGTAAACAATCTAGTCATACGTGAATTATTTATTGTATCAGTGATCGCATTTCTTATAATGGTAAGAATTTGTGCATCGTGGTCACTGTATCCTAAATCTTTTGTTTCAACTTCATGTCGAGTAGAAGTTTAGTTAATTATAATTTGATCCATTGCCTTCATCGAGTTTTGTGTGATCCGGGTAGGTATATTTATTGTAATGTCTTAATTGAATGAATTAATTAAATTGAGAAACTTTTCTTTCTCGCAAGATTCAACCAGAAAATCAATGTTAAAATCTCGGCATACAACAATGGATTCAAAAGAGCGATTGCTGACTTTGTTAAGTGTTATCTCCAGGTTTTCTAAGAACAAAATATAATCTGCAGCTCTCTTTGTTGGAGGTCTGTAGATGCTAAGTAACATCACTTTTAGCGTAGTAACCAGAACTAAGCTTCCTATTCAATGTAAGAATTGTCAACGCTGTGCAATCACTTTTAGCGAAGTAAGATGAACAACAGAAATTTCGAAAACATTTTCAACGGAATACACATTTAATTCCGCCAAGGAGATAGAATCAATATTATTTCTAACGTAAATGCAAGAACCCCCATACATATGACCTGTATGTGATTCTCTCTCTCTACAATAAAAGCCTGCGAGGTAAAGGTTTGGAATTTGGAAAATGCTAAGTTCATTAATAGATAACCAATGTTCCGTAAAGCAAAGAACATCTAGCTGATTTAAATCGCTCTGTAGAGCTGCCTCGATAAACTCCTGGTGCAAAATGTTTATCTTTTGCAAGTACCTACACGAATGTTTTTCTGCAGCATCTGACTGTGCTATACATTTACTCCATTTTTACCTCGAGTGCGTGGTCGAAGGTTGTAGTGTGTCCCGGCAGTGACAGGTTCTGAGGAAAATGGGGCATCAGGTGTAGATGAATTGGTAGTGGGAATGGGAGAAACGGGAGTAGATTCAGAGGAAGAGGCAACAGGGTTCGAAATAAGGGTAGGGGTGGAGAACGTAAGGATGGTGAAAGGGTTGGATTTTTGGCAGGAGACTGCGTAGGACTAGAGATGATGTTGTATTGTGCAAGCTTGTTACCGAATGAATTTTTTTCCAGCAAGGTTCATGTGAAGACCATGCCGGGTGAAGTGTTTCGCTGAGAGGAAATTAATTTCAAAAAGTGTGACATTTGCTTCTCTCAGTTGTATTTTTAATTGTTGGTTTGCGTGCGTAATCTCGTTGCATAGTGTTGATCTGTTGTACCAAAAGAGCAGAGTCGAGACTACAATGTTAGTATTTTGGGCGGCACATTGTAATTTGTTTCCATGTTGTTCAGGTGTAAAGTTACCGCCCAAGTTAATTTCATTCTGTCCTCCTATGATAATGTCTGTGTCCTGATCGGTCAGTGTCTTCGTGTGGGTGTCCAACTCTGCAGTCACATCTGCAAACCTCTCGTTAGGTTTAAAAATAGATGAGACTGAGTAGTTGGAGGGTAACTTCCTACTGAGAATGGAGGAAAGATGGCGGCCATGACTGTCAGCTAAAATAAGAACCTAACTCACTCTCACTTGGAATGTCTTTGTTTTCAAGCGAGCTCGGATGCGCAGCTTTATGTGTTTTAGTTTTGACGCGCTTCCTAGCATGTTTGCGTTTGTTTGTGCATGTATTTGTCGATGGTAGAGAAGGGTGGTGAGGATCAGGAAGGCGAGGAAAATCTGTTTCATAATCTAAAACACTAAATTTGTTTTGAGTTGTGACTGGATGTGGTGCCTGTGTCTTTTGTACAGTCACGGGTGTACGGTTGGTATTATTCGCTGTTGCCGACTTGTACCCAACCGTCTGTGTAGAGAACGACCTCTTCCAACCTTCGGATATATTGATCTAAATTATTTTTTACGTGTGTGAAGGCTTTCAGAAGGTCGGCTTTGAGAGTGTAGAGAGTAAAAAGAGTAGAAGGAGCAGTAGCCATGTCACGAATGCGTTTTAATGTACGTGACAAAAATTGGAATAAATGCAAGAAAACCCAGATAAGAGCAACAAGAACCTAGCTTTATATTTTAAAAGTGTAAAATTGATGTGTATTCAATAAATTAAATGTAAAATTCAATATAAAAACGAGAAGGTATGCTACTCACAAAATCTATTGAAGCTAGTACTTACGAAATTTGGCAATGTGGCTACGTAGAATTTCGTCCACTTAAGCTGCAACTGTTTAATACAATCAGTAGATTATACTTTACCGTAATTAGATAAAAGATATTGCGTGAATAGTAATTAACAATTTTTTATTTTAAAGTTTCCAAATCATATATATTGTCATTCTTTATGCATTTCTGGTCTGTTTCTTTTCTTATAAAAATCTTACCCTCTTTACACCACGTGTAGGCGTAACCCAAAACCTTTGCTTTAACTTTTGTAAGCCTTAGCAGGTTTTTTGTTTCTGGAATCGAACCAAAGCAGGAAGGAAGCAGCCAAACTCGTTTTGTTGGAACAAATTTCACATGAGATTTGACGGGAATCGAACCCGAACCTCAGTGGTGAATGGCGAGCGACCTCGCTATGTGCCACGAGCTTGAAACTCAATTTATACTCTGTAGGAATTTGACATTTCTACAAAGTAACGGCTTTCAAACTGCAAGAAACACGCCAATATTGCGAACGCCACGAACTCACAAAGACAAATAGTGCTACAAACCATACAAGCAGGCTTCGCTTTTCAGAGGTTGCCAACGTCTGGTCTTGGTCTTTTTACTCCTAATGACCAAGCTCCGTCCAAACCTCACTTTAGTATTATTTATGGTCGTTGAGGATTCTCCAAATGTCATAAAACAGTAACATATGTCTAAACAGGAACCTTTACAAGCCGGAAACTGCCTGAATCGGAAAATTTCTTCGACCCGTGAAGTTAAATGCCATTTTATACAGCATAAAACGGAAGATCTTCAACGCCCTGGTCTTGGACTTCGTGAAGAGCGCTTGCTGAATTAGGAAGAAGCGCACAGGTTCGTTTCACAATTGGAACACCCTTCAAAGGTACAGTCTAAGTTTAAGGCATAAAACAATCTAAACGTTCAGCTCACAAAACCATTATTACTTAGCACATACATGATTAAACTTAATGAACAATTTACATCAAATATTTCTCTTCTCCTGAAATAAGAGAAATTAAACAGAACTACTGACATGATATACAATAATAACATGCATGAATGTACCTCTTTAAATAAATAACAGTACATTCATATAACAGAAGCATACATTAACCAGAATTACTACGTCATGATACTTGTTCCAATACTCTCCGCTTGAGGAGCGCAGAAATTGACGCGATAGCAAAAACTTGACAAAGAGCTCCTCCGAGCGTCTTTCGTTTACAAAAATTACGTCCGAACTATTGTTTTGTTCTCAGCGCTTTTTTACATTAAAATGTGATTATGCATTCTTAACCTCTATTCATTTGCCAACCAGATTGTCCAAACCCTCACGTATACAGCAGATGTTTACGACGTGGACGAGCACTCAAACGAAGGTCACTGCCCACTGGCAGTACTGTAATGATTTGCGATCATTGCGGTAATTTGGTGTTCCAGAGAATAAAGACTTTCCAATAAAATGTTAAGATTTATATTCAAAAAGACAAGACGGCAGCGCCGCGCGCTAACATTTTTTCTAAATTAACCAATGCGCCAAAAAGTAAACATAAACATTCAGTAAAGCATAATATTTAGAATTGTTAGAAAGAACAATCAGCAAAATCGGGCAAGGGGTTCGCAAAATTTCGAAGATAATTGTAATCGTACATTTCAAGTTAAAAAGCGTGAACATGGAGACCATTGTTGTTAGGGTAAAGTTGAGGAAGAATATAGTTTGTAATAAATATTACGAGAACGTCTGAAGGGATCGGGCTGAAACTTTATAGAACAACGAGGCGAAATTTATTAATGTTTCCAAGACTCATCACGATTTTGGGAAACATCAAGACAACTAATTAAAATTAAATGTAGAAAAGTATAATTAAAATACATATTAAAACAAGAGACGCATCGTAGTGACGTCACGACGCAATATCGAACTAAAAATGGTTGTATTTAATGAAATAAGACAATGAAAGGAGAAATAGATAGTGCAGTAATTATCAGAGAAATTATAGACACCATTGAGAACCGGTGACAAGGCACATTCTGTAATCTTGTTTGTGGTCACGGGCGAGCGATCGGCGCTTGTTCAGAAAAATCTATATAGGATAGGGGACAACAATACTCGACAGACGAGGAAAAAGTGCAGTGTTGTATGGTTGGTGAAGAGGCTAGCTCGTGTTAGCGTAATGTAACATTTTAAAAATTATTGTTCGGAAGTGGACTTTGAAAACATTTTAGATATTTTGATGGGGACGAAAAGGTTGTAACAAACGGGTGAATGAAGTCGTAAGTAAGGGCGAATAATTTACGGGTAAAAGCGACGCGAACATTAATTTTACGCGGTGGCACTTTTGAACGATGGTCGCGGACACTTTGTCGTAGTGTTTACAACACAAAGTTTAGCGTGCTCCGGACAGTAAAAGCTAATACGAACAATTATTACGTATTATTTATTTATTGACGTAAAATAAATAAATAAATAATACGAACAATTATTTTATTTTGGTTCGCGTAACGAAACAGTCTCTCTTCGCCGCGGGAACTTTAAATGTAGTGAAAACATTGCGTTTCATCGCAAAACGTTTTTTAGTGGTTTTCTTAACCATGTGAGTTCGTGGTATATTTGGTCCTGGGAACTGGTGGAAGCTGAGGCGGTACCATTGCCGACGGCGACGCGTGATATGGCCGCATGTTGCAGTGTTCATCCGGTATCAGGGAAGTGATGCATGGATTTTTTTTATCTAGCAACTTCAAAGGCATCTGTCGAAGACCAAGTTCTGTTAATTCATTATAGAATGATTCATAATATATAAGAGGGTCAACAATCTGAAACGACAGAATGCGCATTCGGTGTGGATGAATGTATTTTCGTATGTAATTTTGTACTATGTAATTTTCAGTGTGAATGGTCATTATTGTTCTTTTTTTGTGCGTTTTAATATTAAGGGTATTGTTTGTTTGCTATGTTTTGTTTTGTGTGCCGTCAGAGGGCACTATCATTGTACATATGTTTGTCATTTTGAAACATCAGAGGAAAAGAAACAGTCCTTAAAAGTAGTAAATAAATTGAGATGAATGCATTCGGGTTCATCAATAACCATTAGAGAATGTGTTGTGATTAAGGTAGTTAGATGCTGATCCACGCGCGCGTTGCACGAGTACCACGTTTCGGTCCCTGTACGAGGGCCATCTGAAGTTCACGCCCGCATAAATCGTTAGAATTTTGAAAAGTTAGGTAGTAAACGGGCATATTAATGTATGAAATAGAGGGAGGATGCGAGTTTATTATATCGGAACCCAACGTGGGGCATGAATAAACGAGTTTATTGTAGTACGAACCCCAAAAGTCCCGTCGACGGTGTCCCCCACTAGGAACAAGATCACTGTAACATTCAACGCACAAATTAACAAGAATGTACAGAATTCCTTAGCGACAATAGGCAAGACGTTGAGTATTGAACTCCAAGCTTGCTTTTTCCCGCAAAGAGCAAGACACTGAGTATTTTCACTCCAAGCTTGCTTTAGCACACTTAACCTGCTGCGAACGAGAACAATGAAGCCGAGCATACAGCGAGCTCAGCTGTGGCTCGATCTAGGAGGCTTTACGTGAATCAAAGTTATATATTGGAGGGCAGAAGATATTAAAATATTAGCCCTTAAAATACATTAATTAACCATCTGAGTAGATAAAAATTGATATACGCCACTCCTAAAAAGCTGTATTTTGGTAGCACAGCACAAAAGTCAACATTAAGATGTTAATAAGCACATAATAAAACTGTTTTATTGCTCTACCACTCTCAAAAAAACCTTCCATTGCGCATGCCCGAACGTGGCCTCTCCCTCCAAAGCTCCTAATATTTCCCCGCCTGCCTGCGCTCTTTATCACAACATAGCTCTCCCTCTGTCTTTCTCTCGTGGATCGCGCGGTAATTCAACCCTGCGAGATTGGTGATAACAAACTGATGAGTGAGAAGGATCAGACGAAAGGCAGCTTTCTGGTTTCTACAGTAGGGGTTGTCCAAACGATCAACAGAAAATAAGGCGTGTCTTGAAGAGTTTCGGTCTCCAGTCCCTGTTTGACCGTGGCTAGTGAGCAGTGACAGTGTGCTTTACACAGTAGCTGCTGTTATTCACAAAAACCCAATTATTACAAATAATTGAAAGTATATCCACTAAAAAACGATAGGTCGTTGATGAAATAATCATTGAACACGGCCACATTCCTCTCCGTCTTCCATCGTACCATCCAGATCTAAATCCAATAGCACTTGTTTGGGGACTTATAAAAGGGCGCGAGGCAGCAGAAACCATTGGTGCGTCCTTAAAAGGAAAGGAAATGTTTTGCAGAGAAGCGTTTGCACAATACAGTGCTGAACAATGGAAGAAATCCTGCGAGCATGTGTAGGGAATAGAGGCGACATAATAATTCCGATAATGTAATTCAGACATCTATGAATCCGTCATTTCTTTGGACACTCCTGGAAGTGCGAGTTCTTCTTCTGAGGACAGGGGCAGTGATGACGAGTGGCGGTCAGCGCGATCGCTGCGTCTCGCTGTCGCCTCTCCTTCTCGCCTACGCGCTTCCTTATCGCCGAGAGGGGAAATCTCAGATGCCGCAGGGTGGGGGCAGCCTCCGAGACTTAACCAAAGGTACGTCCGCCATGATGGTTTTTTTGCGAGCGGTTCAGCTATAATTATGTTTGCTTCTCTGCTGTGTCTTTACCACATTATTTCTACATATAAAATACATTAAATTAACAGAAGCTCACAAGAGACTTCTTTGCACAAACCCTCTCATGGCCATGATATTACACTTTGAGTATATTTTGAACACATAAACAATTGTTACAACTTAAAAAATTATATTTCCTATGGCTTTCCAATACAACAAAAAAATTAGCACCTAAAGATTCATAGATTTGTCTTTGTGGTGGCAGAAGCGACGACTTCTCGGTTTTGGCACACATTTTTCATACCGTTTGATTGCCCATGTGTGAACCATGACAATATCAACAATGCATCTGCAAGTGCATTGTTTTGAATTCTCTGTCCCTGTGACACGTGATTTATACAGAACTGCACCTCGAGGTCGCTGAAGGCCCGTGTCCACCCAAGCATTTAGACACGTCTCTTTCAGTAGTGGCGCATCCTCGCGACCGTGTCAAGCAGATGAAGCGACTCTAGCGGCTGGACACTGAAGGAGAGTCAACTCAGAATTCGACCTTGGGTCGCTTGTCTCTCAAGGCGTAGGCGGTAGGGGAATTCCCTCTCTCCCGACTCTCAGAGCGTGGGCACGGCTTCTATTCACGCGCCTTCCTGGCCCATGATGAAAATCATAATATATTAATTTATTTTGATAATTATAATAAAGTCATGTAATTTACTATTTTCAGGGCAGAAACGTCAATATCACAACTGTCATAAAATTGGACAACCTTGCATAAAACGGAAACTTCCCTTAATCCGGAATTTTTTTGCGTCCCGATCAATTATGGCCTATACTAATTTTATTGTATTATTACGAGGATTACTCGTTACGGGTTCTCCAAATATCAAGTTAGGTTTCCAAAGAATAGCGAAGTACGCGCGCGCGCTTTGTGACTGTTGTGTTGGTAGAATATGCACAATGCATCAAGTTTGGTTTCAAGGAACCGCGAGATTCACTCTTCAAGAAAACTAGTTGAGGCTTGTTCGCTACAAAGCATAGCCGCTAACATGTGCTGTGGTTTGTCTGATTGTATAAAACACTTGGTCAGGAGTCTGTCCGTGTTCGTGTGTTGTTAAAAATGGCATCAAATCAGCCTACGCATTCCTCCAACACCACGGCGAACTCAGGGAAACGGCCCCATTCTCCTGATTTTCCGGGTGGTATGTAGCATTTGTTTGCATGAAATATCATTTCAATGTTGGAGAGCTTAAAGTATATTGGATTTTTACTCAACATTGTTTTTATAGAAGAAGGAGCTACGAATTCATCATTTGAGCTTGATCATTCCTGTAAGCGTTATAAATGTCAGGTTACGTTCGTGTTGGATTCCGAATCACCCCAACCGACTGATGAAGACAGCGAAAGCAGGCATAGCATTCAACAGGCATCGACAGGTAAGTCATATGTTCAGTTGTCACGTCCATAGGACAAGGATAAAATAAACACCCATATCTTGGGTTTAATGATCAAATCAGTCGTTTCTTATGTCTGTTCGAAATTTGAGGTGTCATGAAATACAAAATTTAGTTGATAGTGTATTACAACACGTAATGTTAATTTTCAGTTTCCGCAAAGGATACATGTGATACGTCCTGGAGTTTGGATGAATCAACAGATGTTGAACTAGAATATGATGTTGCATCTAGCCATTCGGCTGAGAAGCTATGGAGCAATTGTGATTCATCAGGAAGTCAAGTTAGCATCTCTTTTGATTTTTAATTTTACTCCTGATTCAGACTATTTTTGTTAAAATTAAGGCTTTTTTTATTCAAGCATTAGAGGATATTATTTATTAGAGTAACAATCTTTTCAACTCTTCAAAATTAATTTCTTCTGTTTCTCCTATTGTTGTTAATTTGAAAGTACTGATACATATTTTTCTGTGATGAAATATAGACATTTTGTAATAATTATTACAGTACTTCTCCATTGATGGTGTGACAGTGCTCTGAAAGGGGATTATTTGAAATTGAATGTTATTCAGTTTCAATGGAGAACCACTGTAATAATTATTATGAAACATCTATACTTCATCTCAGAAAATTACTTATCCCTACCTTCAAATTAACAGCAATAAGAGAAACAAGAAATTAATTTTGAAGCCCTTGCATGATCAAATTCATTTGTTGCAAGTAGTTTGTGGCCCACACTGATTCATACACTTATTTTATACTATAATTTTTTAATCATAAAGTTTATTTTAATGTTTAATTCTTCAAAAAAAAAAAATTATTTTGCAATTTGCTAAATTAAACCATGCCAATATGAGGGTTATTTTACTATTATGTATTGGGAATTTTATTCTACAAATTAATAATACAACATAATACAATAAACATACAGTTTTTGACTAAATAAATAAATAAATAATAATAATAACAGTATCAACAATATATTTGTCACATATATACAGCATAAGCCATGTATGACTAGTCAGGCCAAATACATGATCGTACAATATAAATACAAGTATATGTAAATATTAAGTACTGTACAGAAAATAAAATTCAATTCAATTTTCATACTAAATACAAATTAATTTTATTGATGAAAGTGTAAACTAAAGTTGAAAAACAAAAATAAGAAGAAGAGAGAGAGAAAAAAATTGTCTTCAGGAGATTGCTGCCTGGGCTACATCCAACCTTCATCTCCGACAATCAGCTTGGGGGGTTTCAAATCATGCAACAGAATATGCAGACATTATTAGTACTAGCTTATATTGATGTAGATTTGTGTTTATGATGTGTGTATTCTTTTGTACTGCAGAATGTATGGTGTTACAGAAAAGCTTTCAGTTTATTTTTGAATGTGTGTGTTGAGTAGTGTATCTAAGTTAGAATTTGACATAAGAATGTGGATGGCATAGGAAGACGTGGTAAACTTGTTATTTAGATCTGTGATGTGGGAGTTCCATTTTAGACCATCTTGAATAGTCAATCCAAGAAAAGTTGTTTTTTGGGCTATTTTTACAGGCATGTGTTTTATCATCAATTGTGTTGGAGGCTTTTCTTTAGAGTGGATTCTGAAAGTGTAGGGAGTCAGTTTTACTGGTGTTTTGGATGAGTTAATTTTCCTGGAACCATTTCACTAATGTCTCTAGAACTGTTTGTGCTTCTTTTTGTAGAGCTGGTTGGGTTTTTACTTTAATAATAATAATTGTCTCATCTTGCTCTTTTATAGAGTCAGGGGCATGTCGTTGATGTATTAGAGAAATAGTATTGGACCTAGGATTGATCTTGGTGGCACTCCATAATTTTTCATTCTAGGTTGGGAAAAATGGCTTGAAATCTTTTTATCTCTAACATTATTGATTGGGCCAATTGACTGCGATTTCAAAGCCAAGATTTAACCCATTGATGTGCAATGCCTCTAATTCCCAGTTTCAAGTTTGGATAAGAGTATGTGACGATCGATTATGTGAAATGCTTTTGATAAATCTAGAAATAAGCAGATGGGTATTTCTTTCTGATCTACAGCAACAAGTAGGTCATTTAGAAAGTGGAATATAGCAGTGTCTGTACATCTACCATTTCTGAATCCATGGTGGGCCTCTGTCAGTATGTTATTTGAATTAAGAAAATGTTTGAGTCTTATCATTAAAAAAGCTTTGCTATAATGTTTAAAAATCCAGATAGTGAGGATATTGTTCTGTAAGTCATGAGATCATGAGTATTGCCTTTTTTGAATAGTGGCTTAACTTTTGCTTTTTTGAGAATTTCTGGGAAGCTATCTGTCATTAAAGAGTGGTTACAAATGTGAGTGAGCAATTCTATTATATTTGTTGCCAAATGTTTAATGAGGGTGTCAGGGATATTATCCTATCCTGTGAAGAATTTGTTGTTCATTGTATTTAAGATTTTCTGTATTTGTGCAGGCTATTTTCTGTATTTCTTGCATTTGGTGATGTATGTATATTTGATTGCATATTTATATTATTTAAAGAATTGCAGTGAATTATCTTTTCTCACATTTCTGAGAAATGGCTATTTAATGTGTTGCTACTTCCTGTGGGTTGCACGGAACATTGTTGTTTTTATTAAGTTTAACAGTCGTAGTATTTCTGCTTTTAGAGTATTTTTCTCAGTGTTTCACATTGTTTTTGTTTTGTTCTTTGTCAATGTGATGGTCATTCATTAAGCTTTTGGCCTGTTTAATAACTTTCTTGAAGATAGCTTTGTATGTTTTGTAATAAGCAATGATATCAGAATTACATTCATGGTAAAGGATGGTTTCATGCATGTTTCGTTTCCTTTAAAATGATGTTTTTATTCCCCCCAGGATTTGTAGTTTTTACATTATTTTCTTCAGTATCTGTGGGAAAAGTGTGTTGAACTAACTTTGGAATATGTTTATGAATTAGTGGAATTTTGTATTTGTGTCTGTTGGTTTGAACACCTCTTCTCAGTTCTCTGTACTTATTAGAGAGTTAAATTTGTGTACGTTTTCTTGGAAGAAGTTTCGGGTTTCTCTGTTAATTGTTTTCTTAATAACTTTTGTGTTCATTTCGAGTTTTGATTTGGACTGGGAGAGGGAAGTTGGAGCAGGTGTGAGAGTGACAGGTGTGGCTGTTGGGATAGGATCATGGTGGTGGTGGTGGTGGTGGTGGGGGTAGGTGTAGATGGAGGTATAAGCGAGTGTGAAATGGATGGGAGTGAGAGTGGAAAAGAGCTCAACACGAGTTGTGTTAACATGGCACCAAGTTTCTGTTAGTCTACCTGATTGAAGTGGTGACCATGTTTCATAAATAAGTTTCTTGAGAGACTGTCAAGATCAAGTAGTGTAATTGGTGTCTCTTTCAAGTGCTGTTTTAGATGTTTGTTTGCCATTTTAACTTTGTTGTTTGTGGAAATATTGTGCCAAGTGGGCAGAGTAGTGACGATGACATTAAGGTTACTGGCAGTCTCTAGAATTGGTGGTAGATGTCCTTACACGTTAAATTTACTGCCATGATTTATGTCGTTCTGCCCACCTATAATTACTACTGAGTCATGTTGAACGAAGGAGCTAGTCATTGTGTTTAAGGTTTCAATTAGTTGTGCCATCCTGGCAATTGGTTTGAAAGCACCAGTAACAGAAAATTATTAAGGGAGTTTATCTCCCATGGTGAAGAAAACATTCCCACCATGGCCGTCTGCTAATATAAGTACTTTATTTGAATGAGAGAGAGAGTGTGTGTTGTTGATGTTTTAGTCTTGCTCTGTTTACTGTGTTTTGGGATTTTACAGGTCAGTCTAAGTGTGGCCCTTCTTTGTGCTGATCTCTGGTGTGAGTGGTTAGGTTGATGAGAGGGTGGTGTAGTTGGCAATGGAGGAAAGGAGCTAGGATTATGTGTGTACCATTGGTTCTTCGTAGAGGTGAGAGAGTGTGATTAACTAATACCTAAATGACTCCAATCTTTGTCGATGGTATGGTAATTGTAATGTCATTCTGATCATTTAACTTGTCAGTTTCTTGTTAGTGGTGCGTGTTCTGTATTGTTTAATTGTTTGACATTCTAGACAAGCATTCATTGCTATTCTCTGACTAAAATCGTATTGTCGTGTTCGGAGGAAGATTTAGTTTGTAAATAATAGATTGCAATCCAATTGAAGTATGATATGTATTTAGTTTGTTGTCATACCACTGTTAATGTAGTTTTATTACTGAAGAAAATACTACCACATTTCATTAAATAATTAGTTTCTAACACAGACTGTTCAGAATTAGGTCAAGAAGTTCATGCCAAGGAGTGATGTTCAGGTGTGGTTTTCAGAATGTCGTTATCTAATGTACTTTGGATTTAATATATTTCTAAAGTGTAGGTTAATACACCTAATTCTTGGAGATTATGACTGTTTTACTGTTGGGTAGATAAACCAAAGGAAATTAAGTATTGCATGTGGTGTGTGTGTATATTGGACTAAAATTGTACATGTGGACATGATGTATTTTGTATTGATGGTATTGTTTTTTCCTTTGGGGATGGCTGATTTAATAGCGGTTGATTTATCTGTCTGCTGTTTTTTATTGAAGTGTGTGTTCTGTGATGAATGTTAATTGTTGGCAGTAGAATTTCAATTCAGGGTTTCAGCAATTTTAGGAAACAGGTTTAATTCATTTGGGAAAGAGTTTGTTTGGCTTGTGGGTGTTTAATCGGTTGTTGACTTCCCATAACAAAGTGAACACAGAATTCAAATACGAATTACTGTTAAACTCACACTGTTTGTTTGTGTGTAGGTCTTGATTCTTGTTTCTTAGGTTTGTATTGGTTATTCATTCCAAAATTAAATGAAGTAGGTATTGAAAATTGATTTGACTTTCAAGCGATTTTGTGTTAGTGACACCAAGAATCCAAGTCCTACACGAGACAATTTTGCTCGAGCATCGCGGCAGTTCGCAGAGAATCCGCTAAGCGTCAGGCCAGTAGGATAGGGTGTTGCTCGGCTGTGACCAATGATGTATATGATACCGCCCACAAGACAGACTAAAACTTCTTTTCTTTCTAATCACATCGAAAACTATTGATATTTAAGAAACTTAATGAAAAATAATATTTTTTTTGTTTAATTATTGTCTGACTAAAACAGAACCCCTACGTCAAAGAAAAATCATGTTAGGATCTATGAGAAAGGACAATACATATATTTCATACAATGTCAAAAAGAAGCTCTTATTTGCATTTTTTTAAATTACTGATCTCTTAAAAGTAATTAATTTGGACAGGGTTTGACGCTCATATTTCCCGTCTATGATTGCACAACGTGTAATTATACAAAAAATGTTAATAAATATAAAAACATTGATACTAAAATATGTACAACACAGTGGTATAAGTTGTATCAACCAGTGGTACTCACACGAGACTTTTACTTAAAGCAGGAAGGTTCAAAATGTTCTGAACATAGCCTCTCTCTCGGGGTTAGTGTCCAATCCTCCTTCATCGACACAATTCACTTTTTGAGAAAATCCTCGTTTTTTAGAGGAAAGCTAAAAAATCAAGGTTAACAATAAAATTAAATGTCGCTTTTGTAGTATATTCTAAGAAAAACTCAAGCAGTATTTCAATGTCGTATCTTTGGTACATAGCTATGAAAGGAATTCCATATCCTTTTTTAACCTATTAGTGCAATTGTACGCAGCACATGAAACAGGCATACTAATGAATGCTCTCACGGAGAATACATAACAGAAAACTGCAAATATTGGCAGAAACAGTACCTATATCACAACGATAACACACGCACAAGTGTATGTTTTGCCAACAACTGTCATGGCGCAGCTGACTTCACTTTGCCCTGTCCATGGAGTATATACGTGAGTCATCTATATCTTATACATCATTGGCTGTGACCCGCAGAGCGAAAAATGTTCGGCCTTCAAACCCACTAGACTCCAGGCCGTGTATCAGGCCTCACTAAATTCGCAATATGGCAGCTTGAAAGATTTCCTGTCGGAATAGCCAACTTATGAAACTATAACTCTGATCAAGTCTCTCGCTTTTGTTTTATTTGTTGTCTCATTCACAATCCTCGCGCGGTCTCGAGTCTTGTCCACTGTTCAATAATACATGTTTCGTTTTTCGGTAGAATTAAAAAGAGATGTTCATCTATAAACGAATATTAACTCTGTGAATAATTATTAAGTTAATTAAGAATTATCATTATCAACTATTGCGAGCTTGAGAAGTGTTAAAAAGTGTCAAGTGCAAATGAAAAATACAACCTCAAAAGTTATCTGCGGTCATACTTCTATGTTATTAATGCTTTTGAGATGTGTGTCAACAGTTCTTTCACGTTTTGAAGTGGTAGTAATACGTTTTATTGAACGCAAATAAATACCACAATTATTGAAGTTAATTAACGTGATATACATGGTAGTTTTTAAGTGATCTAATGAAATGTTCCTAACAGTACAGTTATGTCAATATCAATGCAAATACATCCTTTTAATTTATCTGTTCACTTATTCATTAGCTTTTAAAAGTAAGTTCAAAAAAATAATGAAAAACATCATTAGTGTAAGTAAGTTTTCAATAACTTATCCATTGTTACCAGAGACAGTTTTTGAAAACGTGTTCATGTTCAAAGGTTCAGTATTAAGTATAGACCCAGATGTTGTTAGGCTTACCATTATTTTCCAGTTATAATTAAAATGAATTCAGAAAAATAATAATAAATATAATATAATTAATTTAAAACAAGAAATACTAAAGGGACACTTAACAACAAATAATGAACTACTATAACTATTTCAATTAACTTTATTATTATTACTAAAGAAAACAATTGGAAAATAATAAATAAAACTCAAAAACGCCTAGTACTACTAAATAAATAAATTGAAGGATAAAACGCAAAGAACGAAGAGCACCAAAACGCAAAATGCAAATCTTTAGCAACACTCGTAAACTAACACAATTTCACTTGAATGACTTTGAATGTTGGAGGTATCTACGGAAGTAGTCATTGTTTCATTGCAAACTTAAATTTTTAAAAATGTCCCTACCGCTTGAAGGTAATATATTCAGGGTATTTGTGTGACGGTTGGCAACAACTTTAGCCAACATAAAACGAATCGAAACTACCCTAAATCGAGTATAAATGTATGTTCTCATCCGACAGTGACATTTTTCAAAAGTTGTCCCGTTAGTTCGGCATTTTAGCTGGCCAGCAGTCTATACTTGTTTTTTTCTAACGTGGCGGCTGAGGGTAGTATCTCCAAGATGGAATTCGGCACGACTTTTTGCGTCTTGGTTCTGCCGCAAGATGTCGCATGATCGCGACTGTGTCAAGGAATGCTGCAGATCAAGTGACTCTAGCGGCAGGACCGAGAATGACTTTATTTATTTATTTATTTATTTATTTTACGTCAAGGAACAGTTAAAACTGTGTATGACGTGCTATGGGAAAAAGTGAATTCTGTGCACGTTTTCAAAATTCTGTGATCCCTATACTAAGTCATTTACTACTTGAATTTTGAAAACAAAAGAAAACGCTCCGATGTAATAACATCTATTTCAGGGGATAAATCAGCAATAAATTTTGGGCTCTTATCCATAATGTTCTTCGTCAAGGAATAATACTTCCTGCCACGACAACATGGAAACGATAATTTGAATAACTATATTTCCTACAGAATTCTAGAAGTCGTGGATAAATAATGAATTTTCATTTATGTCCTGAAGCAAAACAAGGTGTCATCTCAGCATTTGCTCAATGGATCAGGGAAACTGGACGAAAAACCTGATCGAAATAGGGGTCATTGACCCAGAGGCTGCGATACAATACTTGTTACAAGTTGTTTACATTTGTACAGTCCGAATGGTAAATAATCACTGTTAAAATTAATGTTACTTTTCTTGTGATGCTCAGTATAGTCTCTAATTGTGTAGAAACAGTTATGCAGCTGAAACAATTTTACTTGGGATTTAAACTTTTCTATCGAATTTAATCTTTTAATATCATCTGGCAAAGTGTTGTAAAGTCATGTACATGTATTGCATGTGATTTATTTGTAATGAGCTGTTGATACTGTCACCTGATGAATATGATTTCTACGTCGAGTGTTATAGTAATAGACATCGGCGTTTTCTCAAAATATATTCCCGCCCTTAAGCAAGTCATTTTTGACAAAAACCACAGATTCGTTAATCAACAGACAAGGTAATGGTAAAATTCCTAGAATAATGAAGAGGGGCTTACAAGAATGACCTGGGTGGGATTTGGTTATTATTCGTCCAATTCGTTTTTGTAATCTAAAAGTCTGGGAGCTATATGATGTATTTCCCTAGAATATTGTCATATCTTAGGCGGGAATGAACATTCGCGAAATATACACATTGAGCAGTATGAAGGCTGACTGAATTTGCAAGAATTCTGAACGCGTAGCATAATGAACTTATATATGTTGTTCAATTCATTTAAATGGACGTTCGATTTGAGGTTTTACTAAATTGAGAGGCTTCTTGTTCTTGCCTTTACATGTCAATGGTACTCCACTCATTTTTAAAGGAGCACAGAATTGTTTATTTGAAATGGAAAATTGCATTAAAACCGTTTTCTTTTCATTTACTTTTAATTTGTTATATCGGAACCAATTTGAAACATCTGATATTGTACTATTTACGGTTTCTTTATTGCAAAGGATGTTCGTATCATCCGCAAAGAGAACCGTTCTTCCGTTTCGAATCGTCGAGGGCGTATCGTTTACGTAAAGTAGGAACAGAATAGGGCCTTGAGAAGAGGAGGGAGCATGGGCGAGAAATCCCCACTTCCACTCTCATCTTGACCTTTAATCTTCCTACTCTCCCTGAGAAGATCTCGTGCGGTTTTTATAACCTCCGCGTCCGACAGCACGTCCCTAACCCTTTGAGGTGCTTCAAGTGCCAGAGGTTTGGCCACACACAGCAGCGGTGCATGGCAGACACCCCCGTGTGTGGTAAGTGCGGGAGATCTACGCACGAACCTGAACCCTGCGCCATAGCACCGCATTGTGTTAACTGCGAAGGTGACCATCCGGCCAATCACAAGCAATGTCCAACCTTTTTGAGAGAGAGGGCAATCCAGAAGATCCGAGCTGCTGAGAAGGTATCATTTCCCGAGGCCAAACGTCGGTGCCTATCAAGGAACCCCGTTGATCTGTCTCGCTCCTTCTCCGCCGCTGTGAAGGTTAGGACTCCGGGGGTAGCAGCGGGTTGTCAAACGGAACGAGCTATCCCGCAAGTTGTGAGTTTCGCTTGTCAGGTGTCTCCAATGGACCTCCCTGTGGATACCTCACCCCTGCAGGGTGGGAGAGTGATTATCCCGACTAAATACAAGACAATTGAAAAAAGAGCTCAGCCTTCGCAGAAGATCAAACCTCTTTCTAATGTTTCAATGGAAATTGATAGACGAACACCTACTTCAGACCCGGTCAATAGGAAACAAAAGACAACCACACCTAACGAAACTCGCACTGAGCGAGCACCCAGCCCCTCTGGCAATGTCAAGGAGGTTTCGTCCTAGGATGAAACTCCCGTTGGGGCGGAATACCGAGTATCCGGCTCCCAACGCCGGAGGAAAAAAACTTAATTATTCTCCATGGCTCTTATGTCATGAAACGTAAATCCTCGCGGCTCCTCGCGGCGGGACGATCTCAAGCTGTTGTTGTCCCGTCACAATAGTCTTGTAATCTGTCTCCAAGAGACTCATCTTACTCCGAGCCGTCCCGTCTCTTCGTGGTTTTCCCCCTACAGGTTCGATGTGGATGATGGCCTCCGTGCTCATGGCGGAGTCGCTTCATTGGTTCACGATTCGCTGCTGTCTTCAGAGGTACGTCTTCAGACCGACTTCCAAGCAGTGTGTGTGCAGGTGGACCTACCATCCCTCACACTCACTGTTTGCAATATCTACATCCCCCCAGGACTGAGTGTATCTGCTCATGAACTTTTGGGTCTGATCAACCAACTGCCCTCTCCGTTTGTGATAGTCGGGGATGTAAATGCCCACAGTCCTCTCTGGGGCTCTTCCCGCACTTGCCCGAGAGGTAGTGTATTAGAGTCGGTTATAGACTCAGCGAACCTGGTTATTCTGAATTGCGGTGAACCAACTCACTTTGCCGTCGCCACAAACTCAAGCACGTGCATCGATCTAGCACTCTGCAGCCCTTCTCTTGCAACCGTTCTGCAATGGTCCATCCTAGATGACCTGTACGGAAGCGACGATTACCCCATTATCGTCCACATTGATGGGCTAGCCCGTGGGTTGGCGCGCCCCCCTCAATGGTGTGTCGGACGTGCTGACTGGCCGAAATTCCAAGCGAACGTCAGTGTATCGGAGGAGGAGTTTGTCAGTGTGGAGGAAATGGCAGCACATTTTAACAAAGCTGTATTACTAGCTGCGGAAATTGCAATCCCCAAGTCGACTGGTAAATCGCGACACCCTTTCGTCCCGTGGTGGAACTCGGATTGCTCAAGGGCTGTTAGTGCTCGTAAGAAAGCTTTGGCGAGATTAAAACCCTATCCAACCGCGGATAACTTAATCGAGTACAAAAGGTGCAGAGCAAAGGCGAGGAGAACCATTTTAAAAAGTAAAAATGCATCATGGAGGTCATACGTCTCTTTGAATTGCCAAACGCCACCACGTCTGGTATGGAGGAAGATGCGTCAAATTCTGTCCGTTCCGCACGTTCAGCCTTTTGATTGGTCGACGTTCCGTCTTTGGCAAAGCGTGCGGCTTCCAACTTTCTGAAGCTTTTCCTAATGTTGTCATGTGTAAATAAAATGCATATAAAATATAAATATATATTTTTTTATATTTGTAGTTTTGTGTCAAGCTTACAACAGTTTTCTTCCGGTATTTCTTTTGTATGCTAACTGCACCAAATATATCTCGGGTCTATCTCTACGGAATAGTGGTCTTGTTTGCAGGTTGATCGATTTAGTAGTTGATATAGTTTGTTCTATTTTAAAATTTGTTACGCTTAGGAGTAATCCTCCATTACGTAGTCCGTTAGTCGTCAAGAGGACCGCCAGGTAGCATCGCGTACGCGCCTCCTACCGCGCGCTCCTGCGTCACTACACTGCGGCCAGAATTAGGAAGGAACTAGGATAGGGGTAGCGTTCAGGACACTTTCCAGGGGTCGGACTAACCCTTGTGTAGCAGCAGAACTCGTTTTGTTGAAACAAATTTCACAGGAGATTGTCCGGGAATCGAACCCGGACCTCCTTTGGCGAAAGGCGAGCGACTTCGCTCTTGCGCTGCAGTTTTATTGCAGGACACATTTTATTGTATCTACAGTTTTATTGTAGGACACATGATAAGTAAACGTTATTTTCACTGAAACAAAGATTGCATCGTTCATTGTTGAATATTAAACATGAAGAAAAGAAAGAATCAGTGTCTTGTTGGCCTTGTAGTTAGCATTCGTCGAAATGGGCCTTGTGAATCACGGCACACGATCATATCGCCTCGTCCCAGGCACATCTCTACCAAGAACATTATATTAAAAACATTGAATGCAATCTACCATAACATTCCCTTTAGGTGTTGAATGCATGACACATAATACAACTCCTCCGTTATTAATTCACTATAACGAATGGAATACAATTTAATTTCTCTAATACTGAATTTAATTGGGCCACAGAAAATCAAGAGAGCCTCAAATCAAATCAATTAGGAGAAAGCCTACCTAAGTAGTGGACGTGGCAAATTCCTCAAACATCTGACTCACTTCAACCACCTCTCTCTCAATCTCAGACTCACTCAAACTTGAATTGTAAATAGCAGAAAGTACTGACTGGGATGTCATTCTCAAATCACCAGAGATGGTGATTGATTTTTAATTTTTTATGGATAATTGGGTTGTCCTATCCAAAAAAATAGTTTCTGGCTTGGAGACTAGGTAATGTTAAAAATTGTCATCCTTAAACAAAATGTATGTGTATATAAAGAAATTTCTATATTCATGTAAACTTGTGATACAATCCTGAGAACACAGGAAATTGTTATAGATATTATAGTAACGGTTTCCTTTTGAAAAACATTGCCAAAATCGTAATGAATTTTTTGAAATGGAAGTTTCACGTAGTATTCATGTGACTTGAGAACTATATAAAGTTTCTTTTTATGCCCAATAACTGAAGTTTAAGAGGTTTAAGGATCATTGAAACTATCTTAAAGCCATTAAATGTTTTAAAAATTTAATGTCAAAGTGCCAGGTAAATGATCCTCTTATTGTTTTGCTCCCCAAGTCAAATTGTAAGAAGTGCATCCGAAGAATTGATATATTTTTCCATTTAAGGATATAAAGAAAGATAATTTAGGAAGGCTGCAGGTCTGTGAATCCTTTCTTTTTTATTCTTTTTTTTCCCTTTCTTTCTTGTGTGTGTGTGTAAAATATATGCAAAGTAATATTCATTTAATATAAAATTTTAAAGAAGCTTACAATTTGGAAAATTGTAGGCAAGAATCCATTTTAATACCATCCTGAACCTCTGGAACACAATATGAAGTTTCTAGAAGTTGACAAAGTACTTTTGGAGTATACCTCCTGAGAAAGGAACAGCGATAGTTTTTGTGTTAACTTGCAATATTATACATTGTAAGTATGCATTGTAAAGGTGTGGGCAAGTAAGTGACTTGTAAGGTGAAGGAAATCTATAAACGCAATTTTGGTAGTCTGCTTTGTGGCGTGGGTTTGTCCTTGAATTGATTTATATTTGGTTTGAACAGGAAATACTGTACAGTAACCCTAAAAACTCAGTGCCCATTGCAGCCCACCTCAATGAAGATCGAGATATGTGGGCTGATAGTTCCAGCTCGAACTCAAATAGCATCAACAACGATGCTCCTCAGACAGAAAATTGGAAATGTGTGAGATGTAAGAGTAAATGCACCCCTTTCACCAGATTTTGCAACAAGTGCTTCCAGGTGAGTGAGAGGAAGAAAAATTCATTTGTGGTTCCATCAATTTCCTGTTGTCATCTTGCTCTGAAATAAAAATTAGTTGCACAGGAAAGAGTTTTGGGATTTGTGTTGTAAAAAGAGAAGTTGGGGGGGGGGGTCAGGAAATTTGTTGGATACAGGGACATTCAGAGGATTTTGTGTCATTTGATTTATTAGCCAGTACTGTATGTCTGTTTCTGATTCTTCATTAGACACTTCATGAGGAAGGAACACTGGAAATAAAAGATGTATGTTTTTGTATTGGTGAATGGATCAATTGTTTTATATATTTAGTTTCAGGTCAGCTTTGCGATGAAATTTGGTGACTATTAATTACTTTTGTTGTTGTTGTTGTTGTGCTTAGTATCCTGGAGTTTTTGTGGAATGTTGTGTTCTTCAACTTTCATTATTTTTTATTTCAGTATGTAGAAATGTTCGGATTTGCTTGTGTGGAGCTCTCATTTCAAAAATAAAATGTCTACTGTGTATCTCTCGCAAAACTGCAATATAGGTTGGCTGAATTATGCCACAACACTGAATTTCCTTTTTCTTTTAGCGAAAGAAAATTTCAAAAAAAAGTGAAAAGATTGTGAAAATATTACATACCTTTTCATGTTTCTAAAATAGGGTTTGTTCTTTGTGGTGAAGGGAGTTCCCAGCCACAGAAATATCAGTTTCACTCAGCAACGTTTGATGGCTGTTAATTTAGCCCCTCAGTTGCATGATTCTGATTTGTTGTGAACACACAGATCGAAAATTAGTGATTTGCAAATCGTAATGTTGGGGCGTAAATTGAGAGTTCTGATGCAATAGTGCCCTCTTCCTAACTGCACGATATAAAGCCTCTGCCGTCATGCTGTGAATATAGTATTGATCTCTCCTATCACATGCATGAAAATGTACTGCTTGAGGAATTATTGTATGTTTTGTGACGAGGTTTGGTTATGTATGCTTTTCTTATACTTTTGTTATTTTGGATTGCCAATCTCATCTAAAAGATTGATATTGAGAGAGCCTCTTCCTGACCTTGGTCCTTGAAGAGAAGTGTCTGAACTGTTTGTCTGATTCATTTAGTTGAGGAAAAGTTACTTTCCTGAACGCCCAAAGCGCACGCATCTGCGTCGGAGGAAGAGGGCTGCTTCCCCGAGGGCAACACCCCCAAGGGCTGCATCCCCGCAACCAGGCCCTTCCTTCGCAGCACCACCAAAAGGACCTGATTTGGAGCAACCACAGTCCTCAAGAAAACAGGCAGCGAATGAGCAGCCGGATGGCAAGCTCAAAAAGGCAGACAGTGGCGTAAACCTTGCATCTGAAACCGCTAGCACTTCTCAGAGCTATTCCCAAATGCTGGAGGACGCGGTCCCTCCACAAGATGTAGATAGGGAGTTGCTATCTCCCAAGTCTGAACTGTGTTTCATGTGTGTCGATAGACCAAAAGATGGTGGTTTTATACACAAAGCTTGTGTGCACGTGTTGTGTTGTTACCAATGTGCTCTAAAAGTCTGGAACAAAACTACACGTTGCCCAATGTGTAACAGCAGGCCAAGTACTGTTTTAAAGTTAATTTTTGGCTAAATTTAGTATTAACATGTAACTTCATTTGGCCTATAAATAAAAAAATAACAAAACTTATTGCATGTGCAAGAAATTTTCCATGTATTTTGTGATTATTTTTGAGATTGAACTGAAATCAAGGTTTGTCTTTAAATTTCCCGAGTCCTTTACATTCAGCACAGTGTGAAGAATGTATGTGCATTATTTTATACATATTAAGCGGGAAGTGCAATCAAAGTTTCTTTAAGAAATTTCTAATCAGTAATCTTCATGTTCTCTAATAGTTTTTACCTTTTTATTTATGTTTGTATTATATTCTTTGATAATAAAGTTTGCCTTTGATATTGATGCTTTTGATTTTCAGCCAAAGTCAGCTATGTCAACCTGTGCTCTTGCTAAACAATGTACATATTTTTGGAATCTAGGATAGTCAAACAGTACAATGGTCTAATTGCAGGGTATCAAATAATTACAATCTGTTGCATCACAGTTTTTAAATAATTCAAGATTATGTTGATCACCAAAAACATACCTTTATTTTCATTAATATTATAATTGCATTAATAATGTTTAATTAAAAAAAAAAATTTTGTATTGCACCTCAGCTTGTGGGTGAATGATCCCTAACTCTATCAGGTTTATTGTTCAGTTTCCTCTGGGCAAATGCTGAGATGGTCCCTTGTTTGCTTGTAGACATAAATGTTTCTTCAGTTTGGCACACGTTTTGTTGAGCCATCCTTTTGCTGGTTGTGATAGGTGTGGCATTGATGGCAAACTATAAAATCAAATCTAAAGTTTGTTTGCTGAAGCACATACGTTTTCAGTCTATTTGGACAAAAATGTCTAGTTTTAGTATTTGCTAACCATGGTTTGTTGATACTATCTCTCAACATTCCAGTGTGTCTCATATGAGAGGGGTGGAGATTCTGAAGCTAAAAAATGGTCTAATATTGTAGTTCTCCCCATGCCAATTCAGTTTTTACTGGTTTTTAACCACAAATAATTGAGATTATCTTGGTATAAGTTTGAATTCAACGTTTCTTACACCGTATAAGAATTCTTGTAAAATAAATGACCACAACAGTAGGTTTTCTTTGTAAAGCAATAGAATTTTCGCAACGGCAGAAATATATATTTTGGACATTTTGAGTATAATTCATAAAATCTACCTTTGAATTATTGAAATTAACTGCTAGGGTAGGTTAATAATATAATATATAAGTTATATAAATTATTTTAATTTTTATTGCTGTTGATTAGTCATAAGCCGTAGGTTAAAAAATTAGTTTGAATTATCGAATTTAGACATCGAGATTCCATTTATTATTAGGAATAATGCGGACGGTCGATATTCAGGAGGAAATTTAATGAGCTGTCATAATAATTACATCTCGGAAAACGCTTGAAGAATGGAATTGTAAACATTATAAGGAATATTTATTTCACATATTTCCTATTTTTTCTTACATATTTTTGAAAAAATAAGTACATATATATGTACATATTTTGCTTTTTTATTACAATAAAGTCCGTTCCCTACTTATAACACTAGTTAAGTTTATCAGCGCCAGTTGACCGACTGCAGTTATCAGTTTGGTAACTATGAAGATAAACCGATATGGTGATAAGGGGTGAAAGAAAGAACACAAATACCATCACGCCCGAGGCGGGACTCGAAGCCCCGAGCCTTCGGTCCGAGATCGCTATGACACTACTGCCTAACGATCTCGGCCACCGGATCGACCAAATAAACTTCGTTGTCCATAAATAATTCTTTCACTAAAGTCATGCAGATTTTTTTAAACATTTTAGTAGTTTTCGTGCAATAGTGCGTGCAATATTTACAATTTTAAAAAATTACAAAAAGATTTTCTCAAAAACCGCTCCAAATTTTTTCTATTAAGTTTTGGTAGAGTTGGTGATAAATGCAGTCTCTAAGATGACATAAACGCCATTTTGCTCTCTTCGTTTGTTTTTAAAAATGATAAAAATGTAATTATTTTGACTTCCTTCTTCCGTCTCTAATATTCACATTAGAGGCGATTTCTTTATATGATTATATTTATGAGTATCTGTGCTTTAAATAAAGTCATATACAGTTTCTCGAAAACTGAACAACTTTCTGTTAAAATGACCTCAAAATTTCACATTTCAGAAACACTCAAATGGCGTTTTCTCAAAAATTTTTCTTCATACTTTTCCAATGGATAGTCCTAGTTCCACTGCTTAATACGACGTAAAGTTCATTTTGGAGTATTCTTTTTTTTTTTTTTTTTTTTTTTTTTTCAGAAATTACAAAAATGTCATTTTTTTTAATATCTCACACGCCGTTAATACGCACATTTGAATGGAATTGTATACATTACTGCATTTTTGAGAGGAACTGTTTCCAATGACTTTAAATGAAGTTTTTCAAAAACTCAATAGATTCCTGTAAAAGAGTTTAAAATTTCACATTTATAGTAACTCTTATCGCCATTTTCTTAAAGATGTCTCTGATTTTTTCAATTAAAATTGCTATTTAGAACAAGGTTTTAGCATTCTTTAATTTTCTTAAAATAATATTTCGGATCTACTATTTAAAAACCTTTTTTTAAAAATAAATGTACTGTACTTTCGTCACACATGACAGCAAGCAAGAAGGAAAGGTAAGTCTGTAGTGTACCAGTCCACACCAAGGAAATTAGAAACGTTTGCTACAAGATAGTTTGTGCCATTCTGTAGTACCTCTAGTTTAATTTCATCCCGGAATCATGAGAGAAATTAATTTTTAAAAAAGTTTTTTTTTTAAAAAATGTCGTAACATAAATTGTATTTTAAAAAGGTGTCCAATGCCGTTTACAAATAGAAAATCGAACAATTTGTTCAGACGTTATCGGTCAAGTAAATTTTTCTGTGTTGGTTTGATTGATTTGTTCGTGTTTCCGGGCACGTCAACTGCTTTGGTCATTAGTCCCGTTAGTGAAGTGCATGTTTTTCTCGGGAGACGGCGGTGATCTTCCCCCGCTGGATGGCGAGATCCGGTGTCGACTAGTGGGGTTTCCCCTAACCAGGACTCTCTCACCAGCGGGGCACCGCCCCAGCCGGGACAAGCTCTAAGGTCCCGACCGGTCTCTCGGAATATGTGGTAGTGTAGTGCATGCTAGTGTGTGTGTGTGTGTGTGTGTGTGTGTGTAAGGGGAGAGGAGAGGACAAGGAAGAGGAAGTGTTTTCGGGGATAGGGGAATGACCTCCCCCTCGATCCGATGCTGCGATTACGTCAGTAATATATCCAACAGCTTGAGTTACGCATCTGAATTTGTTTTCATAAAAACTTCTACATTATTTTTGTCTCTTTTTAGGATATTTTTAAAATATTAAAGAAGGCTCCGAAGAAGACGGCCACCAAGGAGGTACGGGTGAGGGGCGTTTTCCAAATAGAAACCTAAAGACATTCTTAAGAAAAGTGTTGTTGTCTAATAATTATTATAATTGTTACATTTGTTGATAAGGTAAGTACATATTACTCACATTATCAGGTCCGGCATATCAAACACAACAGAAGTTGCGGACACAAGTCGCAAAGTCTGCGAACACAAATGAATTCACGGTCGCCACCTGATATAATCAGGAACAAACAAATTACTTTACCTTTAAAGCAATTTAACAACAAATATGCCGGCTGACCGCGTTTAGTTAAGCCTAAGGTTCAGCGGAGTTAACACAGAAAAACTCCTAAGGCGTGACCTCGCAAAATGAAGTGCGTATATTCCAATAGGGAGTACGCTTTACAGATTCGAAGCTATCGAATAAACATTGAATTGCCAGGGAAAGAAAGGTTAATGATTACTAAGAGGAGAACATTAGATCAAAAAAACAATATATATATCCAAATAAATAACAATCTTATAATATTCCTCAACAGGAAAACACATCTATAATTGAGGAATAACACAGAATTACAAACGGCGTCGAACAAAATATCCACTTTAGGAATGCCGACGACTTACGTACTTTATCAAAAATGACAAAGGCCTTCACATAAGGGCCTTTCAATTACAAACATTTAAATGGCACACTGTAACAAACATGGAAATATACCTTCAGAATACAAACAAGAAGGCATTAAACTGAATTACGACTTCAAAGGCTCGTTTAAGGAAAAAAAAAACCAAAAATGCCCATTGAAACATACAAAAAACAGGGAACAAAACATACATGGTAACTTTCAGGGTGTCACACTTAACACTTTGATGGAATTGGATTGGATTTTGATGCGCTTACACTCAATACCTCACACATGTGTGTGTTGTGCTGATTTTTACCACACAAAGCTGCTGAACCAACGGCCGGCCAAATGCCGACAGCAGCTTGTTGCCCGAGCTGCGTACAACAAGCAAGCTCACGGGGCCAAGGACGGAACGTGCAAATGAGCCACGGATACACCGTACGGGCCCTAGCTCCGTCGACAAACAAGTGCTCCAGAGGTCCCAAGCGTCCAGCGTCTTACTAAGGACGTGAAGCTAGTAGTGATGCTGCAACATATCAACAAACAATTCAGATAATGTGCACACACTATATAACAAACAAGTGATTGCGCCGCACTGTGCCTAGACACGCAACCACACTCAATACCGCCGCCTTTAACAATAGACTCGACACGGCATGCGTATACAAAATTCTACTGCCGAAAATGGCAAGTACAGATACAAACTGAGTCGCCGCCAACAAACAATGGCTCGACGCGAAACAGTCATGACAAATCCAAAGGCAAAAATCAGCACATGCGCAACATTAAACAAGAAACTTACAAATTATGCGTAATTCTAAACATTGTACACCAATCCAATTCCATCACAAGTACGGCATAAATGCCGCTACAAAAATTCATTACAACAACATAAAGTAGAATTTACAACTAATGACACCCGTTACCATGTTACCCTGTCGGCCGAAGCCGATAAAAACCGACGCGCGGTCGGGCGGAGTCTACGCGCCGAGGCAAAATGGACCAAGACCTGTCAAAAGAAGCGGGTTAAAGCCGTGCGCAAAAGCGGTAGAGGCAGCGCTCGCAGGCGCTTAAATAGCTTCTCCCCGAGGGGAGAGGGAACAACATGCATCGAGATGTGACGAGTCACAAATCGATGGTAGTACAAAGAGCAAGCAGCTTGTTAGGCACTCATAATAAACATTCTTAGAAATCGATAAGTACTAGCCCTATCTAGCAGGCGACAGGCGAACTATATACCTGCATACAAATAAATTTTTATTTTGTTAATAATTTTTTAATTCTAAGGCTATGAGGCCAAACAAGGTGTCTAAAATATCACAAATTTTATGTAAATTTCATATTTTATTAGCCTGCATGGCTAAAACATCTGTGTTGTTTATAATAAATGAAAACCTGTTTTATAATATGAAATTTTTACATCATGATTTTTTAATTTTCCTTTAGACCCAAATAACTTCTCTGAAATGTAAACAATATCAAAAAGTACATCACCCTGAGTCTGTCTATGGCCATAGACTATAAAAATGTACACTTTAAGATGTTTTTTTTTCCCATTTTATCATAAGAATATGACATGTACCAGTATAACAGTTAACTTAAATTACAAAACTAACTACAATACAATAAGAGATTCTTCTCGGATGCACAGATGACTTCTCAGATGTCGATGAGAGGATGCATTTTGGAAAAGTTAGTTTTGAAATTTAACAATAATCACGTTCATATATGTCTGAATCTGTGGTTAACGAAGCCGAATAGAAATATAGAACAAATGAGTGATAGTGTTGTTTTTAAAATATGTGCATTTTCTTCGTGTATTAAATCTGTTTCTAAGTGTCAAAGATTGTTGCAATGATATACTATTGGCATCATGTATTTCGGTAAGCTAGGTGTTTTTGATAATTGTCCCTTTCCCGTTTCGTGGGGAACGAGGTTTGGCGCAGGTTGTAGGAAAGAGAAGGGAGAAGGAAGCTATAGGTATTGCAGGGAATGATGTAGAGACAAGGTGCCTTCTTCATTCAAGACTAAAGAAATAATTACGTGATTTAAAATTACCAGTTTTATAATAATTATTGTAATCACAGTTGATGTAAGTCTGAATCTGTGGTTCAGATATCTAATAATAGTTCTAAATAACAAACTAGTGATATTGTGTTTTAAAATATGTGCATTTACTTCGTGTACTAAAGCTGTTTCTAAGTGTCAAAGATTGTTGCATTGATATACTATTGGCATCATGTATTTCGGTAAGCTAGGTGTTTCTGATAATTGTCCCTTTCCCGTTTCGTGGGGAACGAGGTTTGGCGCAGGTTGTAGCAAAGATATCGGAGAAGAAAGCTATAGGTATTGCAGCGAATGATGTAGAGACAATGTGCCTTTTTGATTCAAGAAGCTAAAGAAATAATTACTCTCATTTAAAATTACCAGTTTTATACTAATTATTGTAATCACAGTTGATGTAAGTCTGAACTGTGGTTCAGATGTCTAATGATAGTTGTTTTTTTTAATTGGTTTATTTAAGGTCGCATCAACATCTAAGGTCATTAGCGACCACTATTGCTGTTAACGGTATGGTAACTATGTGGATGAAACGATATGGTGATTGATGATAAGGGGTGAAAGGACGAACACAAATACAACCATGCCCGAGGCGGGACTCGAACCCGCGACCCTTCGGTCCGAGATCACTGCGACACTACTGCCTTAGCGATCTCGGCCACCGGGCCGGCTTTAATGATAATTCTAAATAACAAACGTGTTATTTTTCTATTGTAAAATACGTGCCTTTTCTTACATTTCTTACATTCTACATTCTTACATATTAAAACATGGGAACCCGTTTTAGAACTCTCGCGTGTTTATTACCACCCTCTTACCTACCTTTCATTTTCATATTATGGGGGAAGTTGTTAACGAAACGTGTTTATTTGTTTAAAAAACAAAAAGGTACTTTTAATGTACCTTTAGAATTTTAAATAAATATTAAATAAAAATGTTGGAAACAAATTTGAATAAAGGGTTATTCGGTAGTATAGACATGTTCTGGGAACAATTCACAATTCTTCCTTCAAAACATTTGGAGTAATTATACAATATTTCTGGACAGTTAGCTTGTCGCTTTCCTTTATAGTCATGAAAATATTACGAAAGCTTTTTACTCTTGAAAAAGCTCCTTAAAGTTGTCCATGCAAAAATACAGGATCGGGCAAGCATAACCCTACTCTTTGGAATATTATTTAACTTTATTACCGCGCTGAGGGGTACACCTGTGCAATTTAATTAGTTAGAATATCAAGTAATTAGATTAATTTCACATACAGTTGCAGACTGCTCGTCTCTGAGCAGGTGGGGTAGTATTGAGAATCGCTTGACCAGCAAAATGTAGGACAATGTCCAAGAAGCTCTCGTGCTAAACATTACGGTACGAAGATTTTTTTTTTTTTTGCGGCCCTTTGGCTTCAAACTTTCAGATTTTAAAGCTTTAGAACGCTTTGTCTAGGATTTATTCAACTAAATAGATATTAATAATGCGGCCCGAGTATTTCATGATGAATTGAACATGAATATTTAGATTCATTTTATGAACAAATCCTTCGCATTTTCAAAGTCAAATTGAAAACGTTGACGTCTCCGTGAAGTTCTCTTTCTTTAGTGACCTTTTTCATGAAAATCGGTAGGGTGTGCGCAAAATTCATCTACATAACTGAAATAATGTGGAAGAGAAATTTGTATAACATAAACAATAAAACATAAGATGAAGAATCAGCATCTGAACTATCATACGCTGCTAACAACTATATATCCACCTATTTTCAATGATTCATAAACCTTTCCATGTGTTTAATGATAGTTTTAACTATATTTCATGCAACGTCTGCAACTGACATTAGCACACTACATTTTACTAACCTGCTCAAAAGAGCAATTACAGTACTATATGCCCAAGATAAAAATTAATTAGTTGAAATTAGTAATCACTGTAGGGAACGTATTATTTCCCGGCTTTTTCAGTGTATTGTCATGACTGAACACGCTGGCTGGAAAATTTCACCGAATCACTGCTGATAAAGAAAATACTTGCGCAGGTTAAATAGAATCCACTCCTAACAACACGCAATCTTAATTCTTCACTATACACAATCGTGCATTCTTTGCCAATATTGTTTCTTTCATCTTTTTGATGAAGAACAAGATGTAAGAGCTCTCTTTACATCATAGTTTGATTTATTTTCCAAGTTCTCTGATAGTGCCCTTCTCAAATTTTCTTGAGCCTTTTGCATCATCTTTTTGATTCACATGTAGAATATCCTGGCAATTTTGTGAAGATGGTTCCCGCCTTGAGTTTCGGTCGCCCCATTGTACTCTGTAGCTCCTTTCGTGACTTTTCATCACAGCATAACACCGACATTCCAGCGAGTTCCCCCTCTATCAAAATAAAGGGCACCCATCTTCAAAGAAATGAGATTGAATATTCGAGGTAAAACACTGATTTCTCTTAAATGACTTATGTTAGGTCTTTAAAATCAACCACACCAGAAAAAAGAAACAATACTGTAAAAAAATACAGGCTTATGACTTCATCAAATTTGATTTCTAATTCATGGTTTCAAAAAGATATTTCTACTTCTAATGCAACTATTAATATTTCTAATTGTTGCTGTGAGAGTATTTAGGATTAATTGCATAACCTTGAATTAACGATTATGCGAACAAACCTCATCAGTCGGCACAAATCACGGTCTACATTCTAGAAAGCATGCACAGCAGTTGGAGATATCCAAGCCTTCTAAGCGTTACGTCACAAACAAAGATCGTCTCCAGCGCCTAAAGTTGGCATTGAATAACATCGATAAGCACTGCACCAGTAAAAATGTAATAGAATATCCAAAAGAATATTATTCTGAGATTGCGGTGTGAGAAACGTTTCTTTGAGGTCATCAGTCTCAAAATGTTAGGTTTTAAGCCTCGAAAACGCTTCTTTTAGCACTTAACTAATTAGATTTAAGATTGAAGCGGAGTGTTTTTACGTGGATATTTGGCTGCGTTTTATTCTTCAAAAAAATCGTTCACATTTTTTAAATCAAAATTCAATTCGTCACGTTTTCGTGATATTCTCTTTCTTTAGAGACCTCTTTTATAAAGATTGGTTGCGTGTGAAAGCAGCAAAAGGTATGTATTCCACTGACATAATATGGGAGGCGATTTTCAATGTAATAAAAATTGTTACCTACGTCCTATAGCAGTTGTAAATATAAATAAAAATATTTTTTGTTGTAAAATAAGTGGACTTTCTCAATCCACAAAAACTGTTTCTAAGTGTTGAAAATATAGCTTTGCAAGATCCTGTTTAAAGAGGAGTTCAATTGTTTTCGCCACAGATCGCTTGGCTGCTTGCAGAGTATTCTATACTTCTTCTATTAATTCTAGGAAGTCCCATAATTGCATCTCTTTTGCCTCAATCTGCGTGATTTCATTATGTTAAAGAGCCAAATTTCGAGGAAATGTTGCTCCAATGCCGGGGCGTGCGATAATTACGTTGTACGCCACGGCTGCTAACGATCAACCAGCTTCCCCCTCCCCTACGGTGTACAAAGTAGTCGCGCAAAAGGAGATTCTTTTGTCGTGACGCCGACGACATAAGGAGGGAGCGGATGGCGGGCCAGTAAAATGCACACGCAAAGACTGTTAACCATGGATGTATTTTATTCCAGCAACTTACATCGTGCTGAGCAGACACTTACATAGGGTAGCACAGAAACTTACATGGCGAAGCGCCGAAACTTACATAGTTTAGGAAGTACCCAGACAGTCGAAACGGGAGGGGGGTGTCAGGAGACGGCGGCGGCGACAGCGAAGACAGCGGTAGTGACACCGTGGCACCTACGTCGGCTGCTCTTTGGCCGGGGCAGTCGGGTCCTATGGTGGAGACACCGGTCCGCCTACCGAACTTCGGAGAGTGACACTGGAGACTGACTGCCGGCTCCAGGGATGCGCCGTCCTTATAAGGGCGACGGACGGGTCAAGGGTTGTGTTTCGGGGTACGTCACGTACGCCGTGTCTCACTCCGAGAAGGGGTGGGTGCGTTGCGGAGCCGAGCCTTGCGACAGGGCGGGCTGCGTCATGCGACCGACGGGCGCCATGAGTCAGGGCGGCCCTTTGTCCGGCGCGCGCTGAGGGCGCGTTGCCGGCGCGTCACCTCCGTACAAGGGTCGAATTGTGACACCCTGCACCAGGCACCGCCGCATGACCAAGAGTCGGCCCGGCTTCACCACACTTTATCACAACTGTGGAACACAACAAAAGTTTTGAAAATAAACAATTCTCACAAGATGTATTTTCATGAAAGAAATAGTATCTTACAGAACAAGAAAATTAAATCTGCTTCCTGCAAATGTAGCGGTAATCAATGGAAAGTAAACTCCACACTTCTTTCATGACTAGCAATATACTACATAGTTGTTGTTGTTGGTGTTGTTGTTGTTGGGAAAAATGGGAACATCACAGCTTTCTTTGCTACGTACGAGGGCAAAATGAAGGAAAAATAACGAAAAGAAAAAAAAAAAGATTCATATAGAAAACAATTGTTTGGAATAGTTTCTAAATTACCTTTTTCAAAAAAATTACGCAAAATTACTTATATACTCCAAAAATTGAACATGACCTGTTTTCAAGGTCTAATTTTGACGAACAGTTTAAAAAAAAAATCGATCTTCAATATTGTAGATTTCCCACATGAAAATATTTTGAAGATCTTGCAGGGACTTTGTGAAAAGTACCCCTCAAAATTAAAGAAATTTATTGAAAATAGCAGAGCCTCGACTGGGACTAGATCGACTGGAGAGTCTTCAGTTTCGGAAAAATCATATGGATGGTTTAGGGGCTTATCTTGTTCACAGACAACTGTCGGACGAACGTTTGGGAAAAAAAATCTTCTATATCGGGGAACACTGTCATGTTTCACACATGAACTACCTTCTGTTATAAGAGAAAGTATGTGCTGTGCCATCTGAGAAGCCATCGCCATCATCCACGGAAGACTAATTAGCTTTACTTCCTAGCTTTAAGTGGTATTTTTGTAAAAATTAAGTTAAGGAACAAGTTGATGCACCTTTTAACTCTTTCTGGACCTTAAAAAGGTACTTTATATACAGATAATCCCATGGCCATGAGGAGGTTCAAAATAAACTAAAACTTACTTTTCACTTTGGTAAACATTTATGGTTTGGAGTACAGGTAATTAAATTATGACCTAGAAATCAATTATTCTAAAACACCTTTTTATTTATTTTATTAAATACAGCTCTTTGCCATTGATTTTTGTGTCATAATATTAAATTACATATAATTGTGGGTGATATAAACTGATTTCCAGCTCTTGATAACACTGTATGAGCTTGTATATCACAAAAAATGATATTATTTCATGTTATCATGAACATAGGTCTACTTCGTTCAATAGCTCCTAGATCGAGCCACCACTGAATACACGCTTATTCTCCGTTACTACCCTGAGGAGCAGTCAGTCTATAGACCGTTCCGTGTTTAAAAAGCAACTTGGCTGCATAGTTGCACTTCTTTCCACCAGGTGTGCTAATGATTGTACATTACATCTCGTCACGCTAGACTGAGCCGAAGTAGTGCGCCGCGGCGTGATATGTGACAGCTTATAAAAGGGCCTGCACCATTGCCACACATGTTTTACTATTAGTATGTTCTACTAAATTAACATTTGAAATTCAGAGTGAGCCCGGCCCAGTGTAGTTAGAATTGTTTTAAATGTTTTATTCAGGTGGTTCTCTTGTGTTGATAGTCCGTAATGGGCAATGATGGTGGGTAAGAGCCACATTACGGTAAAAAGGCATGATCTTGGATCCTTTGTGTTGAAATGTATAGATTTAAGAATGTTTATGTGATATACTAACTGGTGAACCATACTTGCAGCAGTGTTTATTAATTTGTTTGTGTATGAAATCCCAATTAAGTCGCTGTGATTGCGCATGGGTACTTGGTTGCAGGCTCGTGATGATGTTTTGAACCTTGAATATTGCACAACGTGTAATGCATCCGAGTGCAGTCGGTTGCAGATTCTGCGCATTTGTTTAATGTGTATTCTAATGTTGCAGTTTCTTGTTTCCTGGTGCAGAGTCATTTGAAGACGGGACGGTTGGGTCCGTACTGCGTGTTGCAGAGACCTCTGTGTTGGAGCCCGTCCTTTGGCCCCGTGAGCGGCCCAAGTCTGTTGCTCGGGCAACGCAGTATCAAGGCTGCCAGTTCGGCCGCAAACGGCTTTTTGAAGCACTGCTGCAGGTGTAATAGGTAACAGGTGCCACATGGAGGCAACCAGGTTATAAGACGTATATCTGTGAAAAGAATCCACGATCATACTGCTTATGTTATATATGTTGTAAAAGCACAAGAGAGCCAAATTAGTTGTTCCGACGTATTCATGTTTATTTAAAGAAAGGAACTCAAATGAGTTCTTTTTTTCCCACATGTATGATTTTGTTGCATTCTGAGCTCCTAAAGTGGAGATTTAGACAGAATCCACACGCAACAAAGTAATTCTGTGTTAAATTGAGGAGGGTATTTTTGTTTAGGTTTTTGTAATGAGGCACGGTATGTTTTGCCTGACATTCTTGATAAGTTATATGTAATTCTGTATTGTTTCCCTCATGAACAGGCGAAACTATTCATTGTATCAGTGAGGCGAGAGCCATCAATTGAAATTTGTAATAGTTTTTGAATAAATATTGTGTTGTAAGCTGATATTTATCGGATTACCAAGAAATCCCAGATTTATATATTTGCTCAGACAAACGTTTTTAGATAAATTAAATTTTTCTTATATTTTATGGAAAATATAGATGAAATCATTCACTGGCAGCCATTGATATGCAAAACGATAACACAGATTAGTCTTAATATGTAAATGATCATTGCTTAAATCCCAACAACAGCACTAAACTTCTTCACATATAGAAGAAAAAAGTACAACTGCAATTGATATGCCAAACAACTGTACAATTTAGTCTTAATATGTAAATGATCATTACTAAATTACACACCACTGTTCAAAATTCCTTCACATATTGAAGATAACCTTTTACTGGATGTACTGAAAACATCTTCATTTTGCCATTTTGAACCTAAGAACTGTGTAAATAGTCAAATGGAGAGTTCTAATGAACAGCTGCCCTACTACTTAGAGAATTATTCACATTTCTCTCCTTCTTGCAGTATTGTTTTCAATAGGGCGAGTGAGTACTTCAGCAAGCCGATCTTCCCACTGAGTAGCCGATTCAAAATTTTAGTAGACTGCCCATCTCTTGGCTTTTGTAATCTGTTTTGACAGTTGTTTTGACACTCGTTTCGTCAAACAATTAAGTTGTCACCAATTTCTGTAAAAGAAGACTTTTAAATTGTATACGATATCAATATATTGTACATTGTATTTTACTGTATATTCTGTACTGTATATTATTGTACTTTATATTCTCTCGACCTATCTCAATTATTAAACACTTTCAAACTCACAATGATTTCTTGCCCCTTTGTATATAACCCGGAAAAGAGCAATGTATCAACATTGACATTCTTTACCACTTCAGTTACGGCTTTCTTTCAAATGTTCACACAGGGACATTACATAACCTTATTAAAACACCAATGAATTTCGTAATAATTCTGGATATTGATGACATCGATAGTAATCTGAGACGTCATCCTCTGGTGGCGCGCAGCTAAACTATTGGCATTGATGCACTCTTAAATCTGTGATGTAAAGCTAGACGAAAAATGTCCAGAAAAGTAATTATTTTGAAAATATATTGCTGTTTATGTTTGTAAATCATAGCCTATAGTGCTCCAGACCTTTAAAGGATGCTAGCACAAAAGTTTCATCGGCATTGGTTCAGTGAATTGAGAGAGTATCGCGCTGTAAGACAACGCACTTCTGTCTTTATATATTAGTATAGATATAGAAGATAAACGACAAGCGCAACAAGTTTACAACGAGAACTGTTAGCCAGCCACACTTTCCATGGAGAGTGAGAACGTACTTCCCTAGCGCACTTCTTTCCAAATGTCTTGTATGTACTAAAAACAGAAAACAAAATAGTATTTTTGGTTTCGTACTACTGTTCTCTAAAATTCATTACTTACATTTTTCTCTGCTGGTTGATTGTTTTCTTCATATTTCTTTATTTACTCTCACCTTTTTGTTCCGATTAATCTCAGGACTGCTGACTTTATTTCTGTTCGATTGCAATTACTTTATTCAATGATTTCAGTCCAACCCTAAACATAAAGCATCCTTAACAATAGAATGGTGGAAATGGTGTCAAGATAATTTTTTAACAACAGAAAAGCATTGTAATACATATTATTCCGTGCTATCTAGATGAAGTTCACAATTACATGATCAGGATTGGAAAAGAATCTGAACTTTTTCTAAACAAATTACTAACAAATACAAATTCTGATGTAAAAACTAATTTGTTTATACTTTAGGGACAATGTAATTATCATAAAATAATGTTATTTCCTTTGTGATTTCTAATGTAGTCTACATTTTTATGATTTTACTTAATAAATTGATAATTTGTCATACATTGATTTTCAAATAAGACAAGTAAGTAAATTATAACTTTGTATCATTTCTTCCCAAATACATTCCTCGTTTTAAATACTAATAGATATAAGTGAAAAGAAGAATTTCTACTTTTTGATTTGTGCACTCGTTATACTCTGGTGATTGTAAGCTGTTGGAAAAATAATTGAACTAAGTATTGTTTGTTTTATTTTGTAATTTTTGTTAGATGACTTCTCGTTCACTTCCAACCCTTTCTTCGACGCATTCAGCCCAGCATCCTAAATAAAATAAACTATAGGATACATGAAAATGAACTATTTTACCAATCTATTAAACATTCCCTGATTATGAAATGTGGAGTTTTGTTCAAAGTGAAATATACATTTTATAAAACATAGTTGCTATCACTTATTTTACAATGGAAGACAGTTATTGGAAACATCCAAATGATAAATATCATTAACCTCGAAAGTAGAAAGCTGAATATAAAACACCATAGGAATGTCCCTATTATACCGTGTGGGGAACAAAGGAAAAAATAGAAAAACGTGAGCGTTATTTGAATAACAACTTGATGTGATGTTTCTAAAATTTACCAGTTTCGAAATCGGAACATTTAAACAAAGTATACTCTCCGTATTAAACATTACACAGTTATAGCATTTACACTTATAAGCAAACTTTTCAATCAAATCATGTTTGTTAGTACTTCTCTGCACTCAAAAGTCCATTCTTTACTGCTTAGAAACACGCACTTCACTATAACACAATACGACCTCACAACGCACAGCCGAATGGATTCATGAATGCAGGAACTCCTGCGTTCAATCGCGGTAAGGACTTCCCGCCGAAGGATGTTTGGACAGTGTTACCACTGAAATACCATACGCTCTAGCGGCAACCACTTAGAAGGTAATGTCAATTAATTGGGCGGTTACAGGCCCCGCGTACTTTTCAACCTCCATGGCTTGGAAGTATGAACAATCAACCACCGTCACGTCATCTGTGGTGATTATTGTCACAATGTATAAATCGATTGCCACAACTGGAAGGCACATAGCCATAGAATCTGGTTGTGAGTGAGTGGTTGTTTCTTTCACTGTAGAATTTCTAGAGCATTAAACTTCATCTATCGAAGAAAATATAGTTTTTATGACTCCTACAGGAACTGGTTCATACAAGGACTGCTAGTTAAGGATAGGTATCTCACGAAGGAGAGAAGTTCAATCCATTGTTTTTAAAACAATTGACATTTATTAATATTGCATCCAAACTGCATAACAGTGCACTACGCAATATTACAATAAATTTCTATTTAGCTCTTGCTGACATTTCCTGAAATTACATACGTGTTCAAATTATGCATTCATAAATTACAACTTTTTCAGGCTGGTACATTGAAACCTCTATAAAAAAATACATTAACATTAGTGCCGTTTCAACAAAATCGGCTAACCTGAGCTACAGAGCGCTGACTCGAGCATAAATTTCCACTTTGGGAAGATCTACGAGCAAGCAATTCATTACCAAATTGACAAGAAGCTCTCTTGATCGTCTTCACAAAATAAACAACAAAATTAAATGATAACTTGTTATAAATTGTGGTTCTCTTTCATTACCGACAACATGGCAAAGGCTGAGTGTTATACCTTAAAACCTCCTAATAGTCGTTTCAATAATTACCAATACATACAACCTTAGCAGCGTTTCAATTAACTACGCCCTTACGACCTCGCGGCCGGCACAGCATCGACCCGGTGGACAGGCCACTTGCAGTCGTCCTCCAAACTGGTCACTGACCTTTCGTCAGCACGGACCACGAACGCTGCTACAAAAACATCTGCTATAATAAATCAATAAAATTATCGAAGGGTCGGCAGCCATCGGCGCTCGACCACACTACGTGCGCGGCCCGAGGCAGAGCCTCACCAAGCATACGCCACAAAGGGCCTTTGAAGCGACTTTCGCATTTACAAAATTGAAACGCTGGAAAGGAACGAACCATCAACACAAACATAACAAATGATACAAGGCAAGACACTCTCAACTTATAAACTAACAACTAAAACCCACAGCCATGTTGACATTTCTGGTCTTAGCCACAATTAATACAAAAACACAATTTGGGCACACAGAGACCACACCCTTTCAACAACAAAATTCAAACGATCCAGAAGGGACCGGGCTACATCACAATTTAGAGTTTTAAATTTTGAAAATACCAAACCAACATAACAAAAGGCTAGTGTTACAGTAGTAGTAGCAATAGTAGCAAATTAATTAGGGCGAAAAGCCCTTATATAAGCTGAGAAGCAAAGTATTACGCCGCTGGCACCATCGCTTAAAGCGTCATGAAGAGAACTATTTGAATGCATACAGCACTCCTAGCAGATGGAGGCTGAACTTTGCAATCAGACAGTTGATAGTAGTAGATCGAACATCCGTCGATCTACGTATACCAGCCCTGTTGCTATCTAGCAGCGAACAACAGAGTAAGAGAACTGATGGCCATGACATGATATATTAAATAATTTACGTAAATAATAAGCCTTTACACAATGTAGCTATAAAAGATGACAAACCGACAATTATCATGGAACGTTTTCAATTATGCGGAGTCATGAGAAACATGAAATTAACTTAAATAATTTAAGTATGAAAACTCAATAACAATAATAATTAATAATAACAATAACAACAACAACAACAACTATAATAATAATAATAATAATAATAATAATAATAATAATAATAAACATTGATAAAGCTCAGTGATTGACAACGTTATACATGAAAATTGTAATAAAGGTTATTTACCATAATTGCTTGCATGGCCGTGTAATTTAGCTTATTTAAAGCTGTTTGTCTATTACTACATAGATGTTTAACCTGTTTACAATGGTTTTGCATAACAAGATAATGGTCATTCTCAACAAATTATTTTCTGAGGCGAATCGCACATACACAAGGCACTTATCATGCAAAACGTGTATAACTCAATTTAGAGTAGGTCTCCTGGCTGACAATACATGGTCAAGAGAAAATACCGTCTTAAATATAACAGATGCGGAGCTGTCGGAGTGCTGCTGCATGGCGCCTACCACGAAAGAAAGCACTGTTTGCCTTGAGGAGCTGCGCCGCGACCGGGAGGGCGGTACCCCTACTCCCACCCTCGGCCGCAAAGGCCCCTTCCGCATCCAACACGATGAGGTCGGTCGAGACCGCCGTCCCCCGTTGCTCCAAGAGGCTAAGCGCTTCGACCAAGTGCTTCGTTTCATCGTGCCGGTGGGTGCAGAGGCCCAGATGGGCCCATCTTCTGCAGCTAAGGTCCTTCTGAGGGACGGCCCTGCTGAGGGAGGTCCGCGGTTTCAACAGGGAGGGCTTCGCCGAAGAGGCGTTGCCCAGCGAGCGCCCGCGGGTGCTAGAGCGGCCCTCCGCTGGCAGCCGGGCGGAAGGGCCCATTGCTGGAGTTCCGCTTTTTGCCGCTGTCCCTTCAGCGGAAGGAGGCGGCGGCCGCCCGCTTCAGGTGCTCATGTCCACCTCACATCCCAAGGAGAGGGCGACCCGCGGCACCAGTTGCGTTGCCGTCCCTCAGGCTGCAGTACAGCACGCCGTCGGCGATGCATTTTGGCCCAGCCGCTCCAGCGAGGCTCGCAAGCACCAGCTGACGCACGAAGTGCGGCTGGCTGTAGGCCTGCCGCAGGAGCAGCTTCCGGTTGGGTTTTAGCTGCTGGACCCGTCCAAGCGCCCATCGAAGCTCGCCAGCAGGTCGCGGGCATCGAAGTCCTGCCACGGCGAGTAGCTTATTCTCAAGTACCGCAGCGACTAGTCGTTACGGAGACTCGGGATTGCCCCGTCAAATATGGAGAAGCCAGGGTCCTGTGGTCGACTCTGATCTGGAAGGCGACGCTCTTGTAAGCCGCCACTTCCATTCCCAGAGTCTTGCCGTACGGCTCCGTCAGACGGTGCTTGCCTTGGGCATCGTGCGGGTCCTCGCCGAAAAAGTCAGGTCGTCGGCTGTTAAACTTACAGATAAGTATTACCACTTTTTATTCAGTCACCAGCTGCGTAATAAAACAGCGAATCTTTTCTTTATTTACCCAACTCCTGTTAGGAAAGGAAAGGAGACATGTGACCTATGTCTAATGAAATGGGACGGGCCTAACGTAAAAACCCTAGTCTTAAACTTCGTGAAGAGCGCTTACTTTTCTACAAAGAAGCGCACAAGTCAGGTTCGTACTCGGAACACCACTTAAATGTACAGTCTAAACTGAAGACTTTAAAAAATCAGGGTGTTTAGCTCACAAAACACAGGTTATTGGAAAATTTCACATACATGCTTAATTAAACTGTTGATCACATTTACAATAAAGATTTCTCTTGATCGGAAATAGAGAAATTACACAGCACTAATTACATTAAATACAAAAAAGAGGCAAGAAAGTGCCTTTTAAAATAAAGAACATAATATTATACATTTTGGCATGAGAGCTACAAATTATTGCAACTCTTATGCCAATCTTTTGATACATGAAGCAGACTTACTGCGTCAGTAAACTTGCTGCATTAATCTCCACTTCAAAAGCGCAGACGTTGACGCAAAACGCAAACAATGGACAAAGAGCTCGTCTGAGCGTCTTTCGGTACAAAAAGCACGTCTCATCTATGGAGTTCTCAGCGCTTTTTCACTTCACAAACATGATTATGGATTCTTATCACAACTCACTGGCTAGCCAGATTGCTCAAACAGTAACGTATGCAGCAGATACTCAAAACCCTCAGGTCCCTTATGACTTTAAGCGGTGTTCCCCGTACGGCTGCCACTGCCGTCACGGGCTCCTACGCAAAGGCCACCACCCGCTGGCAGGACGGACCCCAAACGATCCGTCTACGATGTCCCACACGGGGAACAGGATTGCTCTAACATTCAACAAACAATTTAGCAAGAACGCACAGAACCTGGTTTCCAATGATGAGCAAGACGCTGAGTATTACAACTCAAACAAACATTCAAAAACTGCTGCAAACGTGAACAATCTGTTAGTCAACAAACAAAATAATACACACTCTTATATTCTATCAAGAATCCGTAACCATGTACTTGAACATTATAAGGCCATAGGCCACTATTCAAAACCCATTTCGGGCATTGCGCATGAGAACACTATTAAAACGTAATGCAGTCTCACGGCACTGCAGCCGGGTTCACTCAACAAATTTAGAATTACAAGATACTACCAAAAATATAGATACATCGCCAAAAGGTTGTAGTGAAGTGGAGTGGCAATTAGAACGGGCCGGGCCAGTCCTTTTATTACTTTGTTTTCTCAGATATCAAGCCGCGTCGCACTACTTCGCGGCAATCAAGCGTGACATAGAATTCTCTAACCATCAGCGCTCCTAGTGAAATGGGGCGCTAGCTACTATGACAAAGTATAGTAAGAGAGAAGGGAAAAGGGAGAAAGGGTAAATGAGAGAAAAGGGAGAAAATGACAGGGAGAAAGAGAGAGGGGAAACGATGAAAGTGGAAACAGGAGGGAAACGAGAAAGAAGGGGGAAGAGTGAAGGGGAAATGAAAGGGAAAAGAAAGGGAAAGAAAGAGATGGAAAAGGAGAGAGGGAAAAAGAGAGGTCGGGATAAGAGGTGAGGGAAAACGAGGAGGAAAAATAGAGATGGAAAAAGAGGGAGAGAGAATGGGGGGAAAAGAGTGAAGGAAGAGAGAGCAGGACAACGCCTGCCGGATGGCTCCATGGTGAACCATGGTGAAGCTGGTTCATTGCCACTCACCCTGCCTCAAATTGCAGGGTGAGTGGCAATGAAACTCTCTTTCAGAATCCATATCAGATTCTGGCATTTCGCTCGGGTCTTTATCTTTACTCATGAAACGCTTCTTAACAGTCTAGGGACAATATCCCCCCGGAGGGTGCACACGACCCGGGTACAAGGCTGGGCCCACGCACTTGAAGCTTATATAGAACGCAGCGGCACTGGGCCCAGGGCTGAACGTACATTGTGTATGCGCTGCAGCCGGCGCAGTCCTTATGAAGGAGCGCGCGGCCCACTCACACCGCACGCACAGCTCCGCAAACGGAGGCTCCCTTGAAAGGAAACCAATGCCGTGTTATTTCGGTGGGCGTTAGTCAACGCTCATGACTGCTCTTGTCACGAGGTCGACGCAGGTGGATGCACAAGCGGCTTTCAACTCTCTGGCTCCTTTGTATGTACAGTTATTTTCCATGATCTCCTTGTCTTATTGTAACTTGGTATCACGTCGGTTGAATGATACAGTTAGGAAGTACATTATGCTGAGGTTGTATTGAGATCTTTTTTAAATTTCTTGCGTCTATTTTGACGCAACGCGTCTCCAAGCCCCTTGGGGGGCGTTGAGCGCTTTGCGCTTCTTGGAGTAATCTTCCCATTACAGCGCTTGTTTTGGAGTAATCCTCCATTATCTTTAAGTCCTCTCACGTCACGATGCAGTCAGTTGTCAGGAGGACCGCCAGGTAGCATCTCCGCGTACGCGCCTCCTACCGCGCGCTCCTGCGTCACTACCCAGCGGCCAGAATTAGGAAGGAATAAGGATAGGGGTAGGGTTTAGGACACTTCACAGGGGTTGGACTAGCCCTTGTGAAGTAGCCGAACTCATTTTGTTGGAACAAATTTCACATGAGATTCGACGGGAATCGAACCGGGACCTCAGCGGTGAAAAGCTTGCGACTTTGCAATGAGCCACGAGTTCAGATTACAACCGGTAGAGGCAGAACTAATCATGGGAAATATATTCAATGCACTGCATTTTTATAATAAGTGTAGGTTTGAAAAATGTTGATGGAACGACTACGTTACTCGCTTATTTGCATATACGTGAGTTATAGGTGGGGATCATTTATTCATTTGGCTTTGCGTGACAGGGATTCTTTCCTTAGAAACAAAATATTTACTACTTGTATCATAAATAACTATTTCACGGTTTGGTAAGCAGTTGTTAGCACGACACGCTAAACTAAAGATGAGTGTTCTCACTGTGGATTATTTGTAAAGAAGGTGATGTAAGAATGTTCCCGACCATTTATTTATTTAGTCAAAACAGTCAAAAACTGTATGTGACGTATGGGGGGAGAAAATCATCTGCGCACGCTTTCTTGAGAACTGATTCTGAAGAATCCCTTCCCTACTATTTAACTATTAATAGTTGAAAGATGAAATAATAATAATAATAATAATAATAATAATAATAATAATAATAATAATAAATTAAAAAAGCGAGAGATTATCATTTCAAAAACTAGATATTTTCGTTGCCGAATTATTGAAAACTTATTTGTAAAGATAAACGAATGGATTTGATTTTTCTCTATTGCTAACAAATAGAAACTCGCCCTAAGCTCTACTACCACTACAAGCAAAAGGAAAGCGCAACAAAACGTGCGCATAGTGAAGCTACATTTATGTCCAGAAGCAAATCAAGGGGTCATCTCAGCATTTGCTCAATGTATCAGGGAAAATGGACAAAAAAATCCGATCGAGATGGGGGTCATTGATGAGCATTAATTCAGACACAAGCACCTCTGCCATTGAAACATGTCAGATTTCCCTTTCGTTGGAGCATTAGAGGAAACAAAGCATTATTAGTCAAAATAGGAACAAAATACCGCGGACTAGTTGCTAAAAGATACGATATATATATATATATATATATATATATATATATATATATATATATATATATATTTAACTGCAATTCAGTTGAACTCAGAGGAAGTAATTTACAAAATGAATGAAAATCAATATAACAGTGGTGATAGCAATAACAATAATATTCCACTTCTAAATTCACTTTTATATCCGTGTTGACCATGGAAAATCCAATTTGTTTACCCATTCGCATAAAAAATATTCGTAAACTAAGTGTTCCACTAATTAACCCACTACTGAAGGGAGAGACAACGGCCGATAATTAGAAACGTTGCTTTATCGACACTTTTGAATATCGGTACAGCGATAACAGACTTATAGCTTTACAGCACACTCGCGCTTTAAATTGAAACGTTAAATCACCTAGTGAGTATGAGAGAATAGTCGTTCTGTCAATTTCGATAATATATGACGAGATTTCATATGATCCGCACGATTTCTCAATTACCGATAAATTCACTGCAATTTCGAAGGCCCTTTGATTCGAAGTTTAATTGATTATCTGTAAACAAATGAAGCATACAAAAGGTTAATTTCTTCCTTGTACAGAACCAAGGGAAAAAATCAAGTGGTTAACCCATGTTCGATAAAAATGGTTTCAACTTCAGCCTAGTACACGTTTTATTATCATGAATGAGTCATACTTCTAACTGTCAAGAGTTATTCGCGTCTCATTTCAATCACATACAGGAAATACTTACTAAACCCTCTCATATTCCAAGCAGTCGTTTTCAAGCAGTCATGTTTGCTTTATGGAAGCACTTCGCCTCCTCTGGGTGTCTCCTCTGCAAAAGTCAAGTGGCATTGCGGCGCCTTCTCTGCTGCCAAAGAAGCCATAGAGCTCGCACCATCGGAGCAGAGTTGGGCGGAGGCGGTCTATGCGGCGCACAGTGGTTCCAAACATCAAAAGCGTGCAACTCGTTCTCTGCAATTTCTACGAAATGCCTTTCGCATATCTATCACGTTTACCACGAGGACACAGCTGAGAATTATATTAGAGGATTCGATTCCGTGGAAGGCAGATATGTTTTCATATTGTGGCGTGGAAGGAATAAGTATTTCACATAATGACATATCAGTCATTCTGCTCAGGAAAGCCAAGGGTAAGTTCTTTGGAGTTTGATGACAAATGTGCCATAAAAAATCTACTTCAAGGTGATTTCCAACCAACTAAGCAATATCGTTCATGCGTATGGTACGGCATGCGGGATGTGTAAGTGTATGGGCTTCAGACGTATTAATGTGTTCGCGGACTGTGGAAAATAGTCATACGTTTAGGAGGACCTGTTTTTTGGCATGAATTGGTCAAAATATTTCAGGAATTTGTTTTAAATTTTATTCTCACTAAGAAAGATTTAAAAAATCGCTTCAATTATTATTTACAAGTGAAACACACTTAATTGCAAATGAAACGAGACAGTACCATTTACAACCACGAACATGAACACGCGATACTTGAAATATTCTCAACAAATGTTCTTATTGCAAAAAATCGTTGCAATGTCACACGGATCACCAAGAAATAAAACTGTGTCAATGTCCTATTCGCAATCTACAATCACTAAGTTTCTACTTTTTAATTAGAACTTTTTAACCGTGATTGTTGCAACCAACAATGCTAGTAGAATGTTGACGAAATATATAAACTGACTCCATGCGTAAGAGCTTTTGTGGGAACTCTGGCGTTCTCTTGCAGCTATGTCCGTCGACAAACACGACGCAATATTATTTTAGTATCTGAATATATCAAATATGCAACCGAAACATCACAGTCAATTTCGAACTAGATCTCTAGGACGTTGCCATCTGCGCTTAAAAACACGAAAAATATTCAAAACATGTAAGCTCTTGCCTAAACTCACCTCAAAAATAGAAAATGATTGACTTCCAGAAAATGATACTACTACTATATTGCTAAATACACGTATCACTTAAATATACATAATTTTCTCTCAATTATATTTCAATTTATTACGACACCCGCCGATGACCCCTCTCTTTCTGTGGTATTCATCACCAGCTCTTTATCTTATGTTTTGCTTCAATGCCACTTGATAAGGCTGTTTCTTTCCTTTCTTATTCTTTGAAAAAGTCTTGACCCAAATTGTGATATGTAATCCCAAATAATCGCATATCGTTTTGCGTTATTTTAATGTTCTCGGGCTAATTTTACAGCCGAAGCCTATACCTAATGCGTATACTTAATGAGGCGTATCAAACCATAAACGATGTTTGGTTTTTAAACAGGCAGATCGTACGGCCCTGTGTGGTACATCTCCCCCGAAGTACGAAGTGCGCCCGGGTTGGGACAAACATCGGCCCCTTCGAACCAAGATCCTGTGCCGCTATCCCCTTCAGGACCCTCTGAGATCCAGTATGGCTTTTACAACACTTAGTTTTTACAATAATTGCAAATAATTTGCAAATTAATTCTTTAAAAATATTTTTTTTCAATTTCAGTAATTTAAACACATAATGTTGGTTTCAATTGTTTCAACTGCATAAAGTACAAATCTCCTCAGTGCTAAAATAGGTTATAAAAATTAACACAGTATGAAATAATATTAAATTTTACGACATGAAATGAATAGACAAAAATACTTTAATTTACCTTCTTGGGCGAAAACAAAAATCAAAAACAGAGTTTTGGGTTTATTTTTTTTCTTTTCATCGAGTCCGTTTATATTCAAGAGACTGGATCCATGATAAAATTCTTCACTTCGTAAATCATAGTATTAAGAATAAAAATAGCTTCACTCGATCCTAGATTCTTTCGACCAGCCTCTGAACTCTGCATTCCGGCATTGTGCTAGCGTAAACATTCTAATAATGTTAAGCATTGAGATTATATTTAACAGAAAACAAAAAATCTCTTAAATTGTGAAGAAGAATATTATTTCTGTCTCTATTGCTTCAATTTAATTTGCCAAAGATTTTGAGTTACAGCTCATATCTATTCTTCCCTGAAATGAGCTAAATCTCCAAATATGTAATACAAATTTCAAAAATGTCTCGTTTAGTAGAATACTGCTAAAGAAATCAAATTTGGGACTCGCGTGTTACATTAGAGATACAAAACGTCGGTTTTAATGGTTTAGGACGCATCGTTTTCGAGTTGCAGGTGATTACAATGTGTGTTGCAGTACTTTCTCTTATGAGATAATCTACCACGTTCTATTTTTCAGCTCAGTTACATGGTGAATAAAAGGGCCCGATCCAGGAAAAAATCCCACCCTTTTTTTGCTCAACGATTCTATGTGTTTTTGGGGGTTCTGAATTCGAATTTTGTATTTGTCATCTTGAAAACGGTCAACAACAGAGAAAATCGCAAAAACCCTAAGAATTTGGCACTTTTTTTCAGTTTTTTGCTTGTATATTCAAAACTATGTGATTTACCGAAACACCTTTCATACACAAAATTAACGTTGACAAAAAATTTCTAAAAATGCATTCATTAACTTTAATATTTTGAAAAACTGTTTAGATGCTAAAGGACGTTGAAAACTAACTTTTCGACCCTCTGACCAAAATGAAGTAATGATCCTGCCCCGTTCTGCCATCTCGCGGCGTCGATCTAGTTTTACTATATAAACGGAAATTATTTCGGGAATTTTTTCCTGTGTCAGACTCCTAGTAGCTGGGCTATTTCGTCTTAAATCCGTTTGATATAGGTCTTGGGAGTAATTCCCTATCCAGCAGAAGCACACTAACAGGGTTTTGTGACGATGCCTCCTTAAAAGTTGTAAAAAAAGCCTTCTAAATTCCGTGGTGGTAGCTGAGATCTTGTGGTAATCCATTATAGATATAAGGATAACCTAGATTATTGTTGTTGAGGATTATCCCTATATCTATAAAACGTCTTCTATTTTCAGCGTATTAAATAGAGGAGGAGGAGGAGGAGGAGGAGAGAGAGAGAGAGAGAGAGAGAGGGGGAGGAATCGGATTTCTGCCCACTGTGCAGCTCGCGTCCTGCGGGGCTTCTGGTCGCCAAACATGCCACCGGGAGAGCCGCTGCCGCCGCAGGGCGTCGCGACGCCGGGATGCGAACGCGGAAGCGTCCGCGAGCGTCTCCGATACGAAACCGGTTCGCGAAGCGCGCCTAACTTCTCGACTCGTGCGTGGGCGAAGTTCACATCGCGATCTGACGCTTCAGGAGTTTCCTTTCGTCTTTTTGTTGCTGAGAGCAAGAAAGAGCAGCGACGTGATCTTCTCTGAGGCGGTTTTTCTGGATGACTTGAAAGGAAGTTGATGAAGTTGATTGGTGATTATCATGTCTAAATGAGGTTATTCTCCCAAAAAAAGCATTTATTAAAAAAGGATTTTTTTCTGAAAAAGGAAAATTCTGAAATGCTGATTTTGATTTTTAATTCAAATATTAAATTAATATTAAGGTGCTAATAAAGTTAGCACGATATATTAAGCAAAATTAATCACAAATAAAATATGTATAATTAATATTGTAGTAGCAGAAAAGTAAATATACTACTAATTAACATCTTTATGAATAAACTAAGAATGCGTTATTTACTTATTTAAAAACATCCAAGCAGTTTAAATGGTTTCTCTTTAACATGCCTATGGATTTGAATGTAGAAACGATTGTTATTGTACGAGAACAGTTAAAATTATTTTATATTTTTAAACCCCACCATTTAAAACCCCACCATTTGCAGAATTAAAACCTGTTTGCGTATAAATAAGTTCGTATAAATAAGAAATATATCACATAGAAGAATATCACAAACATACACAAACTAAAGAAGGCGACTTTGCTTCTTTAATTCACAGGCATCAACATCGTTATTTTTCCCTCAAAGTAATTTATAATGCTTATTTAAAATCTCGTGGAAAGATTCATAATACAAACAGTTTTTGAAGGGGTCTGTTTTCCTTGGATTTCCACCACAACACTATCAAAGAGCTTCGCTTAAAGTACTCTAGATCTCCATAACTTCTGACGCATACCCTGCATTTGGATCATGAAAACGAGCATCTGGAGTTAGAACGGCGAGTTCCAGAGAAGTTGCAGTCTGCCAAGTTCAGGACGCATCTGCGAAAGGGAGGAGAAATCGCGGAAGGCCGCTCGGGGGGTGAGAACGCGCCGGAAACACCCGAAGGAAGCCGAGAGAAAGCGAATCCCGGGTTAATTGGTGACCTCTCCAGAGCGACAAAGGGTCTCGCAATTTGTGCTTTCCCAAACGACGCTCGCGTTCGCGAGGCGCATTTAAACTGAGATAATGTCATTTCATATTTGAATAATAGACGCGTCTGGAAGCCTTTTCTCAGGCCTTCTCTTTGTCCTGGCGCTTTGCTACCGTCTCGGAATATTTCACGTCTCACGTGCACATGCTGGTGGATACAAGTGGCTCGTGGAGTATTTCGACGCCCTTGCGATATATTTGATGAAATCAGCTGGCGTCACCTTCCGAAAACAGCCCTTCTTATGATCATGAACATGAAAGGCATTTAGTCGTTTTGTACAAAAATCAGAAGACGATCATGACAAAAATATTGTTATTCTTTTCCTGCTATATCGTCATCAGGTCGTTGGTGCCGAAGAATATTTGATTCTTGTTTTTTCGTGGGTAATTTTAGAAAGGAATAATAATTTTTTTGCACAACAATTCGCGAAACCAAGTGGTTGCTATGTGCCTTCCAGATCATTCTCACTAAGAGGAAACAACCATGTATTACACGAGATGTACATCTAAAAGCCTGGCGGGGAGAAATTGTATGTTATTCAAGTCGATATTCAAAGTAGTATTTAACTGAGTTATAAGCTTCGTGAAGGAAAATTTTATTACTTAGTATATTAAATTAATTGTTACTAATTATAATTGAGAGCCTACTCCTGTTTTGTTGTACCCGTCAATGTTCTGATATTTTACTTCATCAAAAAAATGAAGAGAATATTACAATGACAAATAATTAAATCGAAGACACATTTCCATTTTCAAAGTAAAGTACGTGTAAGTCGAATAATGATTTTGGAGGATTCAAAGTTATCATTATACTCATAAAGACATGAGCAATTTTCGAATCTTTTTTTCGTCGATTCAATTATTCCGCCATGATATCCTCCGCTGTCTTCAGTTGATAACAACTTTAACTAAATTCGTCCGAGATAACGAAAAGAAATTACCTGAAGTAATTTTTCTAATGGAAACAAATTCTGAATGTAACAGTAGAACTTAATTTCCAATTTACGTTACATTATTTTCAAACTCGGGGCATCCTAATAATATTAATCATTATTTGTTGACATCCACTGGAACAAAAGAGAAGGAATTTTCTCTCGAAGAGAAATGTCTTTAAGATTTCTAATAAAATATGATCGTAAAGCAAACAAATGGTGAAGAAAGACGACGATAAAAACGGCGCAAACCGGAAATTGGAAGTTAGTGGGTAAAGAACGGCATCAACCGCATTATGAAGAAAAGGAAGAAAGTGACTAATTTGATTGCAAAATGAAATTACTACGAGGACTGCACTACTCTTCCCCACCTCCTCTCTCTTCTCTCTCACCCCTCTCTCCCTCTTTTTCTTTCACAAGCTGTGTTTTGTAATTGCGACTGAGTGAGTGCAGCAAAAACATAACTAAGAGACAAACATACTACTTCTGTTTTTTTATCAGGAACTGTATCTTAACTCTCGCAAAAAAACTTAGAGAAGGATAATAATGTTTCACACGAAGCAATGTATTCTATATAATTAAAATAACTACTGGAAATAATGCAATAACGAAGACATGTGTATTTGATGCCCCTTTTATTATATCCATATAATGCTTAAGGTACTAAAATTAAAATATACTAATAGCGATACATTGTCGCATAATGTTTTCTTAACTGCACCACATCGCCGCATCTTTTCGCGTGGAGCACACTCGCTTCCTGAGTTTCGAAATCCTGGTGTGATTAAAACCAAACGCACAATTTACACATGTCGCACTTTCATCCTCTTTAACAAAGATTCATCCGAACTCTGTAGTTTTAACTTCAGGCACTGCCATATTTAGCGGAAGAAAATATCCTGTGACGGAATAAGTAGACAACCTAGACGGACGCGTACGTCTGGCGAGTGGAAAGACAAGATAGACTAAGGCCTCTGTTCAAGAAGCTCCAGTGATTCTAAAACGAAGCACCAACTTGCAAACAAAAACAAACCGGCATCCCTTGCTTGTTTCAGAGCTCAAACATACAAATAAATAACTAAAATAAATATAGGCCATAGATAAAATAGAATCTGAATGAAATACGCATGAAGCGGCGTGCAAGGCAGTTTGTCGGGCGATCTGATAGCTGGCGTGGGGGCGTGACAGAGCGTAGGTGGAAGGTGGGGGGGGCGTAGCACTTCACCAAACGGCACTTGACAGGCAACGACGTCCTGCGCGAGGACACATGAGACCCGGCTCCCGAAGCGACGCGCCGCGGCGCCGGGCGGCCCCGGCGGACGTGCAGTTGGAAGCGGAAGCGGGCGGGCGGGCAGCCAGGCAGGCAGGCAGGGCGGGTGGGCGTGTGGAGACAGGCGGGGATGGGCGGGGTCAGGTGGGACGGGCAGGTGCAGGATAGACGGGGCGGGAGGAGTCAGGCGACGGGGGCAGGCGCGTGGCGGGGCGGGTGGGTGGCGGGTAGGTGGGTGGGCGTTTAGGTGGTGGGTGGGTGGTGGGTGGGCGGGCGGGCGGTGGTGCTCGGGCGGGCGGTGAGCGGGCGAGCGGGCGTGGCATAGGATGGAGTGGGTGAGTGTGTGGGTGTGGGTGGGTGAGTGGGTGGGGCGGGGCAGAAGCGGGGGCCATGGATCACGGCGTTGGGGTAGGCGGGCGGGCGGGTGGTGTGTAATGAGTGGGTGAGTGGGTGGTGGGGGCAGGTGTGTTGGGGCTCGGATCGGGCGAAGGGGTTAGCGCAGGCGGCGGCCGGGCGGTACAAATGAGTGGGTGAGTGGGTGGCGGGCAGAAGCGGGGCCTTGGGATCGGAACAGGGCGGGGCGGGGCGCGGGCGGGCGTGTGGGGCGTGGCGGGCGGGCGTGGGCGGCGGGCGGGCGGGCGCGGCGGGCAGGTGGGCGACCTGTGGTGGCGGTCTGAGGCGAGCGGACGGGTCCTGCAAGAGGGCTGGGGTGTGGCGGAGGGGGAGTGCAGCGGGCCGAGAGCCAGCGTTGGGAGGCGGCCGCGCGGGCTGTCGCGATCGCGGAGGGTGGACGGGCGGTCGCTCGGAAGCGCGCGAAGGGACTCGGCGCTGCGCGGTCGGCGTCTGAGATTCAACCTGCGGTGAGTGTTCCTCTTCACACGACCACAGCCAAGGTCGGGTGGTTTCTAGAGAGCTTTCGCTCTTCTACCTAACACTAGTTAACGAGTATGTTAACTTTTACACTTGCGCTGAAAAGAGTTAACACATGCGTAAACTCGTATGCTTGTATTAACACACATTAGCACATATGTATGCGTATGCACTTGAGATAAAAATGTTAACACATTTGTTTTCTTATCGCTTTGTAATTTTTATTTTTACTTGTTTCTGTTGTGCTACGTGCAGCTCACCTGTTTTACGTAAACGCCGTTGGATCTGAATTTCGATCTAAAATTGCGGATTTCTTGCATCTGATGCGCCAAATATAATAGAGATGCGGCAATTTATGGTGCGGGTTCACAAGGAAGGTCCGGCTCAATGAATTAACTCGCCCGTCCGTCCTAATAAACTCAGACACCAGACAGAGGCTCGGGCACTTGGAAGTAATTACTATAAAGTTTTGTTAGATATTCCTCAATAGAGAAAACCACTTTCAGATCCGAAATTTTTGTAAACTCATCTTTTTAATGTTTTAATTCACCACTGTTATACCCACACCTGACAAATTGTTATTTTTTTAGGTGGGAATTTAAAAAGTCTCGTATTATTTTAACAAAAACGTTTATTTTTTAAATAAACACAATCACTGAAAACACTTGATTATTTATTTACACTAATTTCTTCAGTTATTTACACTACACTTCTCTTGCTTTATTTACATACACTTCTCAGTTATTTACACAAACTCCTCTTGCACACTCGCACAGTCCTAAGCACTGGCCAGTCACTGCACTGATCACAGTTCGATGCACTGGTCACCGTTCACGTCACCACCACAGTACGATGCACTGACAACGGTTCACTTCACTGAGCACACTACTGCACACCCATTCACCGCGATGCACACATTTCCCACAGTTCAGCTCCACTGCGGACTCAAGATGACTCGGCCGCCGGCCGTCGCGTATTTATACTCGTCGGGACAATCCAGAACCACCCGGGACCGCGCACTTTCTGGACGAACCCGCCGGCAGGTGATGCAACTCGTGCTCACCGGCGGCTCGTGGTCGCCGGCAGATGACGTAACCAGCAGGCGCCTCGGAGTGGCGCCGGGGGATGACGCAATATTCGTTACATTATTATTATTGTAGTTAATTCCACTGAACGATGAGTCCACTCACATTTCTATTATAAGAATTAAATGAATCGTCTTTACGAAATTGTCTTCTCTGTTCGTGTAAAAGAGAGCGACCTGGCATCGGGGGCGACCATTCATATCGAATACAGAGAATTTGGGACAGATGAAATTGAACTCGGGACATCGACCAAATAAAACCAACTGAATAGGCAATTACAAAGAATGCCATTCATTGCCGTATACCCGCGCTATTGTGTTGCAGCGTCTAATCAAAGAGACCTCTTAATTGATCCTCTCTGCGCTAGATAGGGCCCCTCGGGCAGCACGGAGCACGAAGGCTGTGACTGACGGTTCGGGCGTGTCGGGAGGTCACCAGTTCGATCCCGGAAAGGTGCCGGAAATGTATTCAGTCACTGTCTGGAGGAGATTTCTAGTGTCCGGCTGCTCTGATCGGTAGTTTTTCCGTGGTTTCTTCGATCAACACCAGGCGAATTCCAGTACCCTACCAAACGGGCCACGGACCGCGCGGATCTTTCCTTCCTCTTCTTTGTCCTATGATCTCCCCTTAAACGCACACTAACATGTACTACTCTACCACGCATGCCAGGAGACCAATCCAGAGCTTACAGCTTGTCCCGTCTGGGGCGGTGCCCCGCTGGTGGGAGAGTCCTGGTTAGGGGGAAACTCCACTAGCCGACGGTAGGTCGGCGCCGGATCTCGTCATCCAGCGGAAGAATATCATCGCCACCTCCCGGGATAAAACATTCACTACACTAACGGGACTAATGACCAAAGCAGTTGACGTGCCCGGAAGCAATCAGTCAATCGGGAATGAGGGGGAAAAAGCACCAATACAACTGCCCAGGGAATTTTTCCTTTCTCTTTTCCTTTCCCTCTTTCATCATTATCATCATTGTCGTCGTCTGAACAATAAGAAGGGGGGATGGATGAATACGGCCCGCCCGGCCCCACCACCATCACAATAGACTGCCCCCGGGAAAGGGAAAACCATAAAAACCTGAAAACCCCCCGATGGACTAATTTTAAAAAAGAAATAAAAAAATATTCTTTTCCCGTCTAGCGCTTGCCCAGTTGCGAAGCTTTTCCCGAATTTCCGGGGGAAATGTCTCCGATGCTAAAATTAAATACTTTAAACCCCGGTCAAACCAAAGTCAGGGGCTTCAGTGACGTTAAACACAATGGGTACACCTGATAATGGATAGATTTCAAAGTCATAAACGCAGAAAAACGTTTTTTTAAAAGAAAAGAAAAATTAATTAAATCAATTTTTACTTTCTTTTTTTGATTGATTAAATCATTTTCCTTTTTTAGAATCTTATTTGGTATACAGGATCAGTCCTTTTGGATTTCCCTTAACTTTTAAAGGGTTAGTCTCTGCAATGCAGTTTTCACGAACGTGCATGAGGGAATGAGGTTAATTTATACGTGCATGAAGTTATTTTTTTATCCGTGATTTTCGGATATTTGGGGGTAATTTTGTTTCTTCAAAGGGAAACTATAATATCATATTTTTCAACCTATCATGAAACCTAATCGGGAAAAAAGTTGCAACAGTTTTGGGGCTATTTGGGAAATTTTTTTTGTACCATCAAATACAAAAAAGCTTCCCTTCCCCGTGCGCTTTTTTGGGAGTTATACGTGACATGTTGGGGCTGTTACATTCCCAAAAAATATATTAAACTATTGAAAAAATTTAAAAATTTCTAAAAAAAAGCTTATCTAACATTTTAAATATGTACATCATTGAATTGTTTTTTTTCGCTGGTCATGACTAAAATAATATTTTGGTTCCATTTAAAAACAAAGTTATCTCGAATATCTCGTAAAAAACAAGTGATAAAATAAAATTTAATACACGTATTAATTAGCTCCATTATCATGCACTTTCTGAAACCGATAGCAATAATTCCAACCTTCGGTTACAGGAGGGGCTAAAAATTTCTGGGCCATCCTTATATTTCCCCTTTCGTATTCGATAAAATAATCAACGGGGAATCCCAAAAGTTATTTTGTAATTATGGGGCAGAATCATTGATTTGGGCCCGCCTTTTATTTATCTAACGTCCCAAAAAGGAAAGGGGCGATAAAAAACGTAGCGCAAGGTAAACATTTTGTGGTGGACTTTTATGTTTCTTTTGTTATTTGTCAGTCGTTCCTTGATGACTAGTTTACAGTACTGGGACTTTTGGGAAAAATTAGAACAATATTTGTTTTTTATATTTTAAAAAACACAAATATAAATGTACAGACTTCAAATTTCACCCATTATGTTAATGCCTTGCAAATATGTCATAACTGGGGAACGGACTTTATTGTAATAAAAGCAAAATATGTAATATATATGTACTTATTTTTTCAAAAATATGTAAGAAAAATGGAAATATGTGAAATAAATATTCGTTATAATGTTTAATTCCATTCTTCAATGCTTTTCGAGCAGAGACGTTGCGATCAGAACTTTACATGGATTCAGGAGCCTGAATGAAAGTTTTACATCTACAAAGCAATTATTCGCTAGTTTCTTCCGAAACATATTACTTTCGTATTCTATACAATGTCTGGGAGTGGAGCTCAGTGAATAGTCCCTGAGCCTGTGAAAAAGGGGGAGGAGTAAAGGGCATACTCCCCCCCGGAACTCCAGAAAGGGAGAAGACAATGATCTGATTTTTGATCGAGTTACGCATGGGTCTATGAAACACGAGTAAGCACGTGGTTGTTCCTTCTGCTTCACATTCTCATCCGCTCATCGTGACCCCGACTACGCTTTTTCCCAAGAAGCACTGGGGCGGGGAAATGTCGGCAATTAAATAGCGATTGTCCGGCGTTACAAGGCATTGGTTTTAAAGTATTTCATAACTGTTAGTTTTCAAGTAAATATATTTGAACATCACAGACAAAATCTTCATATTCGACCTATAAAATATTAAAATGTAAGAAATATGAAAAGTATAGATAAAATATGTAAAATTTTAATTATACCAAAATATGTAAAAATATGTAAAATAAAAAAGTTTCCAATTCGTTCAGAAAAGTTGTAAGTGAAAAATATTAGTGAATGCAGGTATCTTGTCCCTGTAAAAATATGTATTTACATGAAAATCCGTTCCCTAGTCATAACGTTCGATTTTTTTGTTGGTATCCGATAGATATTGTTTTTAATTGGCAATTTTATGGTATTAATGTAAGTAAATATTTTCAAATAGGATTACATTGATATAATTTAAACTTTAAACTATTGTAAAATTTCTAACTGAAGTGGACAAGCCAATATTTTCATTATTTTAATGCATCTTTTTAAAATACTACGTAGTGAAGTACGACCAAAATCTTACAGGTTTCAAAACTTACGACATGTGTTGAAGAATACTTTATTACATTTTGCACATCATTTTCTAACATTTCTGTCTAGCTAAACACAAAATTGTAGTGCATCGCTTCATGTTCTTTCGATTTGGACTTATGAAGCGATGCACACCGTTAAACGAGGCCCCTCTTTTGCTGCCTTATGCAGTGTCAAAGTGAAAATATCTAAAATTTGAACACATTTTGTAAGAAGAGTTGTACACATGACTCGTAGTTAACTTTACAGCCTTGTCCTTAAAGACCCCTACAGGTCAAGGCACATACAGAACTATTAGTAACGTTAAAATTACGATGCTATGAATGTACTGACATTTTTAAATGGAAAGGTTTCAAATGTAAAAATCAAAGAGTAATTAAAAACAGTTGAATCCTACTGTCTGAAGGGCCAATCCTGGCAAAACATGAACACTCATCTATTAATTTATTTATTTTACGTCAGAAAAACAGTTAAAAACTGCGTATGACGTGCTATGGGGAAAAAGTGAATTGTGTGCACATTTTCAAAATTCTGTGATCCCTACACTTAGTCATATACTACTTAAATTTTGAATTTTGAAAGGGAGAAAAAAAAAAAACTCCCATGCAAAAAATCTATGTTCAAGGATAAACAAGCAATAAATTTTGAATTTTGAAATTTTGAAAGGGAGAAAAAACTCCATGTAATAAAATCTATTTTCAAGGATAAATAAGCAATAAATTTTGAATTTTTGAAAGGGAGAAAAAAAAAATCTGGGGAAATATTCTGGGGAAATACATCTTATAGCTCCCAGACTTTTAGATTACAAAAACGAATTGTACGAATAATAACCAAATCCCACCCACTGATTCATGTGTTTCATTAATCTGGGAATTCTACCATTACTGTGTTTTTTTATTTACGAATCAGTGGTTTTTGAAAAAAATGACTTTAAGGGCGGAATATTTTTCAGAAAATGAGTTCATTACTATAACACTCGACGTAGAAATCATATTCATCCGGACAGTATCAACAGCTCATTACAAAAATTACATACAATACATGAAACTCATCGATGGGTAAACTTATACGAGTAGAAACAAAAAGGTCTTGAGTAATTATGTGAGAGGGGATTTTGGTGACCTAAAAGAGCACCAAAAATGATTAATAAAATAATCTTAATATATTTTTGAATGCCCTAAAACCAACGATAAATGGTGTAAAAATGTGACTAAAACCAGTTCGTATGGGAAAAACCCTGTTTGTTGGATACGTAACTGATGTAATCGAGGCTTCATCTATTCGTTCAAGACTCAGTTTTCCCAAATGTTTGGTTTCGAATATTCTTTATCGGAAAATCTTCTTTAACGGAAAGATTTTTGGCAAAAAATGAATCAACCTCATACGCCTTCAGCATTCATTTTAATGTAGTAGGTAATTTTAACTTCCATAATCTCGCCGCAAACGACATAATGGTCTCAGTTTTATTTATCAATTGAAGGGTAGCTAGAAGATGACTTATAGGACAAAGAGCTCTTCTTCCAGAGAATGCAGAAAAAGATTCTGCGTACTTTAATCTATATCCAGAATTTTTTTATGATTTTTATCTCTATTCGTTAGGTTGGTGACAATATTCGTTGTTACATGAAGAGAGTTCTCAGAATTCTTGACATTAACCTGTCATTCGAGTTCCACTTAATCTGGCAAAAGTTACTGAAAATTCAAGCCCCATATGGTACTAGAGGAAGAGAGAAAACATTTTATCAAATCTTTTTGAAGAGTGTACTCTCAAGAAGTGTCCACTGGAATGTTTTACAAAAGTGAGTCGGAATCTGATAGCTAAAGATGAACTGTGAGGGGAAAAAAAAAGATAACAAAAAACATTATGATTTTTAACAGTATAATAAAATCGAATTAAAATTAAATTATATTTACAATTTAACTTTGTCAATGATAAATATAAAGTGTTTCAGAAGGGCCTAAAACGCTTTTTTTTTTACGCCACATGTTTGAAATTAGACAATTTAATTACGTTCTAAAATGAAAGTGAGTTTAAAACAATTATAATATATTAAATTAATATGTAATTTACTATTAAATGATTATTTTGTAAATGCTTTGATCAAAACTTGCTAGGCGTTTTCTCAAATTACAGTTTGATATAGGGGCCTCTTTAGTTATCGCCTCAATTTATTTGCCATCAAAAATAGTAAAACTGCAATCGCTAAATGTGTCTCTTTTTCAATGGTTCCAGATAAAATTACCTCATTTTTTCAATGTTTTTTTCTTTTTTTTTTGTAATTTTATGTTTGTTGTTTTTATGTATCGTTTAAATTAAATTTGGTTCTGTTTTTGTGTTTTTAAATCGTAATAGTTGTCAGTTGACATAGAAGTAGGCAAAATGCTTGATTCTCCCAAAATTGACATTTATTTATTAATGTATATTTATATTTTATTAATTTAAAATTTTCAGGTACTGTGGTGATATTAATAAGCAAATTTTGTTACAGCGATCATGCTCCGAAGTAATTTCTCAGTTACACATGAGTAAACATCAAGTGAAACACTGTCTGCCGAGTTCACGTATTTTGTATTTTGCGTTGTTTGCACTATGTCAAAATGTCAGGCTTTGGAGCAAATATTAAATCAAATTGTGTTGGGTCTGTTGGGAATTGAGAATAGCACATGCATCCTGCAATCATGTAATTAAATTTAGAAAAATGTTTCCGGGGGAACCGTTTGTATATCCCGAGGAAATACAAAATAAGATAAAAAGTTAATTATAATTAGCAGGGGAACACCAAAACCAGTTCTTTCTGTTTTTTTATCTTTACACTTAGAGCTGTTTTAAGGAGCACAGTGAATTTATAATGCTACCTAATGGTGAGACCCGATCTATACCTGATATTTGTTATTGCGACCTATTGTTGACTTGATTTATTAGATTTTCACCAAAGAAATGTACTCAGAGATGGCAGACGGGCTGTGCAACCTCCCCTGAAAATTTAAAAAGGTGCACCATAGCTCTACGTATTAAAACATTTCATTTCCATAAATGGTTAGTTCTTTACTTTTTTTTCTAGATATTTTTTTATTTAGTTATTTAAGGTCGCATCAAATCTAGGTCTAAGCGACCACTATTCTGTAACGGTATGGTAACTATGAAGTTGGGAAAGATAATGAGGATGGTAAGGGGTGAAAGGACGAACACAAATACAACCATGCCCGAGGCGGGACTCGAACCCGCGATCCGAGATCACTACGACACTACTGCCTTAGCGATCTTGGCCACTTTCTAAGTTTACTATTACTCCTAGGTTACTATTACTTCTAGGTTTACTATTACTCCTAGGTTTACTACGACTCCCTTTTTAGGTTTTCTTCTGGTAACCAAACAATAAAAAATATGCTTTTCGACGTAATTAAAAGTGGATACGAAAATAGCATGTTTATTGGTGTATAATTAAAATGTCCATGTTCTCTCGTACCGGGAGCGGTAGCTCAGTGCATCAACTGATGTCGCTGCAGCGCCGCTGACCGGGAGGTCCTACGGTCGGCGGCAGGATTTTCGACACTAGCTTTTCAGCTATGCACTTCACTAACGGGACTAATGACCAAAGCAGTTGACATGCCCGAAAACACAAAAAAATCAATCAATCAATCGATGTTTTCATCGATATCGGAAACCCTTCAGTGATATATCGAAATATCGATGTATCAATGTTTCGGTAAAATTTGCCATGACTAACACGACGCCCTCTTTCTCTCCTCGTGCCATTACCACCGCCGCCGCCACGGCGCGTCCTGCTTTCGCAACGCCCTCTCCAAGCTCAGCGCAGCGAAACGCAGTTTCCCGACATCGGTTGCGGCTATCAGCGCCGCCCGCGTATTCAAAGCGTTGATCACTTACTCGCTTTACGTCGTAAGGTGGGGGGCGGGAGCGGTAGCTCAGTGCATCAACTGATGTCACTGCAGCGCCTCTGACCGGGAGGTCCTAGGTTCCCACTCCCCACGGCGGCAGGATTTTCGACACTAGCTTTTCAGCTAGGTCGAATTCAGTCGCTGTCTGGAGGACAATTCTAGCGGCCGCCTGCTCTGATCGGTAGTTTTTTCTGGTTTCTCCGATCAACGCCAGGCGAATGCCGGAGCAGTACCTTACCAAACGGGCCACAGACCGCGCGCGATCTGTCCTTCTTCTTCCTTGTCCAATCCTCTCCCCTTACACACACACACACTTACATTAACATGCACTACACTACCACACACTCCGGGAGACCGGTCGGGAGCTTAGAGCTTGTCCCGGCTGGGGCGGTGCCCTTCTGGTGGGAGAGTCCTGGTTAGGGGGAAACCCCACTAGCCGACGGTAGGTCGGCGCTGGATCTCGCCATCCAGCGGGGGAAGATCACCGCCATCTCCTATGCTAGTGTCGAAAATGCTGCCGCCGTGGGGAGTGGGAATCTAGGACGTCCCGGTCGGAGGCGCTGCAGTGACATCAGTTGATGCACTGAGCTACTGCTCCCGGTCTTATTTATTATTATTATTATTATTATTATTATTATTATTATTATTATTATTTATTTATTTATTTATTTATTTATTTTTTCACAGCTTCCTGATACATGTTTGAGGAGTCATACAAATATTTCTATCAAAGCATGATTTCCGTAATACATTAGTTTTAACAAAAAATTATTTATTTTAAGAACTAATTAGAAGGTAAACATTTCTACAAATATAAATTTAAACACTTAGTTTACAAGTGTTTAAAATTCAAAATTTATTGCTTATTTATTTTTGAAAATAGATTTTACTACATGGGAGTTTTTGTTTTTTTTCTCCCTTTCAAAAATTCAAAATTTAAGTAGTATATGGCTTAGTGTAGGGATCACAGAATTTTGAAAACGTGCACACAATTCACTTTTCCCCATAGCACGTCATACGCAGTTTTTAACTGTTTTTTGACGTAAAATAAATAAATAAATAAATAAAACCAATTGAGAGAGTTTTGCCCCTGGTGCGGGGGCACCGGGGCCAACGTAGCTGGGAGCGCGTCGTGCGTAGGAAAGCGCTGAAGGAAAGTCGCGAAACCGGCCTGGCCGCCGACGTCAGGAAGCTCTTGCCGAGGCGCGAGCGCGCGCGGGCGGTTATCTGACGGGCGCTATATTTCGGGCCTTCACGCAGGGGCGATAGCGTTAGTTGCGGATCCGCACGCCGACAAGCTTCCTGGGCAGAGAATTTGCGTACCGGTTTGTTTATGAGCTAGCGACTTGCAGCGGTAAAAAAAAGAGGTCTGAACGAAAACGCACGAAATGGTTTTCTGAAAAGTAGCTGGCACACTTTTCAAGAACAACAACAACGAAATACTCTCGTATTGCACTGAAATATATTAATTATTTTAGAGATCAGGATTTTTCCCTCCAGGGAGATAGAGTGCGCAACGTACTATTTTTTTTACGTAGATTACGAATATCACTAACAACAACAATATACTCTCGTATTACACTGAAATATATTTATTAGTTTAGAGATCAGGATTTTTCCCTCCAGGAAGATAGAGTGCGCAACGTACTAATTTTTTTACGTAGATTACGAATATCACTATAGAAAGGTATATCACGTCACAGTCAATAAACCGTATCACACCGTGTTTAAATTTCTATAAAGATAATTTTATTCGGCGATTATTTCGACGCGACACACTGACCCAGCTAAAGGGATAATATTCAGTTTTATCAGAGTAATAATAGTTAAAACATTATCGTAACCTTTTTCCTGGCGCCTACGTTAGAAATTTGGAAACGGGTTACGACTTAATCTTCCAACAATCAGCAGTTAGGGGTATGTTTCAATATATATATATATATATATATATATATATATATATATATATATATAAATGAGAGAGAGAGAGAGAGAGAGAGAGAGAGAGAGAGAGAGACAGGGAGAGACATTAAAACCTAACCTTGCAAATCCACGCCTCTAACCTCATATTGCAGTAAACTCAATTTCCACCTTCCCACCTTCTCTTACTCCTGAATTCCCACCTTCTTTCCCTCCACAACTTTCGGGACAATAGCATTAAGTCTTTTGGAAAGAATTTTCTTTTCTAAAAGATAAACTGAAATATTTTGCACATGTTCCGTGGCTTGGCATGTATGCATGTATGCAAAGGGCACGGCTTGATGACATCCAGTATCCATGCTCTGATGCGCCGGGCAGTCTACGCTATCCATAGTGGCTTTCACCGAAAATTTATTTTTCAAGAAGCTTTATGAACTTTACATACTAGCTTTCCTTTGGCGAGCGCGCGAAATTCATAATTCATGCCCATAATTCACATAATGCCATGGATCCACCAACTAATAAGTGGGAATTAGTTCTATAGTCTACAGCTAGAAAAAATGTGTAAACAAACGGGTGCTAAGAGTATGGAATCTGGACAGTTTTGCTACAACTTGCTTTGCCTGAAGATATAATTGAAGAACGGCATCTTCTGATGCCGTTAGGCTGTGTAACTTATTTAAATTACATTGCACGCACTAGTTTTCAAACAAATGCACCTCCCAGGTTTTCGAGAGTCTATCATCAGGTAGTCGGAACCATTAAAAACGCACAGTTATATCACAGACACCCTTACTTCTGACCCTGCTTTGAAATAGTCAGCTGTACTTCAGATTTACTTCTTAAATAGACACCTAGGTCTAAAATAGTTCTCAAATATACATCCTGTACTTGTTTTCAAATAGTCATTTACTACTTTTGGACAGTTCTTATGATACATAAGCGCAGTGACTTTATGATCAGTTATTACATAAAATCCTGAACTTCCCGTCTTGTTCTTAAAATGGTTTTCTGAACTTGCCTCGCTTTAAAGGCAGCTTCATTCTCAAATTGACGATCCAAGCGGCGATGGAAGCCACGGAGACGTTCACTGGGAGCTTCGCTGAATCGCCGGCGTCGCCTCATGATTTGGGCTCCTCTTCAGCCCCATCGTCCTCTCAACAGCTTCTGCGTTCTCACCAGCTTCCTCACCGTGCCCCAAGCGAGATACGAGGCTGAACGTTGGAGGAAGTAAATAAAAGCTCTTCGACGGCGCAATAATCTTCCAATGTTGCGCCAATCATTTTGGACAAAGTCGATAGGAGCGATAACTGTAAAGCTGTTTGCGCTTTTGATGGTAAAATATGTCGATACAGAAGATGCATGAAGACTCGATATCCTGATTTCGGTAAATCAAAATGGAGCGAGGTTTATACAGTTGATTCACCAAAATATAATTTCAGCCAAGGCAACAGCGAATGTATGTGGACGTTCGTGTTCGTTCTTTGTTGCGGCAAAGGACTGGGCTTTGGCCGATCGCTGATACTCTTTGATGAGGTTGGGCCGAAGGGCGTTGTGCTGAAAGCTGTAAAGACGAATGGAGAAACTATTCAACGTACTATAGAAGATACGCCGCAGATGAACTGCCTGTAGATCTCAAAAGCTTTCTCAGTCATTTTGTGAGGCTTTAATATACTAAGTAGGAGCAGGAGTTGGTCTGATTTCTTCGGCGTCGAGCTGGCGCGCCGTCTCTTTCAAGCGAGGTTAAAGGAGAGAACCATCAAGTAATAGGTCAGTATAGATTGCTCTGATTTGCCTGGCACAATCCGTTAATGAGTTCCTGCAAGGTAGTGTCTGGGGCGGCGGTGCGTCCGTGGGAGTTCTGGGAGGTAGTGGCACCGCCACTAGATAGTGCACTCAAATCAGATCTACCGTCGACGAAAGGGGTATTTCTAATTAGTGGGGCAAATCGCCTCAGGACAACAAGCTCAAAGCCCAGCCGGACTCTGACGCAAAATCGCGCATGCCGCGCACACATGCCATATATACACCACATCCCATCGCCCATGATACACCATCCATCATCACATCATCCACAAACCATAACTGAGCTAACACATATCAGCAATCATCTGATATAATGAAACTATCAGACTCACCCGATACATGTCTATCTGTCATCCCAAACGACTCAAATAACGATATTCGAATTTACAACAATCATATCATCAAAACAACAAAACAGGAAATGTCATTTGAAACATATCTGATTTATGTCATATGATCACCATCATCCATTAACAAACTGATCGCGTCCCCGAATGCACCACCAACCATCGCCCAATCGGATGTCCAAATTGAGTTCGACGGCGGCAGGATTTTGACAGTAGCTTTTCAGCTAGGTCGAATTCAGTTCTGTTCACACATGTCCATGCCCACCGCCCGCTCAACACTCCGCCCAATCACCACCATGCCAACCGTCCAACCGCCCGTCATCCTTCCATTTCCGCCCTATCTCGCCCATATTACACGGTATAAGAAAACATGAACAACATTTACTCTATATTCCAGATCGTTCAGGTGCTCAAAGTTTGTTCTGCCGGGCGGCGCCTGTTACCAGAGAGTCCTGGTTAGGGAAAAGCTGCAGAAGCGACAGAAGGTCAGCGCGCCGGATTCGCCATCCAGTGGGGGATAACCGCCGTCCGAGAAAAACATGCGCCCGGAACCACTAACCAACCAAACAAATCCAGGGTGGCGTACTGAGCATGCGACATGTGCTCCGGTATACGAAAGAAGCAGCAGACATCCCTACGCCTATTCTGATCTTCTCAGTCAGGCGGAGCTTGGTCGTCGTCATTGCAGCTGGATACTTTGACACTGCGCAAAGCGTGCACTATAATCTGATCCGGCGGAAATCGAACCGGTATCGTGTCATGGAACGCGATCACACTGACCAGGGAACTACCCCTGGGGACTTCACCCTTGATAGCTAGATTACATTTAACGACTCTCTCGATAGGTATTCAAGCAGTCGGCTGACTGGCTGGTAGTTTCTGCTCTTTTTCCATCGCATTCCATACGCACAAGCGTGACCAGCAATTAATAAACGGATGCACGCCATTTAGCCGCTTAGTTTAACCTTGCCCCCTCCTCTGCCTCACATATAAATCACACTTACATGCACGAACTGCACGATATATTGATACCACTCTAAGTGTGAGTTGTTGTGTGCTGCAAGCCGTGCCCCGCTGAAGGAGGAGGCGTGATTGGTGGGATGCCGTCTTTGTTTGGTGCCAGAGCTAAAGTTTCCAGCCGATAGAGGAATACTGAGATCGCCAGCATCTAGGATTCTTTACAATTACGGACTGATGAATATGGGTTGACGGCCTGACATACACTAACGAAGTAAAAGGATATAGCTGATCACCGCATCTTCATTCTTATAATGATCTTGTCCGCGATGCCGCGTCAGAAAGTTGTGTTGCCGACGTTCAATTCATCTTATCGGTCTTCACTTCAGGCCGTTGTGCGATAACATGGTCGAAACGTCGGGTAACACAGCTTTCGACGCGCGGCGTCACCTGACAGCTAAGATCATTTACATGGACTGGCTATGTGCTTCACGACTTCAAGCACACTTGTTCATCGTTGTAGATACGTAGCGTTATTAAATGCTTGGTTGAACGCTTGCCGGTATATCGATTCAATGATAGCATGGGCAATGATAAGGGAAACTAGGGTTGTGGTGCAGAAGTTCATAGTACTCGCCTTCCTGTAATTTTTCGAAATAAAGTTATAATATCTTGTAATTTGAGTAGGAACAAGTATGCAATTTAGAGCTTGGAATGCAACACCGGTGTAGATTTTTAGTACTCGCCTCTTAATTCATTAAAGGTACAAGTGCAATTATATTGAACAAAACTTCAATTCAGAAATATTTAAATGTAATAAACGTTCTTGACAAAAGTTCAGGGGATGCGTGTCATGTAAATATTAATTATTGTGCAAACATAATATAATTTGGATAATAAACCTTACGTATCGGGGAGAAATAATTAAAGGGCAACATTCACGGGTGAAGTACGTGTCATGTCTTGTTTACTTCAGATCGTGTGTAAATTTAATTGCTCCCTGTAATTAAATTACTCCCTTTACAACGCACGGTCTAGGAAAGTATTATTTGCAGAAATTGCAACGCGGAGATTCAGGTGGTGACATTCCCATTACATTGGCCACAAATAATAATAATATATACACGGTTTTCAAAACTTTGTAATTATTCGTGACTCCACTGGTCTTTGAATATGATCGTAGGAAATAATTTTATCCAACAGCAAGGTTAAATTTTTTTTAATTTCCTGGCAAGAAACAAAGTAAATGTGTTACATTGTAATCTGAATTGTTTCTGAAACGCATAATTAAAGTGGTTCACAAGCTCAAACAAGATCTAATTTTAATAATCCTTTCATTTCCATTCATCTGTTTCTATTCAATATCTATTTAAAGGTCTGGGATAATATTGAAGATATTTAATTTCGGAGATACTACGTAACTCTGCAAAACAATATACAATTTTTCTTTAAATATTTCTCCAAAAATAAAGATCATTTAATATTTCTGTGTATATCCTTTTCATAATTAAATTTTTTAGAAAGTTTGACAATTGAAAATTGCAAATATTATTCGAATACAGCATTAGCATAATGCCAATAATTTCTTCTGTGAAACAATTACTCCCAATTTTAAATCTTTAAACTACGACATGAACATAAAAAAAATATGTGTAGTTGTTCTCTGATAACAATAAGAAGAAGAAAAATTTCGGTATTTCTTCCATTTCCACTAGGTCTGTTTTAGATTCATGACTCAAAACGTTATTTTTGTTGATTTTTTGAATTTGTGAACATCGCAAAAGTTCAAATATTTCTGGAACCTTTCCCATACTGTCAGTGGTAATGTCCATGATATCTTCATCAGAGTAATTTATTTTTTCAACTTTCAATCAAATTACGATTATATGAACTTAAAAAGAGTTTTATCTACCAATAAAACAAAGAGAGGAAAGTTTGATATTTCTCCCATTTCTACCACTAAGTTGTAGACTTCAAAAATTGTTTTTGTAGTATATAGTTGTTACTAGCATTCATAAAGTGTTGTGATTTGTATGTAGACAATTAAATAATTCTATTGAGGATGTGATTAAATATTTCAATTTGTTGATTTAACTTACTATACTGATTCCAGTTCAATTTGCAAACATAAAGTCAGCATGACATTAAATACCTGGGAGTTAATAACTGGAAAGATCGAAGTGCAACTCTAAAAAAGTGTTGTTAGAGATGGCTGGATCATAGTTCTGGGTACAAATGCATACATTTTCAGACAAAATGAGTTGGCGTAGGATGTCCGCAATGTTAAATGACCTATTTTCTCCTGAAGGGAGGAAATGGGCACTTTTGCCATAACAATTTGAGAAACATGGCAGTGGCAGTTCAATACATCATTGGCTCACGTTTCTCAAGAGAATTCAGGTTATGCATCTGACTGGTGAGAATAAAGAAATGTTCATTTGATGCGTTTTATTCACCAGTAGAAAAAGATAAATGTCTAGGACAACGAATATTGAAGGCGAGTTTTTTCTTTATCCCCGAATTGGTGTGTAATGTTCTGAAAGAATTGGTGAAAAACAGTAAAGAATCTTGGCCTTTGAACGGATGTATTGTAATTCATCTGGCAGAATTGTTTATAAGATTTAAGTGACAACTTTATTGTACTGTAATAATGTATTTAGCAAGAATTGTCAATAAACTTGACAGACAGGCCTTTGGTCTCATCGTTTCGATTATCGCCTCATAGCGTCAAAATGCAAATGATTTTGAGCTCAATGCAAAAGCTTTTCTTTGAATCCATTTACTATTAGAGGTAATATAATCATACCTTAATGAGTTTTCACGTAAGATTTATTTTTCTAAGTTCAAATGAAAAACGCTCAGAAATTTTTAACTAATTTGTGTAAAATAAAAAGATTAAAGGTAAAACACATACATGAAATATGATACTTTCTATCTTTTGTATGTTATTTTGAACGTGTCAAAATGATGTAGATAATCGAAGAGGTCATGCTTCGCGACTGATTAAACATTCACCATCGTAATTGGTAACAGAGTTAGGTTAATCTGGACTGATTAGGGGTTAAATGGTCCATGCTTAAATGTTGGTGGTGATTTCCTACTTTTCTAGAGGATGACGTTAGTAGAATGAAGACAGGGCTGATAACCGCCACTTTCGTTAGTTGTAGGACTTCACTGCTGAGTAGAGTAAGACATCGGTTCTGAAATGTCAGAAGTATTTTCTACCACTTACCTGCTTTGAAATTTAATTGTGATTAAACAACAAGTACAAGAAATATTTTTCTGCTAATTAGATTAATTGTTAGTATTTCTTCTTATAATAGGGTGTTTTGTTTTAATAATCGCGGCTTGATGTTTTTGGGCATATAAACAAAATGATGTGGAGTTAACTGGATCGCAGACGTTAGTTATGACCGGTCGAGTTAATCGCTTTATTCTTCTTCGAAAGTAGTATTTCAGAGGGGGGCGGGAGCATGGGGGAAAACTGGGGGAAAAAACCGCAAGCTGACGTGCATCTCAGCACCCGATCTGAGCTTCCATAAGAGAAACGCCACCACATCCCAAATTAAAACATTCACTACACTAACGGGACTAATGACCGTAGTCGTTGAGGTCCCCAGAAACATCAATATATCACTCAATTCCAATATTTTGGGGAGAGTCCTCAGCTCCATGCAATACTCACTCATTTAGCCGGTGGCACGTATGTAGGGTACACTTACCTGGAAAAAGAAATAAAGACATATATTAGTCGATCTATTCGTCCAGAGTCACATAAATTAAATTATATTCATTAATTAATTCAATTGGTCATAATGAGCTCAAAACCGAACCAACTGGAAAACGCTAAATCCACAATAAGACAAAAGAATACAAGAAGACTTACGAAAACAAGACAAGAATGCAAGAAGAAATTCAAAATTCAAAATTTATTGCTTATTTATCCTTGAAAATAGATTTTACTACATGGGAGTTTTTGTTTTTTTTCTCCTTTCAAAATTCAAAATTTAAGTAGTATATGAGTAGTTTAGGGATCACAGAATTTTGAAAATGTGCACACAATTCACTTTTCCCCATAGCACGTCATACGCAGTTTTTAACTGTTTTTTGACGTAAAATAAATAAATAAATAAGAATAGGCCAGGAAATCCCTGTACCGCGTCGAACCAGTTGGACTAAGACCCATGAAATGTGACTAAGAATTGTGTTGTGTGAATGCCAATTTGACAACCTAACCATTCCTGAGCTGGAAATAGTTATTCTTGTTCCCTGTATCAGGTGGGCGTCGTCTTTAATGGGTTGTAATTGGCTGAATAATACAGTCGACGTCGGTTACAATGAACTTCTACGGACTAATATTTTTGGTTCGCTATATCCGATGATGTCAAAATAAAATAGAATTTCTCCACAATTATTTTATTAATATAGAGATACAGCAAAATTCATTTACAGCACGAACTGAAAATTTCAATAACTTTATTTGTCCTTAAAAAATCAATTATTTTAAAGTGCTTGCTTTGTATATTTTTTCATAAGTAATTTCTCAAGATCGTTCTTCCAGAGTTCGTACTCTCTCCACACTTGATCTGCATTCTCCTCTGTCCCTAACTATCGTAATGACTCTTGGCACTTTTCAATGCCTCTTGCATTGTTAGAACACCATCTCACTCTTGGAAGGTCCTTTCAATCGCCTAAAAACATAAGAGACCCAAATTTGATTTGGATTTTATTTCCCTACGTTCACTATAGCCGAGGTTCAGGTTCACTAGAATCTTCATGTTTATTTGTAATGTAAGTAAACGACATAACTTAAGTTCACTATAACCGAGGGTACACTATATCCGAGTTCATTATAACCGGAGTCGACTATAAATAAATAAATTCAATTAAGCAATTTTAAACCGCCGGCGGCGCTAGCCGAATGCGTTTACTACGATCCGTGAAAGTCACGAAGGTTAAGCGATTCGAGACTCCGGTTTTTGGTTGCGCCCGGGCCGGGAACCCCGGATCTAACGGCGTCGAGCCCTGGCCGAAGGGATAAAAGGCACTGACTGACTGCGACGTGACGAGACTGGACTAATATTAAAAATAATGCCCATTAATGGAGGATTACTCCCAAGGGCAAAGGCTCAACGCCCTTAAGGGCTTGAGACGCGTTGCGTCAAGGAGTGGACGCAACAAATTAAAAAAAAGGAACTTTCACACAAGTACGATTAAACGCCTTTTGGCGGCGGCATTAGAACGCCAGTTTTTATTTATTTCCGAACAAAACATCAGAAACAGCACATGACGTTGAGTATGGAAAATCTATTTTTCACGACCACAAGAATGCAGAATGCAAGAATGCAAGCAATGCAAGTAATGCAAGCAATGCACAATGCAAGAATGCTGCAAGCAATGCAAGCAATGCAAGCAATGCAAGCAATGCAAGCAATGCAAGCAATGCAAGCAATGCAAGCAATGCAAGCAATGCAAGCAATGCAAGCAATGCAAGCAATGCAAGCAATGCAAGCAATGCAAGCAATGCAAGCAATGCACATTCACAACAAATGCAATTTGCATTTTTTCAATGGACCATGGAGAACTGGAGGAATCAATACGCATACAATTTATCACAAGACAACTTCGAGTTTTCGCTGCACTCAATGCAAGACGTAAATGCGACGGAACAACGCGTTTCATTTGCGAAACACCAAATAACGACGTAGGTGGTCAAGCCACTTGTAAAACCAAGCCCAATCCATCACAGGAAAGTTGCAGCAAAAAGCCCGAAGAACTGTACGTCAGTCAAAACTTGACGTCAAATCATGACGTCTTCAGGAGTTTCATTATCCTCCAAAAGGTATGTTCTCAACCTCTTTCGTTTGGAATGAGGAAGCGCTAAAAAAGAACGGGTCTTTCCAGAGATATTTTTTGGAATTTATTTGTTTAAGTAAAATTACAGATTTACTTGAGTCCTCAAAAGCAAAAAACACTTATACAATCTTACAGATCTTTGCATATTTAATAATTCAAAACGGAAATGAAACATCTTTCTACATTTTAATCAGTTACTTCGTTTAATGTGAGGGTTGAATATACTTTTTATTCATACTACGTATGCTGTAGGAGCGGCATTAATAGTTATCAAACGTTGCCACTCCCAAACAATAGTGATTTTTAGATCTGTGTGCATCGTGATTTAATGTTTTTATTTTTTATTACTCTTTCGTTTGAAATGAGGAAGCGGTAAAAAGTGGTGTCTTTTCAGAGATTTTTCTGGTTTTTAAATATCGTTTACATAAAATTACAGATTCACTTGGTTGAAAAAGCACAAAACACTAGGAATTTCTTACAGATATTTGCATATTAAATAATCCAAAATTAAGTAACTTTGCTTAATGTATAGGAGCGGAATTAATATTTATCAAACGTTCCCATCTAAAACAATAGTGATATTTGGATCTAGTAAAAAATTTAATATTTTTAAATATTTAAAACCATGATCTTAATGAAAATCGGTTCCACTTTCTTCGGAATATTTCTCTTATCTTTTAAAAAACTTCTAACTTAATGTAATTTTTTCAAATTGACAAAGCAGAAAATAGAAACATTAATACAATTTCATTAACATGACATGTGGCTGTTCGTAGGAAACGTTCGTTAGGTAGACGAAGACCGGCTTTTTTTAAAGAACAGCCCGAGAAACGCACATAAAGAAAATATTCGTCCGTCAAATTCTATGAATAAACTGCAAGTTTATGTCACTTATTATGTTATGCGGAAAAGAGGGGTATTTTAACGATCTATAAATATCTACAAATGCGACGTTTATGAATTGCTACCACTAGTTGCACAGACCGTAGGATGCTAACCGTACAATTTACTGCCTGTTTCGCATTCTTTGATGTGCAGATACTGCTTCTCAACCTTATTTTTGCTCGTAGTTTGGGAGCGGGAAATAAAAGGCAGAAACAACAGACAACCAACCACCTAGGATATTTCAATACTGTTGCAAAAAATGCAATAAGTGGAACATGGAAAAACTATCTAAAAACCATCTCAATCAGGTTTTTCGTCCAGTTTCCCTGATCCATTGACCAAATGCTGAGATGGTCCCTTGTGTTGCTTCTGGACATAAATGTAACTTCATTATCTGTGCACGTCTTATAGAAGTCACTGAGAAATATAGTTATTCAAATTATCGTTTCCATGTTGTCGCAGCAGGAAGTATTATTCCTTGACGAAGGACATCATGGATAAGAGCCCCAAATGTATTGCTTATTTATCCTTGAAAATAGATTTTATTACATGAGAGCGTATTTTTGCCACTCTTAATGCAAGTAGTATATGACTTAGTTTTGGGATCACAGAATTTTGAATATGTACACAGAATTCACTTCTCCCCGTAGCACGTCATACGCAGTTTGAACTGTTTTTTGACGTAAAATTAATAAATAAATAAGACACTTCGGGAGGGAGACACCCTTAAAAATAATATCATAGAGAGGATCGTGATATAAGTTCGTGAATCCTTGTTGGGATTCACCCCATAATTTTGAATCAGTTGACGGTCTCTTAGGAGATTGCCCTTTAGAGGAGTCTGACTTTAAAAACTTGTCTACCAACTTGATCAAGTATTTGTGGAGGAAAGGGTTTGCCAGAGAGGTTGTAGGGAATTAATTAGACGGAATTAGTGGAAATGGTCGAGGAAATAAGAGAAAATATCAATGGCGAGTTCGTAACTCTAATTTCTGTTTAAAAATGTATAAATCGGTCTCATAACCCCTTTTTACTCTACGTAGCTCCATTTCATAACATTTTTTCCCGAAAGTTTGTTTATGTTAGGTTGGCAAAACAGTCGGAGAGACACCGTCTTAAAAGAACTGAGCTGCACGTTCCTCCCACAACATGTACTACACAGCTAGAACTTCCAAACTGAGAGAAGTATTTGCATCGCAAATTTGTATCATTAGAAAGAAAGACAAGAAAATAAATGGAATTAGAAACAAAAAGTCGGGTACATATGAAGGAACAATTACGCTATCACAATTGCAAAGGCAGAGCATTGTGACACACTGAGCAAGTCTGTGGTCGTGTGAGATCTTACCGTCGGATATTCGAGGTTAGTATCACTATACGCAAAGGAAGTGCGGTCGTGTGTAAGATAACGGAAGATATTCAAAGACTATCGGGGAACTTACGTGAAAATGCATGCAACAGCTTCATATATCCTAAGTAATAAAAGGGAATATGCATCAATTTCAAAGAAAAACATCGGCCAAAAGATTCAGGAAATGACAAGAAAGACGCCATTCAGCTTTCGATACAAACATTAGGCAAGCCTGAAAATGCACACAGGCAACCAGGAGAAAACTAGAGAAAGCAGAATGGACAGACTTCTCGTAGTAAAGTTTTCAATTCCTTTGTATCACAAAGGAACATTTTGTCAGTAGAGAATCGGATCTTGATTCTCAAGACAGTCTACGGATTTTGTAACCTTCCCTCCTGTTCTTAGTCTTTGCAACACTAAAATTTCGATTGTGGATCTTCTTGAGATCTCTGATAGAAAGTCAGTTTTAGAACAATTTGGACAGAGCTTTCTTCTTGGTAGTAATTAAGTTTATATATATAAAATGCTTTTTCCCTTTCTTGATAATGATTTTATTTTCGAATAAGTGGAATTTTCAAAATCTTCAATTAATATGTTTTTAGTAGTCCACATATTTTACAATTTGAAATTATTTTTTAATGGCGGAAAAACCATGAGAAAAACACGCCCACCTTTTGACATTTTAACAAGTATTGACTATGAGTATTAACCACTTCACTTCTTCGGTTCACAGCCACTGCGAAAGGTGTCACAATATGGCTGAAATTTTCCATCAATTCTGCTTTTGTTTGTGTGTGAATTTGTCCACACCTGTTTTATAGAGACGACATTATGATTTCGATCTTATTTTCATTCCATGTTATATTATGTTATTAGCAGAAACGAAATTAAAAAACCACTTTAAACTTGTTTCCCTTTTACATCTCAATTCTATTTACGGGCATTACTCAGCCTTGAAATTTGAACCTTGTTTTGTTACGTTAAAAAGTTTATTTTTTCATTTTTTCTATTTGAAATTGATATATGAATATGAAGTTACCACAGCACAAGTGTTTAATATTTCTTATCACATCACAAATTCTAGGAATGTATTTCATGTTATTATTGAAACACTACGTCAATGACCCGTACTGTTAGAATACAAAGCTTTGATGTATAACTACTGTCAGTTTTAAACTAGTCAAACAATGGTCAATGATGACTTCATTATTCGTGGTGTATGACCCATGAATTATACATGAATCTTCTGACAGGATTGCCTATTGAACTCTATTGTATGGAAATGTTTGTTTTAATAGTGTGCAAAGCAGTTAACAACATCGAAATCTTGTTCTTTTGAATTTTGCACATTTATATTTGTATTTTAACTATCAAGAAGAAAAAAAGGAAGGCTAAAAAAAAATGTACCCCAAATGAAGCAATACAAGCCAGTTTTAGACCGGGAAATAATAGTCTGTATACATCAGTTCCTGGTGTGTTCTGTATCGCCTTTTTTTTCCCTTTGGGAACTTCCATAAAGAAGAGATACAAAGTGGCTCGACACTTCCTGATGTAAGCATTTTAGATAATGGCATGGAAATGAAAATGATTGCTACGATAAGGGTGAAATAATTTTTGCAAAGAGAGACCAAACATAAATTCATAATGATAGCGATAATTAAAAATGAGATAATGAAACAAATTCTGTTACTTCTGTACGGAGAGCTATTGTGTGATGTTTAAATGTTCTAGAAACATTTTAAAATACATAAGGAAGGAACTATAGTATTTTCTAAACCACGAAGGATGGACGTACTAAACAAGAATTGGCATGGTACACTCTCGGAAATTTCTGCATTACTTTTAATGTAAAGTACATGAAAGTAATTTTCATGTACGTAAATTTAATTTACAGTACACAAGTTAGTTAAAAGTCGTACATTAAATCTACATTGATTTTAATTTAAGCATTAACTTTAATGTACAGGTACTAAATTTCCACAATCGTACATTAAATCTACATTAATTTTAATATAATTTCTGACAGTGCAATTTAATGAGAATGCCGGAAGAAGGAATGCAAATATCCTCTACCACAAACACCCGAACAGGAAAACGGGTAGAGGCAGAACAATAAGACGATACTCTTCAGGACGGAAAGTGCCAATAGGCTCATTCCATGATGCTAAAGCTGATTTTCTGATTGATTGACTAGTCAATCAAAATATCCTTACCGTGATCCTTAGAAACGCACTTAGCGTCAACTGCTAAGGACATTAGTCTCGTAAGTGTAGTGCATATTATTTCCAGAGGAGGGGGGATTTTCCCGCTGGTGGTAGATTCGGCGCCGACCTACCCACTGTCGGTTAATGGAAATCACAACCGTATCTCCCCGCAGCGGGTCACCCCTGCCAACCCCAACCGGACTCTCGGCATGTGTGGTGAGTAGTGTAGTGCATGTTAGTGTAAGTGTGTGTGTAAGGGGAGAGGATAGGACAAGGAAGAGGAAGGACAGATCACGCGCGGTCCATGGACCGTTTTAGGGTACTGCTCCGGCATTCGCCTGGTGTTGATCGGCGAAACCACGGAAACTACGATCAGAGCAGCCGGCCGCTAGAATTTCTCCAGACGGAGTTTAATCGACCTAGCTGAGAAGCTAGGTCGAAAATCCTGCCGCCGTGGGGAGTCGGAACCTAGGACCTCCCGGTCAGAGGCGCTGCAGTGACATCAGTTGATGCACTGAGCTACCGCTCCCGGTATGGTAATGATGATGAAATGACCACGAAGGGCTTAGGAGACCACCACCCGACCCTAAGGGCGGGACTGAGGATTGGATGGCGAGGGAATGATCGAGTGCAATCCGTGGCCCATTGTTTAAGATATTGCTGTGATAGTTTCATCTCGTACATGTCTCTTACCTCTCTAGTCGATAGGGAAAGAAAAGCAGCAGCTCATCCATCTCCCATTACTTATCAATCAGAAACCAAGAGCAGGAATGGAACAGGATGGGGAAGGAAGGATCGCGCGCAGACCGTAACCCGTTATTTAGGTACTACTTCGGCATCTTTCTGGAACTGATCGGAGGAAACCAACTGTTCACCGGCGTCTACAAGTTTCATTCCGGCACCGGAAGTAACATGACTGACGTTGGTTTTCTCATTCCCACAATGAGAAAAGGATTTTTTGTTATAAAACGCAAGCGGAAACCGAATCAGTATAGGATCAGTTAGGAAAGCAGTAACTAAATACTATGCTTTTGATTTTGACGTGGCAGCTGAGGGTATTATCTTCAACAAAGAAATATGGCACGGATTTTCACGTCTTTCTCGATTGTACCGCTAGACTCCCTTGGTCTGCAGCACTGTTTGATGCGGTCGCGATCATGCGAAACCTTGCGGCAAGACCGAGAAAGACGCAAAAAGTCGTGCCATATTCCATCTTGAAGATAATTCCCTCATCTGCCACGTTACAAAAACCCAAGGATAACAAGTGGGGCACTGAGTTAGCTCTCCAGACATACAAAACGAACTCTTCGACTACAGTTAGTTAGTTAATGCCTTATTTTACGTGGCGAGACTCAGGCCATCAGACCCGCTCTACCGCCTAACCACGCAAATTTCGTTACGCTCCTTTCACCACCTAGCGGAGAAAGGAGGTATTGGGCGACTAAACAGGCGGATCTCAATTTTGCTCAGAGGCTTCTTTTAGGCTTGAGGATCTTTTACATGCAGTAAATCTACTACATGGACAAACGTCTTTCTTCCCCCGAAGGAAGGCGTACGAAGGATTTTTCGCCCTTAAAAACCCACGGCACGATTGAGTTTGAACCCGCCAACTCGGTTACAACAGTCCGGTACGCTGACCGTTATACCACCGAATCCGACCGAACCGTTATACCACCGAACAATTCAACTCTGGAACAAAGGACCTCTGTTTCGTTTGGTACCTAACACTCGGGGCAGTGCCGGATTTAGGAAACACAACGATGGAACCTATGCGACGTGAAACCAACAGCCCAAACGATCTTTTGCGCAAGCCCAGTTCGAGTTAATCATTTTTGTGCATCTGCGCATGTGCAGATCGAGATTGCAGACGATTGCTGTACGCTGCGCTGGGCTCATGGTGGAAAAAGATAGGAGAGCTTTTGCGGAGCTTATCCGGCTTCAGACGCCAGTTTGGGTCACAATATTAGCGGAAATTTTAAATGCAGCCAGATACCAAAAATTTCCACCATGTTAACATTGAAACAGATATCTGAGGCATTTCTTTGAAACATTCCATCTTTAATGTCTTCACCGTGTTATTTTTGTTGGTTACCATTGAAAAATGTTCCTTTTCGCCAGTGCCATATTACCGAACAGGCTGAGTAGGCTGCAACCGGGGCGCGCAATTTTTGGGGACGAACGAATTTTAGCGGATTCAAAATTTCACAAGGGGAACTTTTGAATGTTTTTTTTCGGAAATAATTATTTTCATATTTGTAACAAAAGAAAGTGTAAATTAATGAAATATGAATCCATTGACATATGCAGATAAAATGAATAAAAAAGATCGTATATTTATTAAATCAAGATCGTGGAGGCAATTATTTATACGTATAATAAACTATTAATACATACAAAATATTTGCGCCGGCTACAAATATCGTACAACAATTTTTTATTCAAAATATTACAAATAGCTTTAATGTTTAAAAGCAAATTAAAAGGGCTCTAAAACATTTCACAGAGTACAGCGCACGTAAGTCAAAGACAGGCATTCCTTTACGCCACTTTGAATATGTTTTCAACACTTCTCGCTCTCCACGCAACACGACGGCCAACGTCTGGTCTGGCTCTTCAAAGGAAGTTCTGTGTGTATACGTGGTTCGTGACGCAAATAGATGCTGTGCAAAACGAATCAAAAATCGATGAACTGACCACAATTTTACAATTAAATATATTTCATGCGAATTGATTATACATATTTTACAGGTGCGATTTAAATGAAAATGCATTGACAGCAAAACACGGTGTGATACGGTTTATTGACTGTGACGTGATATACCTTTCTATAGTGATATTCGTAATCTACGTAAAAATTAGTACGTTCGCACTTATCTTCCTGGGAGGGAAAAAAAACCCGATCTCTAAACTAATAAATATATTTCAGTGTAATAGAGTATATTTTGTTTTAGTGATATTCGTAATCTACGTAAAAAAAATAGTACGTTGCGCACTCTATCTCCCTGGAGGGAAAAATCCTGATCTCTAAAATAATTAATATATTTCAGTGCAATACGAGAGTATTTCGTTGTTGTTGTTCTTGGGAAAAGTGTGCCAGCTACTTTTCAGAAAAACCCTTTCGTGCGTTTTCGTTCAGACCTTTTTTTACCGCTGCAAGTCGCTAGCTCATAAACAAACCGGTACGCAAATTTTTCTGCCCAGGAAGTTGTCGGCGTGCGGATCCGCAACTAACGCTATCGCCCTGCGTAAGGTCGAAATATAGCGCCGTCAGATAACCGTCCGCGCGCGCTCGCGCCTCGGCAAGAAGCTTCATGACGTCGGCGGCCAGGCCGGTTTCGCGACTTTCCTTCAGCGCTTTCCTACGCACGACGCGCTCCCAGCTACGTTGGCCCCGGTGCCCCCGCACCAGGGGCAAAACTCTCTCAATTGGTTTTTTTTATTTATTTATTTATTTTACGTCAAAAACAGTTAAAAACTGCGTATGACGTGCTATGGGGAAAAGTGAATTGGGGCACGTTTTCAAAATTCTGTGATCCCCACACTCCATATACTACTTAAATTTTGAATTTTTGAAAGGAAAAAACAAAAACTCCCATGTAGTAAAATCATTTTCAAAAATAAATAAGCAAAAAAATTTGAATTTTGAAAGGAGAAAAAAACAAAAACTCCCATGTAATAAAAATCTATTTTCAAGGATAAATAAGCAATAAATTTTGAATTTTAAACACTTGTAAACTAAGTGTTTAAATTTATTTTGAGAAATGTTTACCTTCTAATTAGTTCTTAAAAAAAATAATTTTTGTTAAAAATAAGTATTACGGAAATCATGCTTTGATAGAAATATTTGATGACTTCAAACATGTATCAGAAGCTGTGAAAAATAAATAAATAAATAAAAAATAAATAATAATAATAATAATAATAAATAATAATAATAATAAAAAAGACCGGAGCAGTAGCTCAGTGCATCAACTGATGTACTGCAGCGCCCTGACCGGACGTCCTAGATTCCCCCCCCCCCACGGCACATTTTCGAATTAGCATAGGAGATGGCGGTGATCTTCCCCGCTGGATGGCGAGATCCAGCGCCGACCTACCGTCGGCTAGGGGGTTTCCAACCAGGACCCCCCACCCCGAAGGGCACCGCCCCAGCCGGACAAGCCTAAGCTCCCGACCGGTCTCCGGAGGGGTGGAGTGAGTGCATGTTAATGAAGTGTGTGTGTGGGGAGAGGATTGGACAAGGAAGAAGAAGGACAGATCGCGCGCGGTCTGGCCCCTGGTAAGGTATCTCCGGCATTCGCCTGGCGTTGATCGGAGAAACCAGAAAAACTACCGATCAGAGCAGGCGGCCGCTGAATTGTCCTCCAGACAGCGGACTGAATTCGACCTGCTGAAAAACTAGTGTCGAAAATCCTGCCGCCGTGGGAGTGGGAACCCAGGACCTCCGGTCAGGGCGCTGCAGTGACATCAGTTGATGCACTGAGCTACCGCTCCCCCCCACCTTTCGACGAAGCGAGTAAGTGATCAACGCTTTGAATACGCGGGGCGCTGATAGCCGCAACCGATGTCGAACGCGTTTCGCTGCGCTGAGCTTGGGGAGGGCGTTGCGAGGAGGAGCGCGTGGCGGCGGCGGGGGGTAATGGAGAGGAGAGAAAGAGGGCGCCCTGTTAGTCATGGCAATTTTACCGAAACATTGATACATCGATATTTCGATATATCACTGAAGGGTTTCCGATATCGATGAAAACATCGATTGATTGATTGATTTTTTTGTGTTTTCGGGCATGTCAACTGCTTTGGTCATTAGTCCCGTTAGTGAAGTGCATAGCTGAAAAGCTAGTGTCGAAAATCCTGCCGCCGACGAGGACTCCGGGCAGCGGGGGCAGCGACATCAGTTGATGCACTGAGCTACCGCTCCCGGTACGAGAGAACATGGACATTTTAATTATACACCAATAAACATGCTATTTTCGTATCCACTTTTAATTACAGTACGTAAAAGACATATATTTTATTGTTTGGTTACCAGAAAGAGAAAACCTAGAAAGGAGTCGTAGTAAACCTAGGAGTAATAGTAAACCTAGAAGTAATAGTAAACCTAGGAGTAATAGTAAACTTAGAAAGTGGCCAAGATCGCTAAGGCAGTAGTGTCGTAGTGATCTCGGATCGCGGGTTCGAGTCCCGCCTCGGGCATGGTTGTATTTGTGTTCGTCCTTTCCCCCTTTTTACCATCCTCTTTCGTTTCAATTCATAGTTACCATACCGAAAAATAGTGGCCCCTAAACCTAGATGTTGAGGGACCTTAAATAACTAAATAAAAAATATCTAGAAAAGAGGAAAGTAAAGAACTAACCTTTTTTGGAAATGAAATGTTTTAATACGTAGATATGGTGCCCCTTTTTTAAATTTTCAGGAGGTTGAAAGCCCTCTGCCACCTGAGAAATTTTTTGGGAAAAACAAAAAACAAGCAACAAAGGTCGCAAAACAAATACAGGATAGATGGGGCCCAAAAGGGTAGCATTATAAATTCACTGTGCCCTTAAAACAGCTCAAAGTAAAGAAAAAAAGAAACGAAAGAACTGGTTTTGGGTGTTCCCTAATTATAATTAATTTTTTTTATCTTATTTTGTATTTCCTCGGGATATAAAAAACGGGTTCCTCCGGAAAATTTTTTTTAAATTTAATTAATGATTGCAGGATGATCGGCCCTCAACCCCAACAGACCCAACACAATTTGATTTAATATTTGCCCAAAGCACTGACATTTTGCATGGGGAAAACAACGCAAAATAAAAAATACGTGAACTCGGCAAAAGGTTTCATTGAGTTTACTACATGTAACTGAGAAATTACTTCGGGACATGATCGGTAAAAAATTTGCTTATTAATATCACCACAGTACCCTGAAAATTCCCAAATTAATAAAATAAAAATTTAAATTAAAAAATAAATGCTTTTTTTGGGAGAATCAAAGATTTTGCCTATTTTATGTCAACTACAACTATTAGATTTAAAACACAAAGAAAAAACCCAAAATTTTAAATTTTAAACGATACAAAAAACAAAAACAAAAAATTCAAAAAAAAAAAAAAAAACATTAAAAAAATGAGGAGTAAATTTTTTATCGGGAAACCCAAAAAAAGAGACCACATTTAGCGATTGCATTTTTTACTTTTTTTTAGGCAAAAAAAAGGCGATAACTAGAAGAAGGCCCTATACCCAAAACTGTAATTTGAAAAAAACCCCTAAAGTTTTTGATCAAAGCATTTACAAATAATCTATTTAATAGAAAATTTAAAAATTTAATTTAAATATTATAATTGTTTTTAAACTCACTTTCATTTAGAACGTAATTAAATTGCCCTTAATTTCAAACAGTGGGTAAAAAAAAAAGGTTTTAGGCCCTTCTGAGAACACTTATATTTATCATTGACAAAGTGTAAAAATTTTAAATATAATTTAATTTTTAAATTGATTTTATTATACTGTTTAAAAAAATAATGTTTTGTTATCATTTTACCCCCAGTTCATCTTGTAAGCTATCAGATTCCGACTACTTTTTGGGAAAATTACCAGTGGAAATTTTGAGGAGCACCCTTTAAAAAAAAATTTGATAAAATGTTTTGTTTTTTCCTCAAGTACCCAAAAGGTCTTAAATCAGTAAATTTTTCCAGATTAAGTGGGAACCCGAATGACAGGTTAATGTGCAAAATTTTTGGGGAAATTTTTTCATGTAACAACGGAATATTGCTCTACCAACCTAAGAATAAAAATAAAAATCAAAAAAATTCGTGGAAAAGATTAAAGTACGCAGAATCTTTTTTTTGCATTCTTGGGAAAAAGAGCTATAGTCCTATAGGTACATCTTCTAGCTACCCTTAATTGATAAAAAAACTGGGCCATTTGTCGTTTGCGGGAATTTTAAAATTAAAATTACCTACTACATTAAAATAATGCTGAAGGCGTATGAGGTTGATTCATTTTTCAAAAACTTTTCCCTTTAAAAAAGATTTTGATAAAAAATATTGAAACCAAACATTTGAAAGCTGAGTCCTGAACGAATAGATGAAGTCGATTACATCAGTTACGATCCAACAGCTTGAGTTGTTCATACGAACTGGTTTTAGTCCCTTTTTTTTCACCATTTTTCGTTTGGTTTTGGTTCAAAATATATTAAGATTATTTTATTAATCATTTTGGCCTTTAGGGCACCCAAAAACCGCCTCCTACAATTACCAAGAGCCTTTGTTTCATGATGTTTTCCCATCGATGAGTGTTCATGATTGTATGGAATTTTTTTAATGAGCTGTTTATACTGTCCCCGGGGTGAATATGATTTCTACGTCGAGTGTTATAGAAAGACTTTTGCATTTTCTGAAAAAAAAATTCCCCGCCCTTGGCAAGTCATTTTTTTCAAAAAACCCCTGATTCGTAAAAAAAGACACGGTAATTAGAATTCCCAATTAATGAAGAGAGGCTTTTAATGAATACGGGTGGGATTTGTATTATTGTACAATTGTTTTTTAATCTAAAAGTCTGGGAGCTATAAGATTTTTTCCCCGAATATTTCCCCGATTTTTTTTTTTTTTTTTTTTCCCTTTCAAAATTTCAAAATTTTTTGCTTTTTTTTCTTTGAAAATGGTTTTTATTAAATGGGAGTTTTTTTTCCCTTTCAAAATTTTAAAAAAATTTATTGTTGTTTATCCTTTAAATAGATTTTATTCATGGGAGGTTTTTTTTTTCCCTTTCAAAAATTCAAAATTTTAGATATGACTAAGTGTAGGGATCACAGAATTTTGAAAGTGTGCACACAATTCACTTTTCCCCATAGCACGTCATACGCAGTTTTTAACTGTTTTTCTGACGTAAAATAAATAAATTAATAGATGAGTGTTCATGTTTTGCCAGGATTGGCCCTTCAGACGGTAGGATTCGAACTGTTTGTTAATTACCATGCAGTTGTACACTTTTTAAGACGCTTTCCATTTAAAAATGTCGTACATTAAAGCATCGTAATTTTAACCGTTACTAATAGTTTTTGTATGTGCCTTGACCAGAGACCCCTTAAGGGACAAGGTGAAAGTTAATCACGAGTCGTAGGTACAACTTTTTCGTAAAAAAATGTTTTCAAATTTTAGATATTTTCACTTTTGACACTGCACTTAAGGCAGCAGAAGAGGGAGGCTCTCGTTTAACGCCGTTGTGCATCGCTTCATAAGTCCAAATCGAAAAGAACTTATGAAGCGATGCACAACAATTTGTGTGTTTGGCGTAGACAGAAATGTTAGTAATGTATGTGCAAAAATGTAATAAAGTATTCTTCAACGACATGTCGTAAGTTTTGAAACCTGTAAGATTTGGTCGTACTTCACTACGTAGTATTTTAAAAAGATGCTTTAAAAATAATGAAAATATTGGCTTGTCCACTTCAGTTAGAAATTTTACAATAGTTTAAAGTTTAAATTATATCAATGTAATCCTATTTGAAAATATTTACTTACATTAATACCATAAAATTGCCAATTAAAAACAATATCTATCGGATACCAACAAAAAAATCGAACGTTATGACTAGGGAACGGATTTTCTTTAAAATACTTTATTTTACAGGACAAGATACCGGGCATTCACTAATATTTTTACACTTACCACGACATTCTGAACGAATTGGAAACTTTTTTATTTTACATATTTTTCATATTTGTATAATTACATATTTTACATATTTTATCTATAGCTACATATTTCGTTACATTTTAATATATTTATAGGTCGAATATGAAGATTTTGTCTGTGATGTTCAAATATATGTTACTTGAAAACTAACTTAGTTACTGAAATACTTTAAAAAACGCAATGCGCTTGTATTAACGCCGGACAATCGCTATTAATTGCCAAACTTATTTCCCCCCCGCCCCAGTGCTTCTTGGAAACAGCGTAGTCGGGATCAACGATGAGCGGATGTAGTATGTGAAGCAGAAGGAACTTTAACCACGTGCTTACTCGTGTTTCATAGACCCCATGCGTAACTCGATACAAAAAATCAGATCATTGTCTTCTCCCTTTTCTGGAGTTCGGGTGGGAGTATGCTCCCTTTACTCCTCCCCTTCATCCAGGCACACGGTACTATTCACTTGAGTCCGACTCCTCGGAAACATTGTATAGAATACGAAAGATATGTTTCGGGAAAAACTAGCGAATAATTGCTTCTGTAGATGTAAAACTTCATTCAGGCTCCTGAATCCATGTAAAGTTCTGATCGGCAACGTACTCTGCTGAAAACGCTTAAGAATGGAATTGTAAAATTATAACGAATATTTATTTCACATATTTCCTATTTTTTCTTACATATTTTTGAAAAAATAAGTACATATATATGTACATATTTTGCTTTTTTTATTACAATAAAGTCCGTTCCCTAGTTATGACATATTTGCAAGGCATTAACATAAGTGGTGTACTTGAAGTCTGTACATTTATATTTGTGTCCCTAAAATATATAAAACAAATATTGTTCTAATTTCTTCCACAAAGTGCAGTACTGTAGTAACTAGTCATCAAGTGAACGACTGACGAGCAATAACAAAAGAAACATAAAAGTCCACCACAAAATGTTTACCTTGCGCTACGATTTTTATCGTCCGCTGCTCTTTATTGGACGATTAGATGATACATTGCTATGGAGCTAAATCAATGATTCTGCACTATAATTACAAAATAACTCTTGATTCACCGTTGATTATTTTTATCGAATACGTAAGAGGAAATATACAGGATGAGTCACGTAACTTCAGCTCCTCCTGTAACTTTTGAACGGTTGAAGTTATTGCTATGCAGGTTTCACGAAAGTGCATGAGGTAATGGAGCTAATTAATACGTGTATTCATTTATATTTTATCACTTGTATTTTACGAGATATTCGAGATAACTTTGTTTGTTGAAATGGAACTATACATATTATTTTAGTCATGACCAGCGAAAAAAGACGAATTCAATGATGTACATATTGTCAAATGTTAGATAAGCATTTTTTTTTTAGTAATTTTAATTTTTTTGCTACTAGTTTAATATATATTTTGAATGTAACAGTCCGCCACACATGTCACGTATAACTCCACCAGCAAAAGCGCGCACTGGGAAGGGAAGCTGATTTTAGTATTTGATGGTACAAAACAAATTCCAAATAGTCCCAAAACTGTTGCAACTTTTTCCTGATTAGGTTTCATGATAGGTTGAAAAATATGAGTATGTATAGTTCCATTTGAAGAAACAAAATTACCTCAAATATCTCGTAAAATACACGTGATAAAATATAACTTCATGCACGTATAAATTAACCTCATTCCCTCATGCACGTTCGTGAAAACTGCATTGCAGAGACTAACCCCTTTTAAAAGTTAAAAGGCCCAAAGTTATGGACTGAAACCTTTTACCAGAGTAAGATTTTGTAAAAAAGGGAAAATGATTTAATCAATCGTAAAGAGCTAAAAAATTTATTTCCAACCCCCTTTTGCTATTGTTTAAAAAACGTTTTTTGCGTTTTATGACTTTTAAACCCTCCATTACCCGGGGGTACCCATTTGGAAAGTCACTGAAGCCCCTGACTTAATAGTGCTGTGCAATTGTTAAGAGTGACTGAATTTGGAGCATCGGTAGACATTCCTGGGTAGTTCGTGAATAGCTTCGCAACTGACAAGCGCTAGACGGTAAAGAGAATATTTTTTCATTTCTTTTTTCCAAAATTATCCATCGAAAAGGAGGATTTGATGGCCCCCCTTTTGGGGGACGTCTTTTTTGATGTGGTGGGGGTGACGGGTCGATTCACCCCCCCCTTTTTATTGTTCAGAGACGGCAAAGGGGGATAATGATGAAAGAGAAGGAAACGAGAAGGAAACTTCGTGGACAGTTGTATTGGGTGCTGCTCCATCATTCACTTGGATTGACTGATTGCTTCCGGGCACGTCAACTGCTTTGGTCATTAGTCCCGTTAGTGTAGTGAATGTTTTATCCCGGGAGGTGGCGATGATATTCTTCCGCTGGATGACGAGATCCGGCGCCGACCGTGGAGTTTCCCCCTAACAGGACCTCCCACCAGCGGGGCACCGCCCCAGACGGGACAAGCTGTAAGCTCTGGATTGGTCTCCTGGCATGCGTGGTAGAGTAGTACATGTTAGTGTGCGTTTAAGGGGAGATCATAGGACAAAGAAGAGGAAGGAAAGATCCGCGCCCCGTGGCCCGTGGTGGGGTTGCCCCGAATTCGCCTGGTGTTGATCGAAGAAACAGGGAAAACACCGATCAGAGCAGCCGGACACTAGAAATCTCCTCCAGACAGTGACTGAATACATTTCCGGCACCTTTCCGGGATCGAACTGGTGACCTCCCGACACGCCCGAACCGTCAGTCACAGCCTTCGTGCTCCGTGCTGCCCGAGTGGCTATCTAGCGCAGAGAGGAGTTCCAATTAAGAGGTCTCTTTGATTAGAACGCTGCAACACAATAGCGCGGGTATACGGCAATGAATGGCACATTAACTGTTGAATTGCCTATTCAGTTGGTTTTATTTAGGGCGATGTCCTGAGTTCAATTTCATCTTCAACTTCTGTATTCGATATGAATGGTCCCCCTACGATGCCGGGTCTTTTCTTTACACGAACAGCAGAGAGCAATTTCGTAAAAGACGATTAAATTTTATAAAGAAATGGGGGACTCAGTTCGGGGAATTAACTACAATTTAAAATTTAACAAAATTTTGGTCACCCCCCGGCGCCCCGAGGCGCCTGTGTTCGCATCTGCCGGCGACCACGGCGCCGGTGACCGAGTTGCATCACCTGCCGGCGGTTCGTCCAGAAAGTGCGGGGCCCGGATGGTTCGGGTTGCCCTGACGAGTTTACGCGACGGCCGGGTCAGCTTGAGTCCGCAGGAAGCTGAACGTGGGTGTGCATCGCGGTGAATACCCGTCAGTAGTGTGTCTGAAGGGAACCGTTGTCAGTGCATCGTATTGTCGGTGAGGGAACGGTGAAGCACAATTGGATCAGGCATAACGGCCAGTGTTTGGGGTGTGCGGGGTAAAAGGAGGAGGTAAAAACGAAGAAAGTGGGAAAAAACAAGAGAAGTGTAGTAAATAACTGAAGAAAGGTAGTGTAAATAAATAATCAAGTTTTTTCAGTGATTGTGTTTAGTAACAAAAACGTTTTGAAAAAATACAAATTTTTAATTCACCACCAAAAACGCAATTTCGGTGGGGAAAAGGGTGAAAAAAAAATTAATAAAGATGAGTTTAAAAAATTTTTACGGATCTAAAAGTAGTTGAAGAGAGAGTTAAAAGAGAGGGAAAAGACACTTCCGGAACGAAAGAATTTAAAGAACGTTTCAAACGCGAAAGGAGCAGGGAGGACCCAAAACTTTTCTTGAAAAGGGGAATTTTTGGACGCCCAAATTTTTTAAAGGAGAATTGATAAAACCGAAATTTAGAAGAATTTAACAGAAAATCAAAATTTTAGAAGGAAAGTTAACAAAAAATTTCAAAATTTTAAAGGAAAGTTCAAAAATTCCAGAATTTTAGAAAAAATTAAAAAAAATTTCCCAGAATTTTAGAAGAACTGACAAAACCCAAAAGCTTTAGAAGAAAAGTTTAAAAAACCAAGATTTTAAAAAAAAATTTTCAAAAAATTCCCAGGATTTTAAAAAAGAAATAAAAAAATTTTAAGAACGAAAAAAAAGGGAAAAGAAAATTAAAGAGGAAAAAAATTTTGAAGAATGGGGAAAAAATTAAAATTTGTTAGAAGAGAAGTTGAATTTTTTACTTCCCAAAGAAAACAATAAAACATCGACAGAACCATAAAAATGGCACCAGACCCCCGACGGCACTGGAAAAACACGAGTAAAACCCCCTCCGATGGTTTTCAGGTCAATTATTTGGCAATTAAGGGTGTGCAAAATGGCTGGCCCGCAAAGTTTTTGGGCTGATTTTGGTTTTTGGGTTTAAACCCCTTTCATATTCTGAGAAAACCCCCCCAGAACAGTCAAACTTGAGCAAATTTAAGAGACTGAAACACGGTACGGGCAAGGCACCGGAAAAGTTTTTACCCATAGAATCGGTTCGGGCCTAGAAGTTTTAAAGAACGGGAAGCTATATTTTCCGGGCCTTTCCCCCTGATGCCTCAGAGTTCCTGAACGCACAGGTCGGGCATAAGCCCCAATGATGCAGAAACAAAAAAGCATTGAGACTAAGCCCAAAAACCTTTGCTGAATTAAGTAAAGCACTAGATTCAGGTTCAAAAAATGAAACGTGACACGAGTAGGGGAATTGAAACCCGGCGCATTTTTGACGAAAAATATTTTGGGGAATTAAGGTTGGTACGAAAATTTAGTGGAAAAGCGACAACCCTGATTTTGGGAAATTTTGGGAGAATTGGGGCACGAAAGTCGAGGGCCCGTCCACTAAAGAAAAGGAGAGCAGCAGTCTCTGGTAAACCGCACCCAGGGAAACTAAAGCAGGTTAGGGAAGGGGGCACCACGACCGCCAAAAAACCCCACCTACAAAAACCCAAAGTCAATTCGACACGTTCTAAGTTTTCTAGATGCACTAGTAAATGGAAGACCATGCGTCTCATTTTTGGGATACTGAAAACCGGATTTAAAACGATTTTGCCAAACATCCCTTCAACCGTCCAAAGGGAAGTTGAAACCCACTGGTGACTGGGGAATGTTGGGGAGATGAGCCCCTTGGGGGGAACTGTTGCTTTCAGTCATCGTCTGCTGGTCGCTGATATAGAAGAAGAAGAATTTTTGGAATGGTTTTTTTGACGACATAGGGGTTCGCTGGATTTACGACACGGTGTGTGAGACTCAACGGTGAGGGGTTCCTTTCACGAACAACATTGCCGTGAATGTAATTGGGACACGAACTTGACGGAGCGTAGGATGTTTATAGGCGAGCCTGAGGGCGATTCCCAGCGGAGGGGTTTTTTTGGAAACCCCGAAGTCACAAACATTGGTCGGGGGAATTTGCCAAAAACGGGTCGAGGAATAGAAAATACCTTTGAGAATAATAAACCCAAATCACTTTTTAAGTTGAAAAGGAACATGTTTGGGAATTGCCGATCCCTTTTTGCAGAATGTGAACCCCGAACCACCACCGGGAATTCTGAACGACGCAGAATCGGGGAAGAGGCATAAAAAGGTTTATCCGGAAGGGTCATAAGGGTAAACCCAAAGGCCACCAGATGTTTTTAAAATGCAGTGACGGTGAAAAAAAGATGAATTGTTCGTCACCGAATAGAACCAAACGCACACCATTGCCAAGCTGCTAGAAGATTACCTCTGCAAAAAGAAAGAAGCAGAGAGATTATTAAAGAGATGAAGAAATGGCGAACAACCATAAACAGTCCGTGGGCTTCCCTCGTAGGTAAAGAAAAAGACGGGACTGGTTCTGTGTCGTTTTCCCGACAGCTCAACAATGTAACGAAGAAGGATGCATCCACCCGCTTGGACATGTTGGCCCGCCTCTGGGGCCAAGACTTCCCGACACTTGACCTGAAAAGGGATCGGGGTTAGAATTGACCCCAAAATCGAGGGCTGCATTTACCGTGATCGGGTTTTGGGGCAGTTTCAGGATCCCTTTTCGGACGTGTAATGCTCCAGCAAATTCAAAGATTGATAAACTGCTTGAGGTCTGCAAAATGTTTTCACCTCGAGATAAAAATTGTTGAAAAACTTCAAGACCAATAACCTAAAAAACCAAGGGGTTTGGGAAGGGGCAACAAAACTCCCCCAAAGAAATGCCTTTTACGGAAGCGGGGAATTCCCTTGGAAGTAGTATCTGGCACGGGAGTAAACCTGACCGGGGAAAAGGGTTTAAAAGCCGAAAAAGGAACCCGGTCCAAAAACATAATTGAAATTTTCCGGGCAACAACCCCGCATTTTTGGGTTTTTGGCAACATCGCGAAACCGCTGACTCAGCTGACAGAAGAAAAGCGTTTTTTTCAATGGGATCAAGACGCCAACCCCTTTCGAAAAGCTTAAAAGCCCCAGTGAGTGCCCCATATTGAGCTATCCACACCTGGGATTATATCGATACGACGCGAAGTTGGTATTGAGGTATTATCGGATACAAAATGGAGAGAGAGTAACTTTTAAAAGAAAAAGGGATCGCCGAACGCAACAGGGAACCCGGGGAAATTTCTTGTTTTGGGGAACCGTTGAAATTTTAAAATATCTCTACGGTAAAGAATTTTTTTGAGAAGATCATGGCTTTTAAACGTATAAAGAACCGGGAAATCAAGTCGCCAGATGGATTAAAAAAATTTCAAAAATTCAGAATAGAACATCAAACGGAAGTAGTCACCAAGCGATGTTTTCAGAAGACCGGCCCCAAACGCAAGCATTTTGTCATGGGAAGAAGATGGCCACCTTAAGGGGCACCAAAACCAATGGGAACCCAGAGAACTTCAGAAAGATGAAAGAGGACACGGAATTGAAACGTTTAAATGGGAAAAAAAAAAGGGGGGAGACCAAGTTGGCAAAAAATAGTCCTGTTCTTTAGCAGAAATCATATTGGGGGAGGGGGTTCGATTACTGAAGAGGAATTTTTGAAACAGTTTTGGGAAAAAAGAGGTCTGAAAGGACCGATATTGTTACCGAGAGTAAGGGTCCCCGTATTGAGAAGAGATGGAACTTCGGGGGGACACCCGGGATAACAAAACCTTAAAAAAGGGGGAAAATTTTCGGGTTTTGGAAGATGTAAAAAAAGTGGGCCAAAGGGGGTTTGGTACGAATGGGGCCCATAAAAGAGAAGAGCGAAGATGAGGCAAACAAGTTGGGAGTTAAAATTGCCCTTGACTTGGTCCCCTTTAACAAATGATGGAAATAAAAAATTTCCCTTTTGGATTATTTACAAATTTAAATTCCCCTATACCCAAAAGGCCCCCATTCGAATACTTTAAGGAATGGGTGAGGATTTGGGTGCCACGGGTTTCATTAATCGAGGGAAATTCGAATCCGCAGTGTTTCAAGGGGGGGAACTTTGAAAAGAAAAAAAAGAAACAGTTTTTTCGAAAATAAGGGAAAGGTGGAAGCAGAACAGAACAATGGGAAAAAATTTAGGGAAAGGGCGTGTCAGATCACCCAAAGCGTTTGGGAAAAACATACATCTTTTTTTTCAGCCCATCGTTTTTATTTTGTTAGACAACTAAACGTCAATATCCCCCTTTGGCCGGGGAAATACGTCACCCTGTGATCTCAGTTTTTGTAAACTAATGAAGAAAAGCCGGGGAAAGGGTTTTAAATGACCTAAGACGGAAAATGGACGTAATTCATCCCGGGCGTGAAAGAATCCAAATCGCAAGTGACAGGATGAAAGACCGGGATGACATCAAAGCTGAAGGAGGAGGTTATCAACCCGAGACGTTTTGTTTAACCCCAACGTCGCGCGGGGGTTTTTCAAAATTACAACGACGGGGGGAAAGGGCCGTAGAGGCTAAGAGGATAAATGATGTTGTCTACCGAATTAAAAAATTGAATGGAAAACCACGAGTCGTTCATTTGAATCCTCCCCGACGCTGGAAGTAATGAAATGATGAAGAAAAGACCCAGAGTTTTGGGTGGAATGCAGGAGTGCCCTTCCACGAGTTTTGTCTCAGTATAATGAAAACATCAAGGGGTTATTAAAAAATGGAGGGGAACGGGGTCTGTTTGCGCTACCCCAGGGAAAATGCATTGGCGCAGGGCCCCAGGATTTAATATGACCAGATGTTGTACTGATTAAAAGAAAAAATGGGAAGGATAGAAGAATTAAAGAACCAAAACCAGATTTGGGGAAAGGTTCATCTGAGACTCAGTCACATTTTTATTACCTTTTCACAAAAAGTAAGCTATCACAAGGCATCCATGAAAATCTTTGGGAAACTCTGTTAATTTCGCCAACAAGTATGCAAGACAACGTCCGAAAATTTGTCAAAAATGGGATGGGTTTGATGGATAACTGGGGAATAGTAGGGTTAGGGGAATACTTTTGGGAATGGGGGTTTCATCTTATTGCAGCTACCACCAAATGTTTTCAAACCCAAAAAAGAAATTGACTGCCCACTTTTTCTTAACCTCCAACGCACGAGGCTCCAGCTGCGATCGGCATGATTTCAAACCCCCCGAGACGGATCCAACCAAGGAGGGGGGAGTGAACGAAAGGGCATCCGGCGCCACCGAGGCGCCTGCTGGTTCCACCCGGGACCACGAGCCGCCGGGGAGCACGGTTTCATCACCTGCCGGCGGATTCGTCCAGGCGCGGCGTCCGGGGGTTCTGGAGTCCTGACGAGTTAATACGCACGGCCGGCGGCCCGAGTCAGTCTTGAGCCGCGGGCGAACTGGGTGTGCATCGCGGTGAATGCTGTGCAGTGAGTGTGCTCATGAAGGGGAAACCCTTTCGGGATCGTACTGTGGTCGGTGACGTGAACGGGACCGTGCATCGAACTGGGTCAGCAGGAACTGGGCCAGTGCTTAGGGCGTGCGAGTGCGAGGGGGAAAAACGGAGAAATGTAAAAAAGCAAGAGAAGTGTATGTAAAAAATGAAGAGAATTTGGAAATAAAAATCAATGTTTTCAGTGATTGTGTTTATAACAAAAAAAACGTTTTTTTAAAATAAAGAGACTTTTTTAATTCAATAAAAACGTAACAATAATAATAATAATAATAATAATAATTATTATTATTATTATTATTAATTATTATTAATAATAATATTTCAAGTATATATCGTATAATAGAAGCAATTAAATCTAAATACAAAACGTTATAAAGTGAGTTCTGTCTTCCCCCAAATATACCCTATTTCCGGATAACTTTTCAAAATCCGTTTTAAAGATCATCGATAATATCCAGGGATCTGATTGAGCAAATCCCATCTCGATCAGGTTTTCTCCAGTTACCCTGATCCATTGAGCAAATGCTGAGATTGGCCCTTGTTTTGCTTCTGGACATAAATGTAACTTCATTTTCTGTGCACGTCTTCTAGAATTCAGTGGGAAATACAATTATTCCAATTATCGTTTCCATGTTGTCGCGTTTTTTTTCTCTTCAAAATTTAAGCAGTATATGACTTAGTGTAGGGATCACAGAATGTTGAAAATGTGCACACAATTCACTTTTCCCCATAGCACGTCATAAGCAGTTTTAACTGTTTTTTGACGTAAAATAAATAAATAAATATCCTCTGCTGCTATTAAACGAAAACTTATGGCATACGATACCTGGAATGTGCTGTTTCTCATGAACATAAATCTACTATTCTGCATATAAACAAAAATTATGGCTAATTTATTCATAATTTTAACTTTTGTACGTGACAAAACGTCATTTATAAACCCCGAATATCCGTAAGTCTAACTACACGTAACTCGTAACGGCTGAGCTTTCCTAGAAAAATCTAAGTGCGAATAGAACCAGAATGTGCGTGACACAGGTGGAACAAAGACCATGTTGCCAGAAGTAAGAGCTCCACTTTTCAGTAGCAAAGTACAACAACAAAATTACAAAACAAATATAGTAAATGCACATGTTACTAACAATTCTCGATCCCAGTACAAACTTTAACACAATTAAGCGCACTATCGATACTCGATATCATTCAACTGATTAACTATAACTAACGACGCTTGCGATCCATTTGTTCCCTAACAAGGAATTGTGAATCACATGTGTTCCATTGGAAAGACATTAATCGGTGGCTGACTATTGATTGATTGCTTGTTTCGTGTTTCCGGGCGCATCAACTGCTTCGGTCATTAGTCCCGTTAGTGTAGTGCATGCTTTTATTTTCTCGGGAGTTGGCGGTGATCTTCCCCCGCTGGATGGCGAGATCCGGCGCCGACCTACCGTCGGCTAGTGGGGTTTCCCCCTCACCAGGACTCTCCCATCAGCGGGGCACCGCCCCAGCCGGAACAAGCTCTAAGCTCCCGACCGATCCCCCGGAATATGTGGTAGTGTAGTGCTTGTTAGTGTAAGTGTGTGTGTAAGAGGCGAGGATAGGTCAAGGAAGAAGGACAGATCGCGCGCGGTCCGTGGTCCGTTTGGTAGGTTACTGCTCCGGCATTCGCCTGGTGTTGATCGGATAAACAACGGAAAACTACCGATGAGAGCAGCCGGCCGCTAGAATTCTCCTCCAGACAGCGATTGAATTCGACCTAGCTGAAAAGCTAGTGTCGAAAATCCTGCCGCCATCAGGACACGAACCTAGGACTTCCGGGACAGAAGTGCTGCAGTGACATCAGTTGATGCACTGAGCTACCGCTACCGCTTTGACTGACTATTCCTACGTACATTTGTAGACGGGATCACAGGCACAAAATAAATTTAAGACCGCAGAGAACGGATGTCGGAGCATTTTGTTTCGCAAATCGAACGATAACGGAATGGATTAGATTGCCTGCAAAAACCTTTGAACCATTTCCTCGAAGTGTTGAACAGTTCATGGAATTAACGCTGGGTATTACTAACTAAATGAAGGTTTTAAATTGGGAATGGAAGTTTATGTAGGTATGCATACGTGCTATATTGCGAAGTGAGGTGTCGTGAGTGAAGAGCAGAGAAATAAAAAGGAAGGGATTGAAAGATCTAAGTGAAGTACAGTATAGTGCCAGTGCAGTGTGGTCTTATTTCTACAAACATTCAGTGCGGAGTTACATTATAGAAGTTTCTTTAACTTCACGTAATTTTGTTTATGAAGTTAGTTCTTACTATTATTATTATTATTATTATTATTATTATTATTATTATTATTATTATTATTATTATTATTAACAATTTGTATTTTTGTTTTGATTGATTTGATTTTTTCGTGTTTCCGGCCGCGTCAACTGCTTGGGTCGTTAGTCCCGTTAGTGTAGCGCATGTTTTTTTCGCGGAAGATGGCGGTGATTTTCCCTCGCTGGATGGCGAGATCCGGCGCCAACCTACCGTTGGCTAGTGGGGTTTCACCCTAACCAGGTCTCTCCCACCAGCGGGGCACCGCCCCAGCCGGGGCAAGCTCTAAGCTCCCGACCCATAATTTGTATATTATTTATATTATCTTATTTATGAAATTATCTGCCACCGGAGTATAGCCTATTGCAGCTTCAATAAATTAATCTTATCTCATAATTCGAGGTGACAACACCGTGGGCATCCGAAAGCTTCTGATTGGTTGTCGCTTCAGTCACGGCGCTGATCACGTGACCGCGAACAGTCAGCCACTTTCTCATTTTATTCGCGGTAGACTAGTCACGGTGCTGCGCGGCGATTTTGAGAACCGCCGACCTGTTCCTTGTTAGTCGCACAATCGCAAGACAAGAAGGATGACTTCTTTAGAGGGCGCGGCGCCCGGTGCTTGCGTCATTGCACAAAGAGCACTCACGCCTCTTCCTCCAAGCAATGCATCCACCTTTCCTTTCCCCTGCTCACATTCACATAATTTAATGTACATGTACATTAAATTTGATGCTTAAAATAAAACCACATGTAGATTAATGATACATGCACTTTGTACATTAAAAACGTAATGTACGCTTACTTTAATTAACGAACACATACATTAAATTTAACGTACACGTACATTAAATTTAACGTACACGTACATTAAATTTAACGTACACGTACATTAAATTTAATGTACACGTACATTAAATTTAACGTACACGTACATTAAATTTAATGTACACGTACATTAAATTTAACGTACACGTACATTAAATTTAATGTACATGTACATTAAATTTAATGTACACGTACATTAAATTTAATGTACATGTACATTTAAATTTAATGTATAGTACATTATTAATGTACTTTTACATTAAAAATAACGAGACATTTCTGACATTTTATCTTCATCCTCTGGTTCAACACAAAGAGCAAAGTATGTTGGTAGTTGATGGAGTCTCCGCTGACCAAATTGCGGGTATTTCAGGCATCATGTACGCGCGAAGTGCAAGGAGTACTAACGCCTGTTTCGCCCTGCTATCCCACTCGCAGAGAAGCCGGCTGCGCCGCAATGTTTAGATAGAAATATTTGGAGCCATTTTTGAGAAAATAGCAATTAAGCGTTTTCCTGAAAATGCAGGTGCAAAACTAATTTTCACAGACAACTGTTGTGTTTGAGTAAGTTTGTTGACATTACTCCGGCACATGCTTTCATAAATATAATATTGTGGAGAAATCGCGCCTCAAAAGTAGGTATTACTGACGTAAGAAACAAGTAAAAAGAAATACATTTTTGTAATTTTTGAAAAAAAAAAAGAATATTGCAAAATGGCGTTTATGACATCGCATTTTGGTACTCACCGTACCAAAATTTTAAAGAAAAACATTTGGAGCCATTATCGAGAAAATATTGTTTCGCAAATATTACAAGCACTATTGCACGAAAACTACTAAAATTTCCAAAAACGTCTACATGACCTAAATGAAAGAACTAGTTATGGACAACAAACTGTATTTGAAGGAAAGTCTCCATCTTCAATATTGTATACCCTCTCACAGAATGGGCGATGCCTTGGCCAAATCTGGCTTTTCCACGGCGAACAACATCGCTGGACGCGGCCAATCCTGGCGTCGAGGCGTATCCGCTCTTATCGTGGCTTTGCTCCAAGTTTCAGACACGTCCCCCTTCCTCCTCGAAAATTTTCCTCCTAGTTATCGCAAAGGGGCGGAGCAATTTCTGAGTCAGTGACGCTGCCTCGCTAACGTGAGCAGGGGTAACAGGAGAGGGAGGGGTGAGAGGAGGAGTAAGAGGAGGTAACGGGAGAGGGGGCACAGAAACGAAACGGATTGGTGCGCGCGGGCGCGGGATCACTCCGCCAACCATTGCACTGGACGTTGGCCCTGAACCCCGTGGACGCTGACGAACCAAGGGGGCAGCGGAGTCTGGGAAGGGCTGTAGGCATTTTTATCGAGTTCTTTACCATGAAAAATTAACTCCACAATTTATGGTATCTAATATTTTTGAGAAATTTGTGGCAAAATTAAATTAATAGTATTGAAAGTTTTGTTTCTTCAAACTATTTTAAAATGCTAATGGTTCTAAAGCAAGGAACACTAATTAATACATAATCATTTCAGAAACACACAATATAATACATTTACACTAGCTAGACTGTTTCTATCAAGCAGAATTGGAAATTCATGTTCACGTATTTAAAAACTTGTATTTGACATTATTACGCCTTTATTAAGAAATGCAAGCAATACATTTTATTACGCATTATGAATGTAATCGCCGATGCCTCTATGAGCAGGTGCATGCAAACAGTATTTCGTTAATCAATTAAAATCACTGCCGGGTGTCCCAGTGAATTATCATTGCAAAATTGCTATTAATTAATATTATTGAATTCATTTGTAAAATTGATGCAATTTTATAGTGATATCAGTGAAAAGGAACTACAGGAACCTCTCATTAGAAATATTTCGAAAATATAATTGTCTTATTCTTCATATATTTTTCAAAAGTTACTATTTTTTCTGTTACACTGCTGAGAGATTATATCTATCCCTTTAGTGATATTTTATTTATTTAAGGTAATATACAGGTAAAAGTACACATCTGATATGGCCTGGATACGGGCGCTATAATTAATTATTTTCAACATATCACATTGCATATATTAATGGCAAAAATGTAATAATTGATATCTAAAATAAATAGCTAATAATATAAACAGCAAATTTTTAATTCTTTTAATTTGTGGAAATCTACACTGAAGTTAAATATTTTCTTAAATATTTTTGAATAACCACGTAGTAAAAAAGAATAAATTTGAAAACTTTAAAATGTACAGATCAATGTAATTTTCTTAAAACGAGCTGTTAAGAAAGAAGCAAAAACTTGTTTGAATAAACTGTAAGAGATTAATTATTTAGTTAAAATTTCAATTCCAGGACAATTTTCCAATTAAAATATTTAAAGCGGAACACAGTGTTCCAGATCGTATTATCTTTCAATTTATGTTAGGTTTTGCTACTTAACCCCCAGAAACAGTTTCTGGAGTGTTTAGTTCGATTCAAGAAGCTCTCTCACCAATTCAAACATCGAAACCTTGTACGGTTATCGATATTGAAGTAGAAACGGTTTTTATTCACAGGAAACACACCGTCCTTGTTTTTCTAATGATTATTTGTGAAATAATTTTAGCCATTGTAAGATATACGCATGACAAATAATTTGTGCTCATAAGATCCCAATACTTGAAATGCATATCGAACCTGAAAATACATTTAGTTTTTAGATCAACACGGAAAACACAAGAGATTCAATGAGATCACAAGTTCTCAAATCTGAAAACTAAACTAAGTCTTTGTATTTTACGGGAAATGGAAACTTCATACCTTCTTTAATAATATAAAAGGAGCACAATGTGTTGTGCTCAAATATCTTGTCAATTACATAGTGCAATATTATTATAAAGATTTTCTGAAAATTTGTATAAAAGTCAAATAAAATATTTTTTATTAATTACAAGATTAAAGAGTAAAAACAGTAAAAAATGCCTAATTTTAAAATAAAATAAATGACAAAGACAGTGTTACATCAAAACGCAAAATTAGTTTATAAAGGCATGTTAAAATCATCCCTTCGCATATTAGATTTATAAATCCATAGCTAAGAAAGTTTAAAGAGTTTGCGGAGGACAGTAGCCAGCATCTCCTCTATAGTCGACAGCTATGCCTTCTTCGGCTCTTTCATTATCGCAGTGCACAGGAGCATGCTTTGACAGAATCATTCACTTCATTTCTAGGGGATAGAGGGGTGGGTAACTGCACGAGATATCCGTGCGAGTAGCGGTACCGATCCGAGTGAATAACAATTCTTGCCTTGGGCTTGGGCCACGGCATGACCACGACAAGGGTCTTATGATCCTTGTGAGTTTGAAAAGAGTTCTGCCACTCTGTTTGCACTCAAAATGCAACGTTGGATAAAATCTTGGTAGTAAGAGTAGATATTACCATAAAGATGTCTTTCTGGCTTCCTCAACGCCAACTTTACTACCTAGTCAGAGGTTTCATTTCCGCTATCCCCACGTGGCCAGCGACACAGGAAAAACGTAATTCAAATGATGGAGAATTAAAGCGATATCTTCGATGTATTTGATGTTGGATATATGATGTCAAGATTTACTAGGAGAGAAGAGAAATGGACGACAAGGCCGTAGCTTCCTGGGTTCGAAGGGCCGCGGGTTTCCGCCTCGGACATAGATGTGTGTTCGTGATGTGCCCACATGTTCTCCTACAGAAAACCCCAAACATAAAAAATCACAGTGGTCGTTATGACCTAGTAGTTAAAGACATTAAAAATATATAAAACTATAACTTCAATTGTCAAAGAAAATTTACATATTTGAATTCGGACTTTCAATAATCGTTGCCTAATAAACTAGGACTTTATTTCCCTGGGCAAAATAGTATTATAAAACGGAAATTTATTTAATCAAAAATGAAATTTTCTATATATGGTCAACTAATTCGATTATTATTTATAACTTAATATTCATCTCTCTCAGAAGTTTCTACAATGTTACAATGATATTCATTGTAGTAATACATATTTTATTCACACTTTCTCTATTTCGTTGGTAAATAAAACATATTTATTAAACTGAGTACCACTGAATTTAATAATGTTCTTTCATTAATCTTCCATAGTTTTTTATTTGAGGAACAGTGACGGAAAATAATTGGCCTAATATTAGTTAAGACTTCATTAAATATTTTACTATATTTTACATTCTGGAAGTAGCACCTTTACTACAGAAACAATGATATCAAAGTAAATGGTATTTAGGGGTTTTGAAGGAAAATTTAAACTGAAATCACGAACTCCAAAAATATTTCCAGACTCTGCGAACATATATTTATTTTTAAGACCCGTTGTAGGAAAAGGACCTGTGTACGCATGGGTACCGCAAAAATTAAAACATTACTGACTTCTAAATCAATGTATTCTTTTTCCAAAATTAATATTATACTAGCAAGTTCATTAGGTTTCTGGATCAATGAGATCAATATTTCACGGAGGTATATTGCATTATGCTTATATTGCATTGTGAAACTTTCTGAAAACGAACTCTTTCTTTTTTACAAGGAAGCGCGGACGCGCGGTGGCATGCCAGGGGATTGCATTCCGCAGCGGGAACCATCACGAAAGCTCTAAGTCGTCTGTATTTCGGCTCGTGAAACCCAGCGTGTATGCGCGGGGGCATGCCAGGGATTTCTCTTACAGTTATCTCCTGCAGCCGATCCGCCATACTTACGAAAGCCTAAGCTTCTGGTCTGAAATTCTGCTCAGAAGGCAGCGCGTACGCGCGGGGGGGCTGCCAGGGATTACAGAAGTCTCTCCGCAGCGGAAACCGCTACATAATTTATGAAAAGTTCTAAGCTTCGTCTGAATTCCCGGCTCGTGAAGCGCAGCGCGTATGCGCGGGGTGGTATGCCAGGATTTCCTCGGCTAGTATCTCTGGGGAACCATATACTTACGAAAGCTCTAAGCTTCGTCTGTATTCGGCTCGTGAAGCGCAGCGCGTGTACGCGCGGGGGCGCCAGTGATTTCACAGGTATCTCCTGGCAGCGGGAACCGCTATACTTACGAAAAGCCTGTTTTGTCTGTATTCTGGCTCGTGAAGGCAGCGTGCATGCGCGGGGGGGGGTGGCATGCTAGGGCTTCAGGTATCTCCTGCAGCGGAACTGCTATACTTACGAAAAGCTCTAAGCTTCTGTCTGTATTCCCGGCTCAGAAGCGCGCAGCGCGTGTACGCGCGGGGTGGCACAGGGATTTCCTCTACAGGTATCTCCTGCAGCGGAACCGCTATACTTGCGGCGTTCTAAGCCGTCTGTATTCCCGGCCTGTGAAGGCAGCGCGTATGCGCGGGGTGGGTATCCAGGATTTCCCCAGCAGGTCTTCCGCAGCGGAACCGCTATACTTACGGAAAAGCTCTAAGCTTCCTCTGTATTCCCGGTCAGAAGCGCAGCGCCGCGGGGTGGCATGCCAGGATTTCCCCACAGGTATCTCCTGCAGCGGAACCGATATACTTACGAAAAGCTCTAAGCTTCTGGTCTGTATCTCGGCTCAGAAGTGCACAGTACGCGCGCGGGGGCATGCATTTCTCTACAGGTATCTCCTGGGTAAGGGAACCGCTATACTTACGAAAAGCCTAAGCTCCTCTGTATTCCCGGCTCAGAAGGCTTGTGCATGTATGCGCGGGGGTGGCATTCCAGGGGATTTCTCACAGGTATCTCCCAAAGTGGAACTGCCATACTTACATGAAAGCTCTAAGCTTCTGTCTGCATTCTGCCTGGCGCAGCGTGTATGCGTGGGGTGGCATTCCAGGGATTTGCAGTATCTCCTGCAGCGGGAACCGCGGCATTACGAAAAAGCTCTGCTTCTGGTCTGCATTCCCGGCCTGTGAAGCGCAGCGCGTGTATGCGCGGGGTGGCATTCAGGGGATTTCCTCTACAGGTAATTTCTGCAGCGGGAACCGCTATACTTACGAAAGCTCTAAGCTTCTGTCTGTATTCCCGGCTCGTGAAGCGCAGCGTGCTGCGCGGGGTATCCAGGGATTTCCCTCTACAGGTATCTCCTGCAGCGGGAACCGCTATACTTACGAAAAGCTCAAGCTTCTGTCTGTATTCCGGCTCAGAAGCGCAGCGCGTGTATGCGTGGGGGGTGGCATTCCAGGGGATTTCCTCTACAGGTATCTCCTGGAGCGGGAAAACTGCTATACTTACGAAAAGCTCTGCTTCTCTCTGTATCTCGCTTCGTAGCGCAGCGCGTGTACGCGCGGGGGCATGCCAGGGATTTCACAGGTATCTCCTGCGCGGGAACCGCTATACTACGAAAAAGCTCTAAGCTTCCTGTCTGTATTCCCAGCCTGTAAGGCGCAGCGTGTATGCATGTGGGGCATGCCAGGGATTTCAGGTATCTCCTGCAGCGGAACTGCTAGGCCTACGAAAAGCTCTAAGCTTCTGTCTGGCTCCGCTCAGAGCGCAGCGTGTATGCGCGGTGGCATTCCAGGATTTCTCTACAGGTATCTCCTGTATGGAACCGCTATACTTACGAAAAGCTCTGTTTCTGTCTGTATTCCCGGCTCAGAAGCGCAGCGCGTGTATGCGCGTTGGGGGTGGTATGCCAGGATTTCGCCACAGGTATCTCCTGCAGCGGAACCGCTATACTTACGAAAAGTTCTAAGCTTCTGTCTGAATTCTGGCTCGAAGCGCAGCGCGTGCGGTGTATGCCAGGGATTTACAGGTATCTCCTGCAGCGGGAACTGCTATATTTAATGAAAAGCCTCTAAGTCGGTTCATTCCCGGCTCAGAAGGCAGCGCGTGTACGCGCGGGGGGCGTTAGGATTTCTCTACAGGTATCTCCTGCAGCGGAACCGCAGGACGATGAAAAGCTCTAAGCTTGTCTGTATTCCCGGCTCAGAAGGCAGTATGCGTGGCGTGTGGCATTCCAGGGATTTCTACAGAAATTTGCAGCGGGAACCGCTACCAGAAAGTCGTTTTCTCTTCTGTATTCCTGGCTCGTGAAGCGCGCAGCGCGTGTACGCGCGGGGCATCTAGGGATTTACAGGTATCTCCTGCAGCGGAACCGCTGTACTCACGAAAAGCCTGCTTCTCTGTATTCCCGGCTCAGGAAGCGCAGCGCGTGTACGCGCGGGGGGCATGTTAGGGATTTCCCCACATATCTCCTGCAGCGGGAACCGCTATACTTACGAAAGCTCTAAGCTTCTGTCTGTATTCCCGGCTCAAGGCGCAGCGTGCATGCATGGGGTGCCAGATTTCATAGGTATCTCCTGCAGCGGAACCGCTATAATTTACGAAAAGCTCTGCTTCTGTCTGTATTCTCACTGTATAGCCCAGCGTGTATGCGCGCGGGGTATGCCAGGGGATTTACAGGCATTCCTGTATCGGGAACCGCTATACTTACGAAAAGCTCTAAGCTTCTGGTCTGTATTCCGGTTGTGAAGCCCAGCGCGTATGCGTGTGGCATGCCAGGGATTTCACAGGTATCTCCTGCATCGGGAACCGCTATACTTACAAAGTTCTGGGGCTTCTGTCTGAATTCCTGCTCAGAAGCGCAGCGTGGATGCGCGGGGGTGGCATGCCAGGGATTTCACAGGTATCTCCTGCAGCGGGAACCGCTATACTTACGAAAAGTTCTAAGCTTGTCTGTGGGCTCTGGCTGTGAAGCCCAGCGCGCGTGTATGCGCGGGGTGGCATGTAAGTGATTTCATAGGTATCTCTCGTATCGGGAACCGCTATACTTACGAAAAGCTCTAAGCTTCTGTCTGTATTCCTGCTCAGAAGCCCAGCGCCGTGTATGCGCGGGGTGGCATGCCAGGGATTTCTACAGGTATCTCTGCAGCGGAACCGCTATAGTTTACGAAAAGTTCTAAGCTTCTTGTCTGTATTCCTGGCTCAGAAGCCCAGCGCGTGTATGCAAGCGGGGTGGCATGCTGTGGGATTTCTCAGGTATCTCCTGCATCGGGAACCGCTATAACATGAGAAGTTCTAAGCTTCTGTCTGAATTCTGGCTCAGAAGGCAGTGGAAGCGGGGGTGGCATGCCAGGGATTTCCCCATAGGTATCTCCTGCACCGGGAACCGCATACTTACGAAAAGTTCTAAGCTTCTGTCTGAATTCTGTCAGAAGCCCAGCGCGTGTATGCACGGGGCAGGTTAGGGATTTCTGTATCCCTGCACTGGGAACCGCTATACTTACGAAAAGCTCTGTTTGTCTGTATTCGGCTCAGAAGCCCAGCGCGTATGCGGGGTGGCACAGGGGATTTCTCTACAGGTATCTTCCTGCACCGGGAACCGCTATACTTACGAAAGCTCTAAGCTTCTGTCTGTATTCCCGGCTCGTAGCCCAGCGCGTATGCGCGGGGGTGGCTAGATTCCTCTACAGGTATCTCCTGCACCGGGAACCGCTATACTTACGAAAAGTTCTAAGCTTCTGTCTGAATTCCCGGCTCGTGAAGCGCAGCGCGTGGACGCGCGGGGTGGCATGCCAGGGATTTCTACAGAGCCCTGCAGCGGGAACCGCCATACTTACGAAAAGTTCTAAGCTTCTGTCTGTATTCTGGCTCAGAAGTCATGCGGCGCGGGGGCGGTATGCCAGGGCCTTCGCAGGTATCTCCTGCAGCGGGAACCGCTGAGACGGCGAAAAAGCCTAAGTTTCTCTGTCTGAATTCTGGTCAGAAGTGCAGCGCGTGGACGCGCGGGGTGGCGCCAGGGATTTCTACAGGCCTTCCGCAGGGAACCGCTATACTTACGAAAAGTTCTAAGCTTCTGTCTGAATTCCCGGTCAGGAAGGAAGGGCGTGGACGCGCGGGGCAGGTATGCCAGGGGATTTCTCTGTGTATCTGCAGCGGGAACCGCGATACTTACGAAAAGCTCTAAGCTTCTGTCTGTATTCCGGCTCAGAAACTCAGCGCGTGTATGCGCGGGGGCATGCCAGGATTTCTCACAGTTATCTCCGCAGCGGGATCCGCTATACTTACGAAAAGCTCTGCTTCTGGTCTGAATTCCGGTCAGAAGCGCAGCGCGTGTACGCGCGGGGTATGCCAGGGGATTTCTCTACAGTATTCCTGCAGCGGGAACCGCTATACGCATGAAAGTTCTCCAAAGCTTCTGTCTGAATTCCTGCCTGTGAAGCGCAGCGCGTGTATGCGCGGGGTATGCCAGGGGATTTCCTCACAGGTATCTCCTGCAGCGGAACTGCTATACTTACGAAAAGCTCTGCTTCTGTCTGTGGCCCGTCAGAAGCGCAGCGTGTACGCGCGGGGGCATGCCAGGGATTTACAGGTATCTCCTGCAGCGGGAACCGCTTATAATTTACGAAAAGCTCTAAGCTTGTCTGCACCTCGGCTCAGAAGCGCAGCGCGGTATGCGCGGGGTGGCATTCCAGGGGATTTCTACAGGTATCTCCTGTAGCGGGAACTGCTATACTTTACGAAAAGCTCTAAGCTTCTGTCTGTATTCCCTGCCTGTGAAGAGCGCGTGTACAAGTGGGGTGGCCAGGGATTTCCTCCACAGGTATCTCCTGCAGCGGGAACCGCTATACTTACTGAAAAGCACTTCCAAGCTTCTGTCTGTATTCCCGGCTCAGCAGCGCAGCGTGTATGCGCGGTGGATTCAGGATTTACAGGTATCTCCTGCAGTGGGAACCGCTATACTTACGAAAAAGCTCTAAGCTTCTCTCTGTATTCCGCCTGTGAAGGCAGCGCGTGTACGCGCGGGGTGGTGCCAGGATTTCCCCACAGGCATTCCTGCAGCGGGAACCGATATACTTACCGAAATTAATACCCATATTCACTGCAGGACAGGTGGGGTCTGCAGGTGGCTGGATTCATAAGATCCATATAACCCAGTTTGATAGTGAAACAGGCCTGGTCTGGCCCACCAAAGATGCAGCGCGTGTATGCGCGGGGTGGCATTCCAGGGATTTCCCTCTACAGGTATCTCCTGCAGTGGGAACCGCTACTTCTACGAAAAAGCTCTAAGCTTCTCTCTGTATTCCCGGCTCAGAAGGCAGCGCGTGTACGTTATGGGGTGGCATGCCAGGGGATTTCCCACAGGTATCTCTGCAGCGGGAACCGCTATACTTTGCTTGAAAGCTCTAAGTTTCTGCCCATTCCCGGCTCAGAAGCGCAGCGCGTGTATGCGCGTGGCATTCCAGGGGGATTTCTGCGGTATTCCCGCGGAACCGCTATACTTTACGGCAAGCCAGCTTCTCTCTGTATTCCCGGCTCGTGAAGTGCAGCGCGTGTACGCGCGGGGGGGCATGCCAGGATTTCTCTACAGGTATCTCCCGTAGCGGGAACCGCTATACTTACGAAAAGCCTAAGCTTCTGTCTGTATTCCCAGCTCGTAGCCGCAGCGCGTACGCATGGGGGTGGGGCATGCCAGGGATTTCCATAGGTATCTCCTGGGCAGCGGAACCGCTACTTACGAAAAGTCTGCTTCGCCCGTGTATTCCGGCTCGTGAAGGCAGCGCGTGGCGCGCGGGGTGGCATTCCAGGATTTCTACAGGTATCTCCTGCAGCGGGAACCGCCATACTTACGGCGTCGCTTCGTCTGTATCTCCGGCTCGTGAAGCGCAGCGCGTGTATGCGCGGGGGGGGTGGCATGCCAGGGGATTTCCGCCACAGGTATTCCTGCAGCGGGAACCGCCATACGTATTAGAAAAGCCCAAGCTTCAGTCTGAATTCCGCCTGTGAAGCGCAGCGTGTATGCGCGGGGTGGCATGTCAGGGGATTTCTACAGGTATCTCCTGCAGCGGGAACTGCTACTTACGAAAAGCTCTGCTTCTGTCTGTATCTCGGCTCAGAAGGCGTACGCGCGGGGGCATGCCAGGGGATTTACAGGCAGTCTCCTCCAGCGGGAACCGCTATACTTACGAAAGCTCTAAGCTTCTGTCTGTATTCCCGGCTCAGAAGCAGCGCGGTGGCGCGGGGGCATTCCAGGATTTCTACAGGTATCTCCTGCAGCGGAACCGCTGGTACTTATTGTGCAGCCTGCTTCTCTGTATTCCTGGCTCGTGAAGCGCAGCGCGTGCAGCCGCGCGGGGGCATTTAGGATTTCTACAGGTATCTCCTGCAGCGGGAACCGCTGTACTTACGAAAGCTTCTGCTTTCTCTGCATTCCCGGCTCAGAAGCGCAGCGCGTGTACGCGCGGGGGTACAGATTTCATATATCTCCTGCAGCGGGAACCGCTATACTTACGAAAGCTTCCAGCTTCTGTCTGTATTCCCAGCTCGTAAGGCGCAGCGCGCACGCATGGGGCATGCCAGGGATTTCCCCTCTAGTATTCTTCTGAAGCGGAACCGCTATACTTACGAAAAGCTCTGCTTCTGTCTGCATTCCTGCCTGTGAAGGCAGCGTGTATGCGCGGGGTATCTAGGGATTTCCTCTACAGGTATCTCCTGGCGGGAAACTTATACTTACGAAAGCCTTAGCTTCTGTCTGTATTCCGCTCAGAAGCGCGCAGCGCGTGTACGCGCGGGGCATGCCAGGATCCTCTACAGGCACTTCTGGCAGTGGAACCGCTATACTTACGAAAAAGCCTCCAAGTTTGGTCTGTAGCTCCCGGCTCAGAAGGCAGCGCGTGTGGCGCGGGGCATGCCAGGGATTTCCTCACAGGTATCTCCTGCAAGGGAACCGCCATACTTACGAAAGCTCTGGGTTTGTCGGTATTCCCGGCTGTATGCAGCGTGTATGCGCGGGGTACAGGGATTTCTTACAGGTATCTCCTGCAGCGGGAACCGCTATACTTACGAAAGCTCTAAGCTCTGTCTTATTCCCGGTCAGGCGCAGCGCGTGTACGCATGGGCAGATGTTAGATTTCTACAGGTATCTCCCGTAGCGGAAACCGATATACTTACTGAAAAGCCTGTTTCTGTCTGTATCTGGCTCAGGCGCAGCGCGTGTTTGCGCGGGGGAAGGCAGTTAGGATTTCTGCAGTATTCCTCTCAGCGGGAACCGCTTATACTTACGAAAAGCTCTAAGCTTCTGGTCTGCATTCCTGGCTCGTAGCGCAGCGAGTGTATGTGCTGGGGCGCGCCAGGGATTTCATCTACAGGTATTTCCTGCAGCGGGAACTGCTATACTACGAAAAAGCCTAAGCTTCTGTCTGTATTCCCGGCTCAGCGCAGCGCGTGTATGCGCGGGGGGCACAGATTTCCCCCCAGGTATCTCCTGTAGCGGGAACCGCTATATACGAAGGAAAAGTCTAAGCTTCTGTCTGTATTCCTGCCTGGGGCATGGTGCGTGTAAAGGGTGGGGTATGTTAGGGATTTCTCTACAGGTATCTCCTGCAGCGGAAACCGATATACTTACGAAAAGCTCAGTTTCATCTGTATTCCCGGCTCGTAGCGCAGCGTGTTTGCGCGGGGAAGGTGCATGCCAGGGGATTTCTCAGGTATCTCCTGCAGTGGGAACCGCTATACTTTATTGAAAAGCTCAGCTTCGCCTGTATTCCAGCTCGTAAGGCGCAGCGCGTGTACGCATGGGGCATGCCAGATTTCTTCTACAGGTATCTCCTGTAGCGCGGGAACCGCTGATTTACGAAAAGCCCTAAGCTTCTGTCTGTACCCCGGCTCAGAAGCGCGCGTGTATGCGCGGGGGGTGGCACAGAGATTTCCCCATAGGTATTCCCTGCAGCGGGAACCGCCATACTTACGAAAGCTCTAAGTTTGTCTGTATTCCCGGCTCAGAGCGCAGCGTGTATACGCGGGGGTATGCCAGGGGATTTCCTTTACAGGTATCTCCTGCAGCGGGAACTGCTATACTTTACGAAAAGCTCTGCTTCCTGTTGGTATTCCCAGCTCGTAAGGCGCAGCGCGTGTACGCATGGGGCATGCCAGGGATTTTCACAGGTATCTCCCAGAAGCGGGAACTGCTTTACTTGACAAAGCTCTAAGTTTCTGTCTGTATTCTGGCTCGTGAAGCGCAGCGGGCGTATGTGGCATGCCAGGTGATTTCTCATGTATTCTTAAAAGGGGAACCGCTATACATGAAAAGCTCTAAGCTTCTGTCTGTATTCCTGCTCAGAAGCGCAGCGTGTATGCGCGGGTGGCATGCCAGAGATTTCTGGCATTTCCTGCAGCGGGAACTGCCAGCCATGAAAAGCCTCGCTTCTGTCTGTATCTCTGCCTGTGAAGGGCAGCGCAAGTATGGGGCATGCCAGGAGATTTCACAGTATCTCCTGCAGCGGGAACCGCTATAATTTACGAAAAGCTCTAAGTTTCTGTCTGTATTCCCGCCTGTGAAGTGGCGTGTTTGCGCGGGGCATGCCAGATTTCCTCCACAGGTATAAGTCTCGGTGAAGCGGGGAACTCGCTATAATTTTTACGAAAAGCTCTGCTTCTCTCTGTATTCCCGGCTCGTAGCGCAGCGCGTGTATGCGCGGGGCTGTGCCAGGGGATTTCCTCTACAGGTATCTCTGCAGCGGGAACCGCTATAATTTACGAAAAGCTCTAAGCTTCTCTGTCTGTATTCCCGGCTCGAGAAGCGCAGCGCGTGTATACGCGGGGAGGGCACAGGATTTCCTCTACAGGTATTCCTGCAGCGGAACCGCTATACTTACGAAAAAGCTTTAAGCTTCTGTCTGTATTCCCGGCTCGTGAAGCGCAGCGTGTATGCGCGGGAGAGCTCGATTTCATACAGGTATTTCCTGGCAGCGGAACCGCTATACTACGAAAAGCTCTAAGCTTCGTTCATTCCGGCTCGTGAAGCGCAGCGTGTATGCGCGGGGGCAGGGATTTCTCCACAGGTATCTCCTGCAGCGGTAACCGCTATACTTACGAAAAGCTCTAAGCTTCTGTTTGTATTCCCGGCTCGTAAGCGCAGCGCGTGTATGCGCGGGGTGGCATGCCAGGGGATTTCCTCTCCAGGTATCTCCTGCAGCGGGAACCGCTATACTTACGAAAAGCCCTAAGCTTCTGTCTGTATACCCGGCTCGTAATGCGAAGCGCGTGTATGCGCGGGGGGGGCATACAGGAGATTTCCCCACAGGTATCTCCTGCAGGGGAACAGCTATACTCTGCCGAAATGCTCTAAGCTTCTGTCTGTATCTGCCTGTAGCGCGCAGCGCGTGTATGCGCGGGGGGCATGCCAGGGGATTTCCTCTACAGGTATCTCCTGCAGCGGGAACCGCCATACTTACGAAAAGCTCTAAGTCGCGTCTGTATTCCCGGCCTGTGAAACGCAGCGCGTGTATGCGCATGGGGTGGCCAGGGGATTTCTCACAGGTATCTCTCTCGCAGCGGGAACCGCTATACTATGAAAAGCTCTGCTTTCTGTCTGTATTCCTGCCTGTAGCGCAGCGGTGTGAGGCATGCCAGGGGATTTCAGGTATCTCCTGCAGCGGGAACCGCTATACTTATGAAAAGCCTTAAGCTTGTCTGTATTCCCGGCTTGTGAAGCGCAGCGCGTGTATACGCGGGGGTGTATGCCAGGTGATTTCAGGCATTCCTGCAGCGGGAACCGCTATACTTTACGAAAAGCTCAAGCTTGTGGCCCGTATTCCCGGCTCGTGAAGCGCAGCGCGTGTATGCCCGGTGGGGGCATGCCAGGGGATTTCCTCTACAGGTATCTCCTGCAGCGGAACCGCTTTCCATGAAAGCTCTAAGCTTCTGTCTGTATTCCTGCCTGTAGCAGCGTGTATGCGCGGGGTATGCCAGGGATTTCTACAGGTATTCCTGTAGTGAACCGCTATACTTTTACGAAAAGCTCTAAGCTTCTGTCTGTATTCCGGCTCGTGAAGCGCAGCGCGTGTATACGCGGGGGTATGCCAGATTTCCTACAGGTATCTCCTGCAGCGGGAAACCATACTTACGAAAAGCTCTAAGCTTCTGTCTGTATTCCCGGCTCGTGAAGCGCAGCGCGTGTATGCGCGGGGCATAATAGGATTTCCCACATCTCCTGCAGCGGGAAACTGGGCTATACTTACGAAAGCTCTAAGCGTCTGTCTGTATTCCCGGTCGGTGATGCGCAGCGCGTGTACGCGCGGGGGTATGCCAGGGATTTCTACAGGCATTCCTGCAGCGTCCGCCATACTTACGAAAAGTTCTAAGCTTCTGTTCCGTATTCCCGGCTCAGAAGCACTGCGCGGAACGCGCGGGGGCCATAACAGGATTTCTACAGGTATCTCCTGCAGCGGAACCGCCATAATTTACGAAAAGCTCTAAGCTCTGTCTGTATTCCCGGCTCGTAGCGCAAGGTGTGTATGCAAGTATGCCAGGGGTTGTTTCTACAGGTATCTCCTGCAGCGGGAACCACATTTACGAAAAGCTCTAAGTTTCTGTCTTATTCTGGTCAGAAGCGCAGCGCGTGTATGCGCGGGGCATGCCAGGGGATTTCCTCTACAGGTATCTCCTGCAGCGGGAACCGCTATACTTACGAAAAGCTCTAAGCTTCTGTCTGTATTCCCGGCTCGTGAAGCGCAGCGCGTGTATGCGCGGGGGCATGCCAGGGGATTTCCTCTACAGGTATCTCCTGCAGCGGGAACTGCTATACTTACGAAAAAGCTCTAAGCTTCTGTCTGTATTCCCGGCTCGTGAAGCGCAGCGCGTGTATGCGCGGGGGTGGCATGCCAGGGATTTCCTCTACAGGTATCTCCTGCAGCAGGAACCGCTATACTTACGAAAAGCTCTAGCTTCTGTCTGTATTCCCGGCTCGTGAAGCGCAGCGCGTGTATGCGCGGGGGGGGGCATGCCAGGGGATTTCCTCTACAGGTATCTCCTGCAGCGGGAACCCCTATACTTACAAGCTCTAAGCTTCTGTCTGTATTCCGGCTCGTGAAGCGCAGCGTGTATGCGCGGGGGCATGCAGAGTTTCCTCTAGGTATCTCAGCGCGGGACCGCTATCTGGCAACTCTAAGCTTCTGTCTGTATTCCCGGCTCGTGAAGCGCAGCGCGTGTATGCGCGGGGGTGGCATGCCAGGATTTCCTCTACAGGTATCTCCTGCAGCGGGAACCGCTATACTTACGAAAAGCTCTAAGCTTCTGTCTGTATTCCCGGCTCGTGAAGCGCAGCGCGTGTGCGCGGGGGGGGGGCATGCCAGGGGATTTCCTCTACAGGTATCTCCTGCAGCGGGAACCGCTATACTTACGAAAAGCTCTAAGCTTCTGTCTGTATTCCCGGCTCGTGAAGCGCAGCGCATGTTGCGCGAGGAGAGGGCATGACAGAGGATTTCCCCTACAGGTATCTCCTGCAGCGGGAACCGCTATACTTACGAAAGCTCTAACTCTGTCGTATTCCCGGCTCGTGAAGCGCAGCGCGTGTAGCGCGGGAGGTGGCATGCCAGGATTTCCTCTACAGGTATCTCCTGCAGCGGGAACCGCTATACCTACGAAAAGCACTAAGCTTCTGTCTGTATTCCCGGCTCGTGAAGCGCAGCGCGTGTGCGCGGGGGGGCATGCCAGGGGTATTCCTCTACAGGTATCTCTGCAGCGGAACCGCTATACTTACAGAAGAGCTCTAGCTTCTGTCTGTATTCCCGGCTCTGAGCGCAGCGTATACGCAGGGGTGGCATGCCAGGGGATTTCCTCTAGGTATCTCCTGCAGCGGGAACCGCTATACTTACGAAAAGCTCTAAGCTTCTGTCTGTATTCCCGGCTCGTAAAGCGCAGCGCGTGTATGCGCGGGGGGGGGTGGCATGCCAGGGGATTTCCTCTACAGGTATCTCCTGCAGCGGGAACCGCTATGCTTACGAAAGCTCTGCTTCTGTCTGTATTCCGGCTCGTGAAGCGGCAGCGCTGTATGCGCGAGGAGGGCATGCCAGGGATTTCCTCTCAGGTATCTCCTGCAGCGGGAACCGCTATACTTACGAAGCTCTAAGCTTCTGTCTGTATTCCCGGCTCGTGAAGCGCGCGCATGTACGCGGGGTGAGCATGCCAGGATTTCCTCTGCAGGTATCTCCTGCAGCGGGAACCGCTATACTTACGAAAAGCTCTAAGCTTCTGTCTGTATTCCCGGCTCGTGAAGCGCAGCGCGTGTATGCGCGGGGGGGGTGGCATGCCAGGGGATTTCCTCTACAGGTATCTCCTGCAGCGGGAACCGCTATACTTACGAAAAGCTCTAAGCTTCTGTCTGTATTCCCGGCTCGTGAAGCGCAGCGCGTGTATGCGCGTTGGGGGGGGCATGCCAGGGATTTCCGCTACAGGTATCTCCTGCAGCGGTAACCGCTATCTTACGAAAGTTCTAAGCTTCTGTCTGAATTCCCGGCTCGTGAAGCGCAGCGCGTGTACCGCGAGGGGGCATTCAGGGATTTCCTCTACAGGTATCTCCTGCGGCGGGAACCGCTATGCCTACGAAAAGCTCTAAGCTTCTGTCTGTATTCCCGGCTCGTGAAGCGCAGCGCGTGTCGCGCGGGGGGGGGCATTCCAGGGGATTTCCTCTACAGGTATCTCCTGCAGCGGGAACCGCTATACTTACGAAAAGTTCTAAGCTTCTGTCTGAATTCCCGGCTCGTGAAGCGCAGCGCGTGTACGCGAGGGGGGGGCATTCCAGGGGATTTCCTCTACAGGTATCTCCTGCAGCGGGAACCGCTAAACTTACGAAAAGCTCTAAGCTTCTGTCTGTATTCCCGGCTCGTGAAGCGCAGCGCGTGTACGCGCGGGGGGGGGCATGCCAGGGGTTTCCTCTACAGGTATCTCCTGCAGCGGGAACCGCTATACTTACGAAAAGTTCTAAGCTTCTGTCTGTATTCCCGGCTCGTGAAGCGCAGCGCGTGTACGCGCGGGGGGGGGGGCATGCCAGGGGATTTCCTCTACAGGTATCTCCTGCAGCGGGAACCGCTATACTTACGAAAAGCTCTAAGCTTCTGTCTGTATTCCCGGCTCGTGAAGCGCAGCGCGTGTACGCGCGGGGCATGCCAGGGATTTCCTCTACAGGTATCTCCTGCAGCGGGAACCGCTATACTTACGAAAAGCTCTAAGCTTCTGTCTGTATTCCCGGCTCGTGAAGCGCAGCGCGTGTATGCGCGGGGGGGGGTGCATGCCAGGGGATTTCCTCTACAGGTATCTCCTGCAGCGGGAACCGCTATACTTACGAAAAGCTCTAAGCTTCTGTCTGTATTCCCGGCTCGTGAAGCGCAGCGCGTGTACGCGCGGGGGGATTTCCTCTACAGGTATCTCCTGCAGCGGAAAAGCTCTAAGCTTCTGTCTGTATTCCCGGCTCGTAAGGCGCAGCGCGTGTACGCATGGGGGGGGGGCATGCCAGGGGATTTCCTCTACAGGTATCTCCTGCAGCGGGAACCGCTATACTTACGAAAAGCTCTAAGCTTCTGTCTGTATTCCCGGCTCGTGAAGCGCAGCGCGTGTATGCGCGGGGGGGGTGGCATGCCAGGGGATTTCCTCTACAGGTATCTCCTGCAGCGGGAACCGCTATACTTACGAAAAGTTCTAAGCTTCTGTCTGTATTCCCGGCTCGTGAGCGCAGCGCGTGTTGCGCGTTGGGGGTGGCATGCCAGGGGATTTCCGCTACAGGTATCTTCTGCAGCAGGAACTGCTATACTTACAAGCTCTAAGCTTCTGTCTGTATTCCCGGCTCGTGAAGCGCAGCGCGTGTACGCGCGGGGGGGGGGCATGCCAGGGGATTTCCTCTACAGGTATCTCCTGCAGCGGGAACCGCTATACTTACGAAAAGCTCTAAGCTTCTGTCTGTATTCCCGGCTCGTAAGGCGCAGCGCGTGTACGCATGGGGGCATGCCAGGGGATTTCCTCTACAGGTATCTTCTGCAGCGGAACCGCTATACTAACAAAGTTCTAAGCTTCTGTCTGTATTCCCGGCTCGTGAAGCGCAGCGCGTGTACGCGCGGGGGGGGGCATGCCAGGGGATTTCCTCTACAGGTATCTCCTGCAGCGGGAACCGCTATACTTACGAAAAGCTCTAAGCTTCGGTCTGTATTCCCGGCTCGTGAGGCGCAGCGCGTGTGCGCATGGGGGCATGCCAGGATTTCCTCTACAGGTATCTTCTGCAGCGGAACCGATATACTTACGAAAAGCTCTAAGTTTCTGTCTGTATTCCCGGCTCGTGAAGCGCAGCGCGTGTTTGCGCAGGGGGGCATGCCAGGGGATTTCCTCTACAGGTATCTCCTGCAGCGGGAACCGCTATACTTACGAAAAGCTCTAAGCTTCTGTCTGTATTCCCGGCTCGTGAAGCGCAGCGCGTGTATGCGCGGGGGGGGCATGCCAGGATTTCCTCTACAGGTATCTCCTGCAGCGGGAACCGCTATACTTACGAAAAGCTCTAAGCTTCTGTCTGTATTCCCGGCTCGTGAAGCGCAGCGCGTGTATGACGCGGGGGGGGCATGCCAGGGGTTTTCCTCTACAGGTATCTCCTGCAGCGGGAACCGCTATACTTACAAGCTCTAAGCTTCTGTCTGTATTCCCGGCTCGTGATGCAGCGTGATGCGCGGGGAGGGGCATGCCAGGGATTTCCTCTGCAGGTATCTCCTGCAGCGGGAACTGTTAAATTGGAAATTTAAGTGCCTACAGTTCACTGTGTTTTGTGATGTGAAGCCTTCAGTGAAGCCATCAATCATCCTAGAAGACCATCTGAGAAGAAAACACATCCATTATTTATAAGGTTTATTCATATAATTAGGCTTAGTATGGTACCATATGAATAATATTTTTTAACCTTAATATTTCTTAAAAGGTAATACTTTACAGTTGAACTGTGATCTCATGGCCATGAGAAGGTTTTGAAAACCTGAGATTTTGTTAGTAACAGCTAAGTTTTTGCCTCAGTGTGATCTGAGAAAAATTCATGTTTTATCAACAATTTTTTCTCATTTCAAAACAGGTTTTGTTTATTATAAAGAACCGCTTGTCCTACAGTTCTTCTATCAAAATCCGCATCTACATCAAATTTAGGACTTTTTGACACCTTATTCACCTCTGTAGCTTCAGATTTGATGTTTTCTGGTCAATTTGAAATATTTTCAAGCTATATTCTGAGCAGCACCTACAGTGCTTGCGGACACTCACAGGGTTCGCTAGCATCGCACAGGTGTCAAGAGGGTCACATACCCTGCAGGCGCTACCCTTACGTATTCTTTGGCAAAGAGGTTCCAAATTATCGATCCATTCTCCCCACTGTTGTAACCCCCTCCCTTCATGGCTGTTTCCCCTTCACCAACCCCTATATAAAGCGTGCGCTTCTCGCGCACATGGCTCTCATTCTCTTGTTATTTCAGCTGCGTCCAGTGGCGTAGCTTTGTTAATTCTTCTCCATAGAGCCCGGCTCCTTCAGAGTCGTTATGTATATCAAATCTGTATATAGTATTTGTTGTAAATAGTGTTTTAATTTTTTCCTTGCCGAGATAGTATGTTAGTTTGCACAATAGATCAGATCAAATTATGAAGACTAAAATAATATTGTTTCTCATTTCGTCAGTAAAGCCTGAGCCATGGTTGTTGTTTTTTTGTTGGTTCCTTTGAACCAAACAATGTATTAATGAAATTGAGTGCATAAAGGTATTTAATGTGTTGATTTGGACTTGAAATGGAACTCTTACTTTGAAATGTTAATGATTTACTAATGTTTATGTTGTTTGCAGCTCGTTTACTACAAATGTTATTTTATGTATGTCGCTGACCTCTGATTGGTGAGAGGTGCGGCTAATGTTTACTGCGCATTTACTTATGAATGTTGTTAATGTTGCAGTTCCTGCCATAAGTAAGACGGCACTTGGCCGCTTTTGGCAATTTATGGAAAGGTGCTCCGCTGAGTATAAGTCGGCGCTTGGCCGCATTCGGCACACGAGGAGACTACGTAAAGGCGTTTGCTTGGCCCGTGCGGTAGCTCAGACCGCAGCCCTTGTTGCAACGTCACGGCCCCGCAGCCGGCAGAGGGTCAGCTGGCTACGCTGTCACCGGCACGCAGCGGTGGGGTCCGTGCCGACCCTGTATGCGGCACGCTGATCGGCGCTCGTGTCTAGGAACAGTTTTGTTCAGCGAGCAGCGGGCGGCGCTCATGTACCGCCCTCTCGCTTATGCGTAAACTTGCTGCATTCCTATGTTGTATGGTTACGAAAGGTATATAGAAATCCATTTCCAAGAATTTTGGATTGTGCACTCCTACGAAAGTTGGTTCCATGGCTCATGCGTAGTTCTGTTTATTACGAATTATTTGAGAAAGAAGGCCTAAATACGGCTTCTTTAGCAAATTTGTTTATATACGTTTCTATCTACCTCGTCCTAAAGTGGGCATTCAAAGGTAGATTATAAGACAGTATTTCTGTATGTGCTAGCGCGATGTTGTAGATGCGCTACTAAGTTAGTGTTCACCTTTCTGTTACAAGGTTTATGTTTCAATTTTCAGCTTCCTCGCCCTAAAGTGGGTTCTTTCAAGAGGTCGACTGAAATCATTAATTCTGTATGTCGGCGCATTTTTACGCGCCTTTGTTTATGTGAGACGGCCTCGACCGTCCTTCATTCTTGCTTGTAAATTGTAATTCTGCTTTGTTTTTCCCGCAGCTGCTTTGCCACCTGCGCATCAGGAAAAACTAATATATGTAAAATTGTTTATGTAATAAATGTAGTTATATTGAAAGTTATTTGATTGTCATATCTCCTGATTTGAGATCCTATAAAGTTGTGATACCTTTTTATTTAAAAACCTGGGGCGTCCATTTGAAAAGTTCAAGTGTGACGACAATCTTTTAATTTCGATAGCTTAGAAGCTTTTGTATTGGCTTTGCATAATTATCTCCTTAGGCAAATGCATGGTCAGTTCGCTCTATATTACGTAGCGAAAATTAATGTTATTAATGCTGTTTTTCAACAGCTGGCGACCGTATTAAATAAATTGTCATTAAATAGAGTCAGCCAAGTTTGAGATTTAACACAAAACTGGCGACCGTGACAGGACTAAAGGATCAACTTTATGAAACAATCAATAACTTGTATTACTAATTTGTATTTTCTTTCAGCTTAAAGTTTAATTTGTTCCAGCTGATTTTGTTGTACGTTGTAACGGTTTCACGAAGTTCACCTCGTGTTTGTCTTTGAATTTATTTGTCTTCTGGGTTACTCTTGTAACACCTTTTCTTTGTTATTTGCTTCAGTTCACATACTTTCAGCATGTCTAACTCCAAACCTCCTGCTGAAGTCGTGAACCTCGGAGATGACAAGCTTTGGAAGCTCGCCTCCTTCTGATTGACCAGCTGCGGAGAAAGAGGAGTTACTATAAAGGACGCCTCACCACCTTTGAAAATTTCCTCAACACCGCGGTAACGTAGCACGAAATCCGCATAGGATTCAAACCTTAGAATCAGATTTCGCTAAGTTCCGCGTAATTCAACAGAAATTAGATGCATGCTTTAGTGCGGAGAGCCAGGCAACGAAAGGCGAATTTCGAGAATAGATATTTCGCCTGATAGCTAGAGCCTCGCAGTGGCACAAGGCGTAAAACGGCAAAGGCCGTCTGTCTCGGCGCAGCCGAGTTTAGTTACTCCGCCCGTATAGAGCCAGTGGCCTCGACCGCGGCCGCCTCGAGCCTGCCGGCGCAGAGTACTCCGATACGCGTCAAATCCGTTCCGCCCGGAACAAGTGAGGCAGGCATTTTCTGTAGACACCGCGTCCTCGCGTACGCCAGTGCCTAGTTCTGATGACGAATATGACGAGGTACCCCCGCCTTTCCAACGCCCCGCGTATTCACGGCATTCATTTAGGCCGCGCCTACCTGTTCTGAGAATTCCTTCATTTTCCGGCAATGATTCCGAGTGGGAGCATTTTTTCTCTTTATTCGAAAGTTTAGTGCATAATTCCCCGACCTGCCAGAAATTGAAAAATGGCACTTTCAATCTTATCTCACTGGTAGTGCTGCAAAGCTGATTGCGGGCTTGCCCTATGTCGCGGAAAGTTATGCCGAAGCAATTCGCATTCTTAAAAACAGATACGAAAACCCTAAGCTCCGCAAGCATAAATTACTTTCATCTTTATTTAATTATAATATGACTGCTAAAGACTCAGCTAGTCGTTTATTTGAGTTAGTTGATCACTTCAAACGTAATGTTCGTGCTCTCAAAGTTCTCAAAGAACCAGTAGAATGTTGGGATTCTATCCTAGTCTTTCTTATTACTTCAAAGTTAGACGAAAATACGCATAGAGACTGGGAAGCCCATTCAGTGCAAACACGCGTATCAACTCTTGAAAACTTATATACGTTCTTGGAGGCTAGGGCCACGTGCCTTGCCAACGTGGCTGCCGATAGAAGGAGTAAGGAAAGGGACACGCCCAAGCCAATGCCTAGAAGCAAGAATTTTGTTTCTGATCATAGTGATGAGTGTAATTTGTGCAAAGGTTCGCCAATCTCATAAAGTGCAAGTTATTTCTTGAAAAGTCAACTTATGATAGATACTTATTCGTCAAAGAAAACCGACTTTGTTTTACGTGCTTAAGGCCCGGGCATGGCGTTGCCACTTGTGCGGCGAGGTCGTGTAATAAATGCAATAGCAAACACCACGCGCTTTTGCACAGAGAATTTAGTCCGAGAATAAATGTGGAACAAACGGCAGTTGTGAAAGACGAATGCTCCGAGGCCGCAGAGTGCGAAACCGTCAGCGCGACGTTAATCCAATTTTGCTTCGAAAGCCGTGCTGTCCACCGTTCGTCGTATCAGTGAAGAACGCGGAAAATAAGTTTGTTAAGTTCAGAGCCCTCCTGACAACGGTAGCACGTTCTCTGATTACGGAATCGGCCATGAAGAAACTGAAGGTACAAGCTAACACTACTTCAACTTGCATTACCGGAGTCGGTGGCACTGCTTCTAAATCTTTAAAATCAGTTCGCTTGTCGATGGCCTCCGTCGTTAGCAATTTTAACTTCAGTTTGAATGCGCTCGTGGTAAAGAATATTACGACCGATATTCCCACTCATACTCTTGATCTCTCTAACGAAAATCCTGAGAATGTAAAGCTTGCGGACCCTGAATATCACGTAGCGGCGCCAGTTGATATCTTGTTAGCGCCGACGTGTTTTGGAATTGCTTAAGATCGCGTAAAGTAAAAATTCCGCGTACGAAATGCCTGAACTTGACATTAAAAGAAACTGCATTCGGATACATTGTAACCGGCACCATGAAAAACTTGTTTTCAGCCCGATCTAGTATTTGCAACTTTGTTACGGAACAGCGTAACTTCGGGAAGTTCTGGGAATTCAAGGAAAACTCTGGCAATGGGAAAAATGGTGTCACAATGAGAGTTGCAAAGGACGAACAGCAAAGTGCTCCCCAGAAAATTATCAACCCTTTTTGTCAACAAAGTCATTTAACAAGTCCTGTTACAGCAACTTCAAAATTTCAAAGAACTGGTGGATTGAACCGGTTCACCAGGTTACCATATAAAAGCACTCATTACCAAAAAGTTTTGGTGCAGATATGTGTGATAAACTGAAAGATAGACTAGATTGCAATAAATATCTTGCACACAATGTTCAATCTAGAAGCCCAAAAATTCAAAGTGACGAGTTTTCATTTTGTAATATTCAGCACTCAAGAAGAAGCTCTGCTAGGAAGCTTGTTAATCGAAATGTGGAGGTAACTCTCATAAACCATCAACTATAAAAGGAAAGGTGTATCGTCTAAGCACAGTGTTCGATTAGATCCATATTCTAATTCTGATTTAGATTCATGTACGGATTCCTTATGTTGATCATCTTATTAAAGCGAACAAAAATGCTCAAATATATCAAGTCCTTGTTGTAAATCAATTCAAATGCCAATCTTGCCACTTGAAAAATGTTCACTCTATTAACAAGGAATAGAGAGTTATACTTAATTCAAAACCTGTATGCTCCATGACTTAGATTTGACAGAAGCCCTTACTCTCCTCACTTTTGCTTGGCAAGCAACTCAACACCTTGCTCTGCCACCTCCCCCTACCATTACTAAATCTTTAAATGTATTCCAGGCTATACAGGCACAAGGTCCCTGTTCGGAAGCGGTGAGTGCTGAATATCTAAACCAGCTGCAGACCAGGGCCAAGTGGCGCACCAGCAGCCCGGACCTGAAGGTGGGACAGCTAGTCATTGTGAGAGTGGAAGACCTCCCACCTCTCATCTGGCCTCTGGGGAAAGTGCTGGAGATCCTTCCCGGACGCGACTATCGAGTTCGGATAGTCAAGCTGAAAACTTCGCAGGGTGTAATCACTCGCACCTTGCCGAAGATCTGCCCTCTTCCCTTCGCTGAGGACGCCGATAACCTGTGTAGAGTGCCATCTCCCTCTACGCGTAGTTTCCTGTAATAGAGGTTGAGTGAGCGCATTCCACAGTGACTTGTTAAGCACTCTGTTCTGCACTCCAGTTCCCCAGCATGTTAAATTTGGAAATTTAAGTGCCTACAGTTCACTGTGTTTTGTGATGTGAAGCCTTCAGTGAAGCCATCAATCATCCTAGAAGACCATCTGAGAAGAAAACACATCCATTATTTATAAGGTTTATTCATATAATTAGGCTTAGTATGGTACCATATGAATAATATTTTTTAACCTTAATATTTCTTAAAAGGTAATACTTTACAGTTGAACTGTGATCTCATGGCATGAGAAGGTTTGAAAACCTGAGATTTTGTTAGTAACAGCTAAGTTTTTGCCTCAGTGTGATCTGAGAAAAAATTCATGTTTTATGCAACAATTTTTCTCATTTCAAACAGGTTTTTTTTATTATAAGAGAACCGCTTGTCCTACCGGACTCTTCTATCAAAATCCGGCATCTACATCAAATTTAGGACTTTTTTGACACCTTATTCACCTCTGTAGCTTCAGATTTGATGTTTTCTGGTCAATTTGAAATATTTTCAAGCTATATTCTGAGCAGCACCTACAGTGCTTGCGGACACTCACAGGGTTCGCTAGCATCGCACAGAGTGTCAGAGAGGTCACATACCCTGCAGGCGCTACCCTCACGTATTCTTTGGCAAAAGAGGTTCCAAATTATCGATCCATTCTCCCCACTGTTGTAACCCCTCCCTTCATGGCTGTTTCCCCTTCACCAACCCCTATATAAAGCGTGCGCTTCTCGCGCACATGGCTCTCATTCTCTTGTTATTTCAGCTGCGTCCAGTGGCGTAGCTTTGTTAATTCTTCTCATAGAGCCCGGCTCCTTCAGAGTCGTTATGTATATCAAATCTGTATATAGTATTTATTGTAAATAGTGTTTTTAATTTTTTCCTTGCCGAGATAGTATTTAGTTTACACACAATAGACCAGATCAAACTATGAAGACTAAAACAATATTGTTTCTCATTTCGTCAGTAAAGCCCGAGCCATCGTTGTTGTTTTTTGTTGGTTCCCTTTGAACCAAACAATTAGTTAATGAAATTGAGTGCATAAAGGTATTTAATGTGTTGATTTGGACTTGAAATGGAACTCTTACTTTGAAATGTTAATGATTTACTAATGTTTATGTTGTTTGCAGCTCGTTTACTACAAATGTTATGTTTATGTATGTCGCTGACCTCTGATTGGTGAGGAGGTGCGGCTAATGTTTACTGCGCATTTACTTATGAATGTTGTTAATGTTGCAGTTCCTGCCATAAAGTAAGACGGCACTTGGCCGCTTTTGGCAATTTATGGAAAAGTGCTCCCGCTGAGTATAAGTCGGCGCTTGGCCGCATTCGGCACGGAGACTACGTAAAGCGTTTGCTTGGCCCGTGCGGTAGCTCGAACCGCGGCCCTTGTTGCAACGTCACGGCCCCGCAGCCGGCAGAGAGGTCGGCTGGGCTGGCTGTCACCGGCACGCAGCGGTGGGGTCACGTGCCGACCCTGTATGCGGCACGCTGATCGGCGCTCGTGTCTAGGAACAGTTTTTTTCAGCGAGCAGCGGCGGGCGCTCATGTACCGCCCACTCTCGCTTATGCGTAAACTTGCTGCATTCCTATGTTGTATGGTTACGAAAGGTATAGTAAGAAATCCATTTCCAAGAATTTTGGTATTGTGCACTCCTACGAAAGTTGGTTCCATGGCTCATGCGTAGTTCTGTTTATTACGAATGTTATTTGAGAAAGAAGGCCTAAATACGGCTTCTTTAGCAAATTTGTTTATATACGTTTCTATCTACCTCGTCCTAAAGTGGGCATTCAAAGGTAGATTATAAGACAGTATTTCTGTATGTGCTAGCGCGATGTTGTAGATGCGCTACTAAGTTAGTGTTCACCTTTCTGTTACAAGGTTTATGTTTCAATTTTCAGCTTCCTCGCCCTAAAGTGGGTTCTTTCAAGAGGTCGACTGAAATCATTAATTCTGTATGTCGGCGCATTTTACGCGCCTTTGTTTATGTGAGACGCCTCGACCGTCCTTCATTCTTAACTTAAATTGTAATTCTGCTTTGTTTTCCCGCAGCTGCTTTGCCACCTGCGCATCAGGAAAAACTAATATATGTAAAATTGTTTATGTAATAAATGTGTTATATTGAAAGTTATTTGATTGTCATATCTCCTGATTTGAGATCCTATAAAGTTGTGATACCTTTTTATTAAAAACCTGGGGCGTCCATTTGAAAAGTTCAAGTGTGACGACAATCTTTTGAATTTCGATAGCTTAGAAGCTTTTGTGTTAGCTTTGCATAATTATCTCCTTAGGCAAATGCATGGTCAGTTCGCTCTATATTACGTAGCGAAAATTAATGTTATTAATGTGCTGTTTTCAACAGCTGGCGACCGTATTAAATAAATTGTCATTAAATAAGAGGTCAGCCAAGTTTGAGATTTAACAGGAACCGCTATACTTACGAAAAGCTTTAAGCTTCTGTCTGTATTCCCGGCTCGTGAAGCGCAGCGCGTGTATGCGCGGGGGCATGGATTTCCTCCACAGGTATCTCCTGCAGCGGGAACCGCTATACTTACGAAAAGCTCTAAGCTTCTGTCTGTATTCCCGGCTCGTGAAGCGCAGCGCGTGTATGCGCGGGGGGGGGCATGCCAGGGGATTTCCTCTACAGGTATCTCCTGCAGCGGGAACCGCTATACTTACGAAAAGCTCTAAGCTTCTGTCTGTATACCCGGCTCGTAATGCGAAGCGCGTGTATGCGCGGGGGGGGTGGCATGCCAGGAGATTTCCTCTACAGGTATCTCCTGCAGTGGGAACAGCTATACTTACGAAATGCTGTAGCTTCTGTCTGTATTCCCGGCTCGTAAGCGCAGCGTGTTTCGCGGGGCATGCTAGGGCATTTCATCTACAGGTATCTCCTGCAGCGGGAACCGCTATACTTACGAAAAGCTCTAAGCTTCTGTCTGTATTCCCGGCTCGTGAAACGCAGCGCGTGTATACGCATGGGGGGTGGCATGCCAGGGGATTTCCTCTACAGGTATCTCCTGCAGCGGGAACCGCTATACTTATGAAAAGCTCTAAGCTTCTGTCTGTATTCCCGGCTCGTAAAGCGCAGGGGTGTATGCGGGAGGGTGGCATGCCAGAGTTTCCTTTACAGGTATCTCCTGCAGGGGGGAACCGCTATACCGACAGCTCTAAGCTTCTGTCTGTATTCCCGGCTTGTGAAGCGCAGCGCGTGTATACGCGGGGGGTGGGGCATGCCAGGGGATTTCCTCTACAGGTATCTCCTGCAGCGGGAACCGCTATACTTACGAAAAGCTCTAAGCTTGTGTCTGTATTCCCGGGACGTGGCGCAGCGCGTGATGCCCAGTGAGGGGCATGCCAGGGTTTCCTCTACAGGTATCTCCTGCAGCGGAACCGCTATCTCAAAGCTCTAGCTTCTGTCTGTATTCCCGGCTCATGGCGCAGCGCGTGGCGCATGGGGGCATGCCAGGGATTTCCTCTACAGGTATCTCCTGCAGCGGAAACCGATATACTTACGAAAAGCTCTAAGCTTCTGTCTGTATTCCCGGCTCGTGAAGCGCAGCGCGTGTACGCGCGGGGGCATGCCAGGTTTCCTCTACGGTATCTCCTGCAGCGGAAACAGCTCTAAGCTTCTGTCTGATTCCCGGCTCGTGAAGCGCTGGCGCGTGTTCGCGGGGGCATGCAGAGGATTTCCTCACAGGTATCTCCTGCAGCGGTAACCGCTATGCTTACGAAAGCTCTAAGCTTCTGTCTTTTATTCCCGGGTCGTAAGCGCAGCGCGTGTATGCGCGGGGTGGCATGCCAGGGGATTTCCTCTACAGGTATCTCCTGCAGCGGGAACCGCTATACTTACAAAAGCTCTAAGCTTCTGTCTGTATTCCCGGCTCGTAAAGCGCAGCGCGTGTATGCGCGGGGGCATGCCGATTTCCTCTACAGGTATCTCCTGCTCTAAGCTTCTGTCTGTATTCCCGGCTCGTAAAGCGCAGCGCGTGTATGCGCGGGGGGGGTGGCATGCCAGGGGATTTCCTCTACAGGTATCTCCTGCAGCGGAAACCGCTATACTCACGAAACGCTCTAAGCTTCTGTCTGTATTCCCGGCCGTAAGGCGCGTGTATGCGGGGTGGTGGCATGCCAGGAGATTTCCTCTACAGGTATCTCCTGCAGCGGGAACACTATGCCTACGAAAGCTCTTTAAACTTCTGTCTGTATTCCGGCTCGTAAGCGCAGCGCGTGTACGCGGGGGTGCATGCCAGGATTTCCTCTACGGTATCTCCTGCGCGGGAACCCTTCTTTACGAAAAGCTCTAAGCTTCTGTCTGTATTCCCGGCTCGTGAAGCGCAGCGCGTGTATGCGCGGGGGGGGGGCATGCCAGGGGTTGTCCCTACAGGTATCTCCTGCAGCGGGAACCGCTATACTTACGAAAAGCTCTAAGCTTCTGTCTGTATTCCCGGCTCGTGAAGCGCAGCGCGTGTATGCGCGGGGGCGCGCGGGGGGGCCATAACAGGGGATTTCCTCTACAGGTATCTCCTGCAGCGGGAATCGCTATACTTACGAAAGCTCTAAGCTTCTGTCTGTATTCGGCTCGTGAAGCGCAGCGCGTGTATGCGCGGGGGCATGCCAGGGATTTCTCTACAGGTATCTCCTGCAGCGGGAACCGCTATACTTACGAAAAGCTCTAAGCTTCTGTCTGTATTCCCGGCTCGTGAAGCGCAGCGCGTGTATGCGGGGGGGGGCATGCCAGGGGATTTCCTCTACAGGTATCTCCTGCAGCGGGAACCGCTATACTTACGAAAAGCTCTAAGCTTCTGTCTGTATTCCCGGCTCGTAAAGCGCAGCGCGTGTATGCGCGAGGGGTGGCATGCCAGGGGATTTCCTCTACAGGTATCTCCTGCAGCGGGAACCGCTATACTTAAAAAGCTCTAAGCTTCTGTCTGTATTCCCGGCCGTAAGCGCAGCGCGTGTAGCGCGGAGGTGGCATTGCAGGATTTCCTCTAGTATCTCCTGCAGCGGGAACCGCTATGACCACGAAAGCTCTAACTTCTGTCTGTATTCCCGGCTCGTAAAGCGCAGCGTGTGTGCGCGGAAGTGGCATGCAGGATTTCTCTACAGGTATCTCCTGCGCGGGAACCCATCTTAGGAAGGCTCTAAGCATCTGTCTGTATTCCCGGCTCGTGAAACGCAGCGCGTGTATGCGCGGGAAGGGTATGCCAGGGGTTTCCTCTACAGGTATCTCCTGCAGCGGGAACCGCTATACTTACGAAAAGCTCTAAGCTTCTGTCTGTATTCCCGGCTCGTGAAGCGCAGCGCGTGTACGCGCGGGGGGGCCATAATAGGGGATGTTAAATTTCAAAACTAACTTTTCCAAAATGCATCCTCTCATCGACATCTGAGAAGTCATCTGTGCATCCGTGTCTGTATTCCCGGCTCGTGAAGCGCAGCGCGTGTACGCGCGGGGGGGCCATAATAGGGGATGTTAAATTTCAAAACTAACTTTTCCAAAATGCATCCTCTCATCGACATCTGAGAAGTCATCTGTGCATCCGAGAAGAATCTCTTATTGTATTGTAGTTAGTTTTGTAATTTAAGTTAACTGTTATACTGGTACATGTCATATTTTTATGATAAAATGGGAAAAAACCCATCTCAAAGTGTACATTTTTATAGTCTATGGCCATAGACAGACTCAGGGTGATGTACTTTTTGATATTGTTTACATTTAAGAGGAGTTATTTGGGTCTAAAGGTAAATTAAAAAATTATGATGCAAAAATTTCATATTATAAAACAGGTTTTTATTTATTGTAAACAACACAGCTGTTCTAGCCATCCAGGCTAATAAAATATGAAATTTACATAAAATTTGTGATATTTTAGACACCTTGTTTCCTCATAGCCTTAGAATTAAAATTATTAACAAAATAAAAATTTATTTGTATGCAGGTATATAGTTCGCCTGTTGCCTGCTAGATAGGGCTATTACTATCGATTTCAAGAATGTTTATTATGAGTGCCTAACAAGCTTTTTTGTCTTTGTCCCACGATCGATTTGTGACTCGTCACATCTCGGTGCATGTTGTTCCCTCCCCTCAGGAGAAACTATTTAAGCGCCTGCGAGCCTGTCTCTACCGGATTCTATGACTTTTGCTGCGGCTTAGGACTCCGCCCGCCGCGCGTCGGTTTTATCGGCTTCGGCCGACAGGTAACATGGTAACAGGTTCATTAGTCGCGAATTCTATCTTATTTTGTGGAATTTTTGTAGCGGCTTTTTATGCCGTATTTGTGATGGAATTGGATTGGTGTCAATGTTTAGAATTATGCATATTCTGTAAGTGTAGTGTTTGGTGTTGCGCATGTCTGATTTTCCTTTGTATTTGTCAGAACTGTTTCGCGTCGAGTCTATTTTAAAGGCGGCGACTCAGTTCATATTATTGTTGTGTATCTGCCCGCATATTTGGCATCAGAAATTTGTACGTGTGCCGTGTCGAGCCTTTGGGAAGGCGGCGGTATTGCGTGTGATTGCGTGTCTGGCACAATGGCGCAATCATTTGTTGGTGATATAGTGTGTGCGCAGTCTAATTTATTTGTCTTGATATGTTGCAGCATCACTAATAGCTTCCGTCCTTAGTAAGACGCTGGCCGCTTGGGGCCTCCCGGAGCACCTGTTGTCGGGGGAGCTAGAGCCCGTACGGTTTTCCGTGGCTCACTTGTACGCTCCGTCCTTGGCCCCGTGAGCTTGCTTGTTGTACGCAGCCGGGCAAACGCTTCGGCATTTGGCCGGCCGTTGGTTCAACAGCTTTGTGTAGGGAAAAATCAACAACACACATGTTGAGGTATTGAGTATAAGCGCCGAAAATCCCAAACAATTCCATCAAAGTGTTAAAATGCGACACCTAGAGAATTACCATGTATGTTTTGTTCCTTTTTTGTATTTTCATTGGGTTTTATTACATTGGTTTTCATTGTTGTTTCTAAACTAAACAGCCTTTGAAGTCTGTATTTCAGTTTAATACCTTCCTGTTTGTGTTCTGAATATATTTCCCTTTTAGTGTATCATTTGAATTTTGTAATTGAAGGTTCTGTTGAAGCCTTTGTCATTTGATAAGTACGTAAGACGTCGACCTCCTAAAATGGACATTTCGTTCGCGCTGTTTGTAATTCTGTTTTTCCTCAATTATAGATGTATTTTCCTGCTTGAGAAAATTATATGATTATTTATTTAATAAAAGTGTTGGTTAATGTCTTTGTTTGTTTCCTCTTAGTAATCATTAACCTTTCTTTTCCTGGCAATTGAATGTTTATCCAATAGCTCGAATCTGTATGCGTACTCCCCATTAGGTTTTGCCTTCATTGTCGAATCATTGCCTCAGGAGATTTCTGTGTTAGCTCCGCTGAACCTTGAAGCTCAATTAAACGTGGTCAGCCGGCATTTTTTTCAATTGCTTTAAAAAATAATGTAATTTGTTTGTTCCCGATTATATCAGGTGGCGACCGTAAATTTATTTGTGTTCGCAGACTTTGCGACTTGTTTGTATCCGCAATTTCTGTTGTGTTTGATATGCCGGACCTGATAATGTGAGTAAAGTGCTTACCTTATCAACAAAGTAACAGGATTTCCTCTACAGGTATCTCCTGGGAAAGGAACCGCTATACTTACAAACTCTAAGCTTCGTCTGTATTCCCGGCTCGTGAAGCGCAGCGCGTGTGTACGCGGGGGTTGCATGCTGGGATTTCCTCTCAGGTATCTCCTGCAGCGGGAACCATATACTTACGAAAAGCTCTAAAACTTCTGTCTGTATTCGGGTCGTAAAACGCAGCGCGTGTATCGCGGGAGTGGCATGCCAGGGGTTTCCTCTGCAGGTATCTCCTGCGGGGTCAAAAGCTCAGCTTCTGTCTGAATTCCGGCTCGTAAAGCGCAGGCGTGTACGCAGGGGTCATGCCAGAGTTTCCTCTCGTATCTCCTGCAGCGGGGAAACCCTATACTTAAAAGCTCTAAGCTTCTGTTTTATTCCCGGCTCGTGAGCGCAGCGCGTGTATGGGGGGTCATGCCAGGATTTCCTCTGGGTATCTCCTGCAGCGGGAACCGCTATCTTACAAAACTCTAAGCTTCTGTCTGTATTCCCGGCTCGTGGCGCAGCGAGTTGCGCGGGGGGATCCGGGGTTGTCCCTACAGGTATCTCCTGCAGCGGAACCGCTATATATACAAGCTCTAAGCCCGTCTGTATTCCGGCTCGTGGCGCAGCGCGTTTTATGCGCGAGGTCATGTAGGTTTCCTCTACAGGTATCTCCTGCAGCGTGAACCGCTATACTCTGAAAGCTCTAAGCTTCTGTCTTATTCGGCTCGTGGCGCAGGTGTATGCGCCGGGCATGCCAGGGGTTGTCCCCTACAGGTATCTCCTGCAGCGGGGAAACCCCTATATATACGAAAAGCTCTAAGCTTCTGTCTGTATTCCCGCCTCGTGAAGGGAGCGCCGGGGTTAAGTAGGGGGGCATGCATGGGGTTTCCTCTACAGGCATCCCCCTGCAGCGGGAACCCTATACCAAAAGCTCTAAGCTTCTGTCTGAATTCCCGGCTCGTAAAGCGCAGCGCGGGGGCGCAGGGGTCATGCCAGGTTTCCTCTACAGGTATCTCCTGCGCGGAACCGCTATACTTACAAAGCTCTAAGCTTCTGTCTGTATTCCCGGCTCGTGAAGCGGGCGTGATACGGAAGGGGATGCCGGGATTTCCTCTACAGGTATCTCCTGCGCGGAACCGCTATACTTACGAAAAGCTCTAAAGCTTCTTCTGTATTCCCGGCTCGTGAAGCGCAGCGCGTGTATACGCGGGGGTGGCATGCCAGGGATTTCCTCTGAGTACTCCTGCAGCGGGAACCGCTATGCCGAAAATCTCTAAGCTTCTGTCTGTATTCCCGGCTCGTGGCGCATCGTGTTTGGGGGGGGGTGCATGCCAGGTTTACTCTACGGTATCTCCTGCAGCGGAACCGCTATCTACAGCTCCAAGCTTCTGTCTGTATTCCCGGCTCGTGAAGCGCAGCGCGTGTGCGCGGGGCATGCAGGGATTTCCTCTCGGTATCTCCTGCAGCGGAACCGCTATGCTGAAAGCTCTAAGCTTCTGTCTGTATTCCCGGCGCGTGAAGCGCAGGGCGTGTATGGGCGGGGGGGCATGCCAGGGGTTTTCTCTACAGGTATCTCCTGCAGCGGGAACCGCTATACTTACGAAAAGCTCTAAGCTTCTGTCTGTATTCCCGGCTCGTGAAGCGCAGCGCGTGTAGCGCGGGAAGGGTATGCCAGGGGTTTCCTCTACAGGTATCTCCTGCAGCGGGGAAACCCCTATGCCTAGAAGCTCTAAGCCCGTCTGTATTCCCGGGTCGTGGCGCAGCGCCGGGGTACGCAGGGGGGGATTCAGAGTTTCCTCTACAGGTATCCCTGCAGCGAACCGCTATCCAAAGCTCTAAACCCGTCTGTATTCCCGGCTCGTGGCGGCGCGTGTTGCGCGGGAGTGGCATGCCGGGGGTTTCCTCTACAGGGATCTCCTGCGGGGGGAACCGCTATCCTTCAAACTCTAAGCTTCTGTCTGTATTCCGGCTCGTGAAGCGCACGGTGTTCCGCAGAGGCATCCAGATTTCCTCTCAGGTATCTCCTGCAGCGGGAACCGCTATACTTACGAAAAGCTCTAAGCTTCTGTCTGTATTCCCGGCTCGTGAAGCGCGCGGTGTATGCGGGTGGCATTCCAGGGGTTTCCCTCAGGTATCCCTGCGGCGGGAACCGCTATGCTGCAAAGCTCTAAGCTTCTGTCTGTATTCCCGGCTCGTGAAGCGCAGCGCGTGTATGCGCGGGGGTCATGCCAGGGTTTCCCTACAGGTATCTCCTGCAGCGGGAACCGCTATCTCGAAAGTTCTAGCTTCTTCGATTCCCGGGTCGTGAGCCGCGGTGCGCGGGGGGGCATTGGGGATTTCCCCTCAGGTATTCCCGGCGGGGAAACCCTATCTCAAAGTTTCAGCTTCTGTCTGTATTCCCGGCTCGTGAAGCGCAGGGGAGCGCCAGGGGAGCCGGGGTTTCCTCCGGTATCTCCTGCGGGAACATATACAAAAAGCTCTAAAATTTTTGTATTCCCGGCTCGTAAGGGGCGCCGTGGCGGGGGCATGCCGGGGTTTCCTCCAGGTATCTCCTGCGGGGGAAAGTATCTTACGAAAAGCTCTAAGTTTTTGTTTTTTATTCCCGGGTCGTGAAAACGCAGCGCGTGTTCGCGGGGGCGAGGGGATCATCATCCTGTGTTTAAAGATGGCAAGATCCGGATTGTTTTTGACGGTTCTTACTGCCACTCTCCCGGTGTCTGCCTTAATGCACTTATGCCAGCAGGACCGGTAGTTCAGCCGGATTTATTTTCCACTTTAATAAATTTCCGTTTCGGAAAGTTCGCGGTATGTGCTGACATAGAGAAATTTTATCGTCAAATATCCATCCATCCGGATCAATATTGATCTATAGAGAATTCGTGTATGCTTCACTGAAAATTCGCCCCGCCTCATATCAATTAAAAACAGTGACCTACGAACTTACGTCAATCTCATTTTTATCAACTAGAGCTTTGTTGGCAATCTAGGTATCGAGCATGAAAAGACTTCCGTTATAAGTCTGTCATTAGACAGTGTTTTTATGTAGATGATTTAGTCTACAGTGCCTACCACGAGGGCGAGGCGATCATACTCCCAAACAATTATAAGCCTAAAAAGGTTGTTTCCACCAGGCAAGTGGCGATCTAACTCCATCGCACTTTGCAAACCTAGGTGTGGTTCCCTCAGGAGATCCACAAACTATGACAAAAGAAAGGTCTGAAACCTGATGATTGATTCGTTAAAGGCGATATAATTGATTTTTCTGTTGAACAAACTATTTCACCTGACCACTAAGCGTGCGCCCTATCAGAAATCTGTGTTTTCTGATCCCCTGGGTTTTCTTAGCTCCTTGCATTATTCAAGCTAAGTTAATCATGCAAAGAATTTGCAGCAAAAATTGGTTGGGATGATGACGTGCCTCTGACGTTATGTCGGACTGGCAAAAGTTTCATAAACATTTAATTGGAACTGAATAACCCCGTCTCTACCTCGTTGCGTGTCTTTCAGGATTCTTCCAAAACCTCTGCGTATTCCTTATGACGCTAGCACCACGGCTTATGCGCTGCCGTCGTTTCATTTGTGATGGAACCAATCTATCGCTTCGAAAATCCAGAGTAGCCCCATAAAGGTAAAGTTAACCAGCCGAAATCCTGAACTTGTGCTGCCAAAGCAGCTACACTAGATCATTAATGTCAGCTTTGAGTAGAATTCAATTTCGTATATTTTTATCAGATGCATTAGTAGTATTAACATGATTTACAGCCTCCTTCGAAGTGGATCCCCATGTTGCTAATAGAATCATAAAAGATTCAAAATCTGACTAAAAATGCAAAATGGCTTGCGTTCACTCAAACAGAACCCTGCAGACATAGCGCTCGCGCGGTTTGGCTACCAGCCAAATTGAAGACCTCTGCACTGTGGTGCACGGCCCTCCCTTCTCTTGCGCCCGTGACGTCATGGCCTGCCCAGCCACCGATACTGCGGTTCACGGCAGGCGAGGTTTACGCCGTCTCATTTGCTTCACCCGCCCTCCCATCTACTACTTTTGAAATATTCAAACTTCAATAAATTATTGAGAGTCGTGATATTAATAGATTCAACAACAATTGCAGGAAAAGTACCAAAGATAAACTTAGGCTCAAGAAGCTCAAAAATCATTAATGGTAAATTGATTATCTGAATTCTTCTTACTGCTGGAGCTGAATATAGCTAGCAAAGTTATCAATCTACAGGCTAATTGTTTTCTGCTGATGAAATTAAACATTTGTCTGCTAGAAAGGAATTGAATCCTAAAAGTGCACTAGTAGCCTTAAACCCTTTTTAGACGAAGAAGCACCTTTGCGTGTGGTGGTGACTCTGAAAGATCAAGTCTCATCTTTGACCAGAAACACCCTATAATTTTACCTTTCGGGCATCATGTCTCCAAACTTATCATCAAATCGACTCACGATGCTAATCACCACATCGGGCCTACCGCTCTCTTGTCGCTCGTTCGTACGAGATTTTGGCCAATTAAGGGCCTTAGAGCTACCAAATCGATAGTACGAAATTGCTCTGTATGCTTCCTGAGCGAAGCCTAAGTCACCTGAGCAACTTATGCTCCATACAACTTGCCGGGTAGTTCACTCCTTTCACAGGGCTAGATTACGCGGGTCCGTTCTTGTCCAAACTAACGCCTCAGGCCAAGGAACCAAAACTACATCTTAATATTAATAGCATACACTGCCATCCAGAACTCGTAGTATCTGCATCTACTGGGACGCCTTTTTATTAGCCCTGCGCAGGTTCATTGCCCGGCGCGGAAAACCCAGCGTCCTTTACAGCGATAACGCTGAAACATTCAAAGGCGCTCAGCGAAAATTAGCTGAGTGGATGGGGAAAGAAAGCAAGAGCGTGCCTCAGGAATGGGTGATTTTCAATAAGCGTATAGGAGGGAAATTATATCCTCCGTATTCTCCACTAATAAGGAGTAAGGAGAGAATGGTAGTCCGTTAAGGATTTGCCTTTATAAACAACAAACACAACCGTTAACTGTCGACAAGTTTACACGTTGACTGAAATAGAGTCCATAATAAATTCAAAACCCTTGTGCTCACAATTTCCGACGACCCGGACTTATAGAAGCCTTTGTTTCACCGCCCATTTTTACTTGGCAGGCAAATCATCACAATAGCCTTGCCACTACGTCACCAACAATGTCTAAAAGTATAAATGTGTTCCAGGCCATCCAATTTATGAGAGCTTTCTTTTGGCGGAGATGGTCTGCCGAGTACCTCAATGAGCTGCAGACGCGCGCCAAGTGGCGTACGTCCAGTCCTGACCTGCAGGTCGGACAACTTGTGATCATTCGATGGACGCCCTGCCGCCTCTCACATGGCCGCCGGGAAAGGTGTCGATCTTGCCAGGCGACCATGAGTGCAAAATAAACTACGTACTAAAAGGGCATTGTTACTTCAGAACTTACAAAGATCTCGCCCACTGCCCATGGCCAAACGATCTGACAACCCAGTAGAGGCCACATCCATCTTCACCTATTAGACATGCACTCCACTTCAGGCTGTTCAGTGTCGTACTAATTGGCACTTCCCAGTATGTTAAATTTCAAAACTAATTTTTCTAAAATGCATCCTCTCATCGACATCTGAGAAGTCATCTGCATCCGAGAAGAATTCTTACTGTATTGTAGTTAGTTTTGTAATTTAAGTTAACTGTTATACTGGTACATGTCATATTTTTATGATGCTGGGAAAACCTATCTCAAAGTGTACATTTTTATAGTCTATACATAGACAGACCTAGGTGATGTAATTTTTATATTGTTTACATTTAAGAGGAGTTATTTGGCCCAAAGGTAAATTAAAAAATTATGATGCAAAAATTTCATATTATAAAACAGGTTTTATTGTAAACAACACAGCTGTTCTCCAGCCATCCAGGCTAATAAATATGAAATTTATACAAAATTTGTGATATTTAGACACTTTGTTTGGCCTCATAGCCTAGAATTAAAAATTATTAACAAAATAAAAATTTATTTGCATGCAGGTATAGTCTGCCTGTTGCCTGTTGATAGGGCTAGTACTTCCAGCGATTTAAGAATGTTTATTATGAGTGCCTAATGTTGTTTGCTCTTTGTAACACGATCGATTTGTGATCGTCAGCATCTCGGTGCTGTTCCTCTCTCAGGGAGAAACTATTTAAGCGCTCTGCGAGCGCTGTCTCTACCGGATTCTGGTGAACGGATTCTATGACTTTGCCGCGGCGCATGATTCCGCCCGACCGCGCGTCGGTTTTATCGGCTTCGGCCGACATGTAACTTGGTAACGGATTCTATGAACGGCTTTTACAACTTTTGCTGCGGCTTGTATGAGTCCGCCCGACCGCGCGTCGGTTTTATCGGCTTCGGCCGCCGACAGGCAGCATGGTAACGGGGTGGTCATTAATGCGAATTTGGGTCTTATGTTGTTGTAAGGGACTTTGTATATGGCAGCATTTGTGCCGTATTTGATGGAATTGGATTGGTGTACAATGTTTAGAATTATGCATATTCTGTGGGCGTAGTGTTTGGTGTTGCGCATGTGCTGGATTTTTCCTTTGTGCCAGAACTGTTTCGCGTCGAGTTCATTGTTAAAGGCGGCGACTCAGTTCATATTAATTGTTGCATCTGCAATTCTGCCATATTTGGCAGTCAGAAATTGTGTACGTGTGCCGTGTCGAGCCTATTGTGAAAGGCGGCATTGCGTGATTGCGTGTCTAGGCACAATGCGGCGCAATCATTTGTTGGTGATATAGCAAAGTACATCATCTAATTTGTTTGTCTTGATATGTTGCAGCATCACTAATAGCTTCACGTCCTTAGTGGGAAGATGCTGGCCGCTTGGGACTCTGAGCACCTGTTGTGGCGGAGCCAGAGCCCGTACGGTTTTATCCGTGGCTCACTTGTACGCTCCGTCCTTGGCCCCGTGAGCTTGCTTGTTGTACGCAGCTCGGGCAACAAGCTGCTGTCGGCATTTGGCCGGCCGTTGGTTCAGCAGCTTTGTGTGGTAAAAATCAGCACAACACACATGTGTGAGGTATTGAGTATAAGCGCAACAAAAATCCAATCCAATTCCATCAAAGTGTTAAGTGCGACACCCTGAAAGTTACCATGTATGTTTGTTCCTGTTTTTGTATGTTCTATGGGTATTTATTACATTAGGTTTTTTTCATTGTTGTTTCTAGCTCAAATGAGCTTTTGAAGTCTGTATTTCAGTTTAATGCCTGTTTGTGTTCTGAAGGTATATTTCATTTTTCATAAAATACTTGAATTGTTTAAAATTTTGTAATTGAAAGGTCTTTGTGTGAAGGCTCTTGTCATTTTGATAAAGTACGTACGTCGACGTCTTAAAGTGGACATTTTTTGTTCGACGCCGTCAGGTTCTGTGTTATTCCTCAATTATAGATGTATTTTCCTGCTTGAGGAATATTATAAGATTGTTATCATTGTATTAAAAGTGTTGGTTAATGTACTTTGTTTGTTTCTCTTAGTAATCATTAACCTTTCTTTCCTGGCAATTGAATGTTTGATTCAATAGCTCGAATCTGTATAGCGTACTCTATTGGAATCTTTACGTACTTCTTCATTTACGAAGTCATTGCCTCAGGAGATTTCGTGTTAGCCCGCTGAACTCAGGCTCAATTAAACGTGGTCAGCCGGAAGATTTGTTGTCAAATTAATAAAAATAATGTAACGTTTGTTCCTGATTATATCAGGTGGCGACCGTGAATTCATTGTGTTCGCAGACTTTGCGACTTGTTTGTATCCGCAATTTCTGCTGTGTTTGATATGCCGGACCGATAATGAGTAATATGTACTTACCTTATCAACAAAAGTAACACTAAGGGAACCAACAACAAAATACCAACCATGGCTCAGGTACAAATAACGAAATGAGAAACAATATTAATTAATTTCATAATTTGATCTGACGGAATAGTAGTGACAAATTTACAATAAAGTGCAGCATTACATTAAAAATAATATTAACAATTCTATTTACAAATTGATTATTGATGACTCTGAAGGAGCTGGCTCTGGTAAAGACTGATGCTACATCACAGAATGTGACACGAAGAAAACAAAGCGAGAATAACAAGCAAGAAAGAGAGTTAGCGAGACGCGCACGCCTTTTATAGGAGCTCTGAAGGGGTGACAGCCGCGAGGGGGAACGTCACAGGCAGTGGGGAGTATCGATCGACTATTTGGGACCTCTTTGCCAAGGAGCGCGTGAAGGTAGCGCCTGCAAGGTAGGTGACCCTTCCGACCCTTGAGCGATGCCAGCGAACCCTGTTAGAGACTGCAGGCACTGCAGCTGCTCTCTGGAGAGACACAGGGAATATTTTAAATTAATCAAAAAACAGTGAAATCTGATGCTACAGAGGCAAATGAGGTGTCCAAATAGTCCTAAATTTAATGTAGATTCCGGATTTTGATATAAGAATCCGTAGAACAAGGGTTCTTCTTATAATAAATAAAACCTGTTTTTAAATGAGAAAAATTGCTGCATTAAACATGAATTTTTCTCAGGTCTCACTTAGGCAAAACTTAGCTTTTACTAACAAAATCTTCAGGTTTTCAAACCCTTCCTCATGGCCATGAGATCACAGTTTAACTGTAAACTACTTTTAAGAGAAATTGATGTAAAAGTTATTCATATGGTACCATGTTAAACCTATTTACATGAATAAACCTTATAAACTATTGATGAGCCCTTCTCGATGGTCTTCTGAGATGACTGATGGCTTCTCTTGAGGGTTCACATCACAGAATACAGTAAACTGAAGACACTTAAATTTTCCAAATTTAACAGCCCGCCTTGAGCGTCGCCACCGCATTCTCCAGTTCTTCAAAGCTGAACTCCTCGGTTCCTTCGTGCAGGTCCTCTGGGTCTTCCATTCTTCTCCTTAGCTCTCTGTGGTCTTCTCCCACACCGTCCAGCGTGTCTGGTGGGAGTAGGTCGCCCATTAGCGCCCGCGCGGTCGCCTCCCACGTGCCCGTGTACCCCGACCCTTGTCGGATGGAGGATAGAGCCTCCATAATCCTTCGTTTCCGGAGGCTATCCTGTAAGGGACGCCCCAGGGTTCGTTCTGTGATCTTGGCCACATAGGCGTCCCACGATTTTTGCTCTTCGAGGACGATTGCCTTCTTAGCTGCCCCCTTGCTGCGGTGTAATTCCCGCCATTTGGTCTCCGTCTCAGGGAGTTTCCTTTTTCGGCTCCGTTGGTACCTTTTCCGGGCACGTCTCTTGGGCCGCACGAGCGCCGTGAGTTCCCACTCCACCAGGGCACGGTCTTCTTTCTCCGAGGCGGGCCATGCGGGATGCTGCCCATCGCCGCCTCGATAATGACCTTCTCGTCTACGTCAGCTTCGTCCCATCTTCTCGCCTTGACCATGCGGATGGCTAATCTCTCGGCGAACAAGTCCCAGGGGGCAGTGCCCACCCTGAATTTGGTATTCAAAAGTTCTGTCTCTGGAGTGGTCCCGTCCTGTTGGGGCTCCAGGTGGTAGGCGAGGAAAATCGCCCGGTGGTCGAGGAAAATCGCCCGGTGGTCGCTGAGTACTTCCCCGTCCACGACCCGCCACCCCGATATACGGGTGACAGAGGCGTCGTTGACGAGTGTCAGGTCTATGTTGGAGCACACCTCCCTTTCTCCCAGGGACCGTACAAAAGTGGCCAGCTGGTCGGGCTCATTGGCGACATGTAATGCTTGCCTTAATAGGAGTTCTTCAACCTCCTCTCCTCGCTCGTCCGTTGACGCGCCATGCCAGAGGGCGGAGTGCGAGTTAGAGTCGACCCCCAAGAGGAAGGGGGTGCGCCTGTCTAATGCTTTGTCAAGTGTGTGTAGTTTGTCTCCTAGGGCCTCGAGGCTGCGATGAAGGGCTTCGCGTCTCGCACGCGGATTTCTACAAAAGCTTGATCCGGGGTGGATAGATGGAGCACCCTTAGGTTAGGGCTGTTAACCAGGACCGCCGCGCGGGCGGGCGTCAAGTTGGCCGAAACTGTTTGTATTGCTCGGATGGAGGTGGAGATCCCCGCTACACGGTTATTTACCGTGTAGGGCTCCTGGAGAAGCACCAAGTCTGGGGGTGCTTCAGATTTGAGTACTTTTTCTATACTATCCATACCCGCGCGCGATCTCCTGGCATTTATTTGAAGGATTTTAAGCCCCATAGTCGGTGCGTGCCAGCTCGGCCTCCACGGCTCTGACGTACTCTGGGCACTTGGTGCTGTTCGCGTCGTGTTTTATGTCGCTACGTTTTGCCCTGGTGCAGTTTACTCATTTGGGCTCTTCACAGCTGCAGTCCTTTGCCTCGTGGGCTCCTGCACATTTGTGACACGCCACGTCGTTTTTGCAGTGTCTCTGAGTGTGCCCAAACGCGTTGCACCTAAAACATCGCGTTGGGACACTGTAATTTTCTGCATTATAAGCTACCCAGGGGCGAACAGCCTCGCCCTCTGCCCTAGCAGCACGCCAGACCCGCGGAGAGACCTGGAGCACCCAACTCCGGTGCGATCGCTCCGCCCTTTCTCGCCCCATCCTGTACAGCACCTTCAACCACAGAACACTAAAGGATAGAAGTGTACCCTCAATGTTAAATGACGGAAACGAAAGTCGCTCTCAGCGCTCAAAGTGGCCTGGCAAAGAACTTCATCAACCTCCCGCCTTCCGAAGCTATCCTAGCACAGCGTATGAAAATTAATTTAACTCATACTCATCGTGAAAGTTACTTAATATTAAGACGCTATATTCTACTGTAATTGTACTAAAATTTAATAATTATCAATTTTCGTATTGTACTTGAGTAAGATCATAAGTGGGGGAAGTCATCTAATAATATGGTAATGGAAGAAACGAAAGAATAAAAATGAATAAACAAAGAAATATATAAACAAATCAAACATTGCCTTTATTTTACAATTTATATAATGCAATATTCAAGGCAGACTACATTTTAAATTTTTTCCGTCTTTTCATGACCTTTTGTAGTTTTTCTTTTAGTTTGTATGTTCTGTTTTTCATCTATTACATATTTGTATATTTAAAAACGTACACTTTTTTTAAAATAAGTTCTTTAGATAAGTGTACTTTTACTGAACAAATATACTGTGTTGATTTGAAGTATAGAGCAAAATCCTTTTCTCCAAATTATTTAAATGACCATTTTTCTAAAAAGGTATACAAATGTTCATGAACATCCTTTAAAAACATCATTACATTATCACTAGCATAAACTAAATGTGAATTCATGAGGTCATTTTCTTTAAAACTGGTAAACAAATGATCTTCTGCAATATTACATGATAATACATTTGTTTTGCACTCCTCACAATCACTGTCAGCTCTTACTCCTAATTTTCTCAAAACATAACCAGCTACATAGGCCAAAGCTTGTTTGTCATGTAAAACATCATCAAAATTATCTGATAAGCAAGAGTTCACATTAATAGAATCATCATTATCCTCTACATTTTCTGTTTCCAATATGTACACTGTAAAAATTGTTTAAGATTATTTATGGGAGTGCAGTTATCATTTTCACAATTACCTAACGAACTGACCGGTAAAGACATATTATTGACAATAACACTTTTTAATGCAGCTTTAAACTGAAAACATGTTGGATTAGTATTTGTTAAGCCATGTTGCCTCACACAACAAAAAATGTTCTCTACTGGGTCTTGGTTGAAAGCTCTAGTGTTCAAAAATTTAAACCCACATTCTTTAACATATTCCATACAAAAATCATTGACCTAATTGTTGTCTGCCAGCCAGTGATAAAACTACATGCTAGTTTTATCCTTTCCTCTTTTAAGGTTGATTAATTTCCATCTATTCATTTCTTCTAAAATAGTTTTCCACATCTCGATATGTGGAGAATCTGTGGTCAAGGCACATTTAAATTGCTTGCAGTCACTAGAAGCTTGCGCACTGTTAAGTGAATCAAAGAGTGTGTCTATCTTTTCAAGAAATTCTGCAGTGTAAATTGCCTCCGAAGGTAATGCCGCAAGCATAACATAAGTCTCGAGACACGCTGCAACTGTAGGACTCCGCTGTGCTGCAGCCACCTTTACTTTAATTTTAAAAAAATTGTCGTTGAAGTTAAAATGCTGCTTCTTCAATTTTGGTAGAGTTTTAAATTTCTATTGCTGATCTAATTGAAAAACCTTTTCAATATGTTCCATCTTGGCTTCTTTTTCAGCACTAAATTGAATTTTGTTTTCAATCAGAGCATTTCTGGTACACTTTAGAAGGTGGGGTACATCAAAAATTACTGAAATTGGTTGACAATTTACAAAAAATTGAAAAGGATTTGGGACAACACAATCCTGATCGCAATGCCTTCTGATTTGTTGATCCTAGATCACAAACAGTACACACAACTTACAGTCCAATCTCTTGCAATTTGCTTATAATATAAATAATTAGCACTTCTAGAGTTTCACTGGAAACTGTATTTGCAACAAAATAGTATGCAATAACTTCCTTCCAACTTTTACGGACACCTCTTACCATCAAAACAAGTGCATGATTTGCTTGCGTATTCATTCTTCCCAAATGCCCCAAATCTTCAAATCCACATATAATCTCTCTATTTGCCTCGTAATATAAACCTTTCTCTAAAGACATTTCATCAAATAACAAAGCGCCATATTTGTCATGATCATGCATTGCCTCAACCTCAACTTTCGTAATATTGAGGATACCAGAATTTAAGCCAGGCTCAAACGGAATTGCAGCCAAAATTGACTTAAGAAGCCTTACAGATGGCAGTAAAAAATAAACAGATAAATATCTGTACAAACGGGGACTTCTTTTACGCAGAGAAAGTGCAAAAACCTTATCCTCTAATGTCCATCGTCTTGCACTTGGGAGCTTTTCAGCATTTCTTAACTGGCTGTTAATGAAAGATTTATTAACACTGTTCAAATTTTCCTCAATAAATGCAAATTTATTACTTTCATACAATTCTTTTAAAATTTTGTATTTGTCTTTAACTTTCTCCAACATTGTTTTCAATTTTGTCATTTTGGCTGCAGTGTTTCTATGTATTTTGTACATTTTTTATTTTCTTGGTGTCAATTCGGCTCTTGAAACTCCAGTACCCAATACACCACTTTTCTTACTAAACGATGGTGAAGACGAAATGAATAGTCACATTCCGAAGGTGACACAAATGATTCATTGTTTGTTAACGTTATATTTGTTTCCTCAGCAAAACTAGTGCTACACATATCATCCGAAATCAGCCCTAAATGGTTCATTGTTTACAAGATGCCCGGGTCCAACACGAGGGGGTTGACAACACCTGAATTTTATATTCCAAGTTTAGCCCAGCCCATATCTCCGAATTTTCTTTAAATTACAAACTTAATGTTCCTTTTTTAAGCCACAAAACTAGCAAACACTATTTTCATTTGTTTAAACTGAAATCGTCTCTTTATTCTTGGAAGCATTAAGAGAGAAAGCCTTTCATTTGACCCACAACCCAAAGAGTAAATCATTAATCTCTGTCGGAGGTATACTACGACCATTTTACTTAAATGAAATTATTGGCACAATATGTATGTATTGTCCTCTACCCAGAGGTACTTAGTAACCCTATGTCCAGTTCCAAGTTCAAAGTAAACTTGGAACATCTTCAAACTGCTTTCCTGTAAAATTTAGTGAATGTGACAGTGTCCTATACATCCGGCACACAAAAATATCAACACAACCATTTCTCCCCTTTTTTCCTCATGAAGTGTAAAATAAATACAATATGCTGAACAATAGTGTTCTGAAATAAACGTTCTGTTTTTTTTTTTTTTCAGTATGACCTACATTTATCATTGTACATCAATTATTTTAGTGGCCAATGACATTAGCCATTGTTACAACTCCTACCTTATAAAATGTATCTTTTTAACAGAGGTAAGCAAATTTCTGAGGCAGCGAGCCCTGTTAAGAAGGATGTTTGCAAATTAATTGGCCTCTTTAAAAAAAATAGAAGTATACACATTAAATTTCAAATATTTTTCCAAGACGTTCGACTTCCTTTTTCTTTCTTTCTTCACACTTCTTGTTAGCAGACACACCTCTGACAGACAAATTTTTGTTTTCCATTGCTATCTATTGCAAGATTTCACTATTCATGAGACAATTTTCAATAATTACTTACAAACAGATGTACGCCCCTCAGCAACATGAAACCCAAACTTGATTGTAGTTTGAATCAGAAAACTAGTGTGATTGGGTGCTTTTGTTATCAAAGGCTGTGGTCGTCTGGGTAGTTCAATGGTTAGAGAAGCTGAGCCTAAACCGGAAGATTCGGGAGCGATTCCTTGTCTCGGTGACTAATTTTCTGAACAATTGCAGATTCGCTCGTATAACGGTTTGAGTATTCGGCTGTTGTGTCAAGTTCGCGGATTCAAACCCGATCGAAGCCGTGGATTTTTGAGGGCGAGAAAAATCGCTAGGAGGGAAGTAAAACCGACTAACCCATGTTGTTGATTTACTGCATGTAAAAAAAAAAAGCCTCAATCACAAAATAAGCCTTTGAGATAAATTCGAGTGGCGTGTTTCGTCGCCCGAGTAATACCTTCTTTCTCTGCTAGATGGTGAAAGGAGCGAAGCAAAAGTTGCGTGGTCGGACGGAAGAGCGGGCCTAATGGTCCGAGTCTTGCCACGCTATTGAATGGAGTGTTGTGAAAATTTAAAATAGTCATTCTATAATTTTATGGCTTGTACTACTAATTATAGACGGTCAAATTTGTATTTATATTACATTGCCTATTACAACGTTTCACAGACTGATCTTTTTGCGTCATATACAATTAAAATAATAACAAATTCATAGAAGACATAAGAATGAACAGAAATTCAGACTCGCCTCATCTTAATTTATATTACACCTATTTCGGTTGAAAATCAGCATTAATAATTTTTTAAATTTCATTAAGCTATGTAGAAATAAATAAGTTGCAATCAACATTAAATTTATTACATTTTATGAATGTTTCGGATTTAAATCAGACCTCTTTTCTACGGTCAAAAAGTTTTGGGTTTTGGAATTCAACAACGTACACCTTGGAGGTCTGAATAAGGAATCCTTTAAATTTGTAATTAAATTAGCCGTTTTACTCAGTACTAAGAATTTATTTTAGATTGAGGGGGCAACATTTTTTGACGTTATTGACTATTCTTGGGATCTAGGGTAATTTTAAAAAATGACAATACAATCATTCCAGTTAATTGAAAGCATTTACTGTGTTGAAATGCGTGTTGGGTGACGAAAACAATATGTTGATCTTCGACAATGAAGAAAATGCCATTTGATAACAAGTTTTGTAATTAATTACTTTTCATTGTATTTTATTTCAGGAATTTATTCTGATTAAGGGCGGATCTGGAAAATGCTCAGAGAGAATGAGAATTTGCCTTTTTATTTATTTATTTATTTTACGTCAAAAAAACAGTTAAAAACTGCGTATGACGTGCTATGGGGAAAAGTGAATTGTGTGCACATTTTCAAAATTCTGTGATCCCTACACTAAGTCATATACTACTTAAATTTTGAATTTTGAAAGGGAGAAAAAAAACAAAAACTCCCATGTAGTAAAATCATCCTTTTTGGCCTTTTTAAGGAAATGAGTAAATAAGTGGGATTGCGGAGTCGTAATACTGTCAATTGCCCCTATAAGAATTGTATAATAACAACAAAAATACCTTTGTTAGTGGCGAGATTGGGATGCCACAGGACTTGGTCTTCTCTCTTACATCTTGGATGAATATAAGTTTTTATAGAGTTGAAACATTTAGGAATAGTCAAAGTAGGTTTACGTCTGAAAGTGCAAACTGAGGGGTCATTTCGACTTACGCTTTAAGCGACTATCTACACCAAGAAAATTCTTAGTCCTGGCTGAGTATTGTTGCCTTGCCGATTATGTCGGGCAACGATATGTACGATTTAGGATTCATCTACTCGATCTGGATATTGCCAGAGATTTTGTTTCAATAAGGCTTCTCGCACTCGAATACAAATGACACTGCGTTCACGGCTCGACTGAAATGTGTCTCCTTCCCTCTGCGTCGCAGATCCGTCCTTGAGAACTGAGCACGAAGCCTGCCAGGAGACCAACTCCAGTGTGGGGGATGGAATTTGTAGCGTCCCCAGAGAGCGCAGGCGGAAGGGGTGGGGGAGAAAAAAGCGACGGTGAACCTTCGAAGGCATTTTCGGCCAATGGCCACCTAGTTCCTTTCAGAGATACAGCGAGTAGCGCATCCGCCGCCATTTAACTGCCTCTCGCCCGATAGCCCCGCCTGGGAGGGAAGGTACAACTTGTGACATGGAGAGGTTTCAGAATATTAATATTGGTTTCGGGTAGACGCACTCTTCTCACTACAAATGACACCACACAGTTCAAATTCTCCCGGCAGCTGGATATGAAATGGCGGGATCGGTGACTCGATGGAATACGCTACTCTTTGAATGTGGGGACCCTAGTTCGTGTCAAGTCAACGTCATCTCCATTTCCGTACACTAAACTGTAGATAGCGTTCGTTGAAGTACGCGTCGTTATTGATTGAAAAAAGATATTCGTTCGCCTTGTGAAGTTGTTTCGTCGCTTAGCTATAGGCGTTGAGCGTGCATTCGCCCATTCTGCCTCAAACACCGGAGTTGAGTCTCCTTACAGACTTCGTGGCACTAAACAACAAAAGATTTTGGGTCGAAACTGATTTTATCATGTCCTGAAGTGTTTTGTTTGCAAGTTTATCAAGCTGTTTATCAAATAATTGTAGTTCTTAAGATTTTTGTGTATCCCCTGGAAAGTAAAGATGTATCACGAACACAATTGTACAGTGATAACTGATGTTTAGCAGTTCCGATTTTTTCATATTTAACTCCTTTAATTCATTTCAATAATTGCGAAGTGGCGTAACGTATTGAGGGATGATGTATAAGTCATTTAATTGTTGTATGCAGTTGTTTTGTTGATTTTTTTATTACTTTGTCTGAATCCATTATATCTGCAAATTCATTTTACTCGTTGTGTAAATATATAGGTGAACGGTGTACTCCTGTAATACGAGAAAGAGAGACGTGTTAGCCAAGTAACATTTCCAATTCTATATCCATCACAGGTACAATTTATAAGATCCGATGTATTTTTCTTACAGTAAATTGAGTGCTGTATTTTTAGATTTTTTGAATTAAGGATGATATTCAAATTGGGCTAGCGATTTCTCAAGAAACGTCTCTTCTACGCATTTACAGGAGTGTACCCATGTGTGAAATGATATTGTTCAATTATAAATTTTTCCATGTCCGTTGGAACTTCGTTACTTGGTCAACATCCTCTGGGGCGTGGTGGTTGAGGATGACTTGATTCTAAGGAAATGCCCGGTGAGTGGGGCGTGTGCATGTACTCTCGTGTGAACTGAATCTTGATTTACACTGCCTGACAAAAACGTGATGCTCTTAGGACGAGTGGTTCAGTATTATCCCATTTCGGTATCCATGCAAACTTTTGAGGCGTGAGTAAGTGGTTAGATTCACACGGATTTGTAATGTGAAGAACGCCCACCAGAGTGCATTCGCGATGTCTGCCCTGTTGCGCAATTACCAGTCAACTGCTGTAAATCAGACAGTGATGAGCGACGTTTACGAATGCCCAGCAGGCGCATTTGACAGCCCGTCCACCTATGGACTGCATTTTACAGCGGCCCAGGACATCATGACCCTGGTTGGTCGTATCGTGCAATTGGGCCATTCTGATGACACAGTGGGTACTAAGGCGCGTCGTGCAGGTTCGAGTCGAGCAAGAACCACCACCCCGAGTGAGGGCCCACGTGTGCTGCGCCAAGCTGTGTGGAATGCCATGGCGTCCGCACCGCCATCTGTGAACATGTGCTGGCGGCTGTACGACATTCTGAGAGTTCCCGCTCAAGGGCTCGGCGATTTGCTTCCGCCAGATTGGGGTCTCACCGGCGCACGCGCCGGTGGCCTGAACAGCGCTGGCGCCGTTTGGATGGGAGGCGTGGCCGGGAGGAAAGGGCAGAGGAAGAAAGGCGTCGCATCATGTTCAGAGAGGAGTCCCGCTTCGCCACAACCTCCGACGGCCATCGCGTTCGCGCATGGCGGCTGAAGGGGAGAAGGCACATCCTACCCATATTATGGAGAGACAGAGGTGTTATGAGCTCATTTCCTATGGCTTGTATACCTTTAATAGTGCTTCGGCAGACATTGACGACACAGTGGTACGCCACAGACTTGCTGCGGCAGCACGTCATACCCATTATGGCACAGCACGGGCAGTGTTCCAACAAACATTAGAACGCCCACACACGGCATATGCCTATGGACTTCCTCGAGCATGTTGAGGTCCTCCCGTGGCCAGCAAGATCCCTGGACGTCTCCATCATGGAACGCGTTTGGGATGACATTGGAAGAGGACTCCGTCGCGATATCATATTGCAGAATCTGGAGCTGCCACAACTGTGGATGAACCTGCCTCAAGAGAGGTTCCAAAGGCTGTTTGACGCCATTCCGAGGTGCGACGCCCGTCTGACTTGGCGCAAACTTTCCACCTGAAACTGCCGGCGGCTTTCTCTCTTTCATCCCATGTTCTCATCAGTTCAATAAATACACGTGTTCTTTATGCATGTGCAGTTTATTTCACTTTTGACCATTCCTTCTGGGTGTAACACAGTTTTTGTCAGGCAGTGCATTTTCGGTGCGTGAAGATTTGAATTTTGACTAGCAATTTATTTTGGGACAAAAAATATAGTATTGTTTTGTAAATAAATAAATGTATGTAAGTAAAAAAATGTGAATCCCATAAATGGCATCGGTTTTTCTTTACCCCAAACAAAATTTCATGTCTTGTTCTAAATTGTTATAACCTCTAAATTCAGAGTGTGCCTAGCACTTGTGATCGTTAGTTGTTTCTTATGAAGTTTTAAATGAAAATGTTGGTTACATTTATTTGCCTGTGTTGGTTTTTGGTGTGGCAATGGCCACTAACTTGTGTATATTACTGAATAAGTTATGTTTTTTGAGATGTTTGTAATGTAAATGCATAGTAAATAATGTTGATAATGTAAATGCATAGTAAATAATTTGTTCCTGTGAAACTGGCTCCCCATCCCATCCACAACGTCTCTTCATTCGTTCATTAGTTTATATAATTTTGAATAAAGATTATGATTTATCATAATTCATCTATCATGCCATTCTGGATCAAAAACTGAACTGGAACGATTAGCAATGTAAATAGCCATACAGAATATATACAAAAAAGTTTGTTTAACTATTACAACATGGATTAGATGTAAGGTAAGTGGTGCTCCAGTTCTCATATTGCAACTACCAGTTTCGCCTGCATGGAATGAAACTAGTGGTGCTGAAACATCACGTTCTCTCGCTTTTAGTAATAGTTTTGTAATACTATTTATACCACAATTTCTCTCCGAATCAATCCATCTAACGTTTTTGTAAACCTCATTACAAATCGTAGAACGTTCGGTGCGAAAACTGAATATTTTTCAAGCAAATATCAATATTAATTTGACAAATTCAGATGCCGAGTCGGGACGCGGACTGCCGTTTCATTCTGATATTCCCCGAAAGCTAGCAAATTTTTTCATATATTTCTGATAGGTTTTAAATAATTTCTTAAAGATTCATTTTTAAATGTATAACAAAATGTCGAATGTAAGAAACGAACAAAGAAATGTAAAATACACAAATTCTAACACAGTATCAAACTACCTGACACATTTCCGTTCACGAAACGTAGGATTTTCGGTGCAAGCGACTAAGTTTGACGCCAAAATTACACAAAAAATATTCATATTTTCCAAAAATTCAACATAACCTTATTTAAAGATGATTTTGATGAATAAATACGTTTCATTGAGAAAAAATGTATCTTCATTATTGTAGTAGAATGACGCCGAAAATTATGTTTTCAATTTTGGAAAACCTGGATTTTCAAATAACATGAGACCTACATCATTCTCATAATCCTCCAGACTATGCGCCAACAAAATTTCATAAAAAACGATCAAGCCGTTTTTTGAGAAAATTGTTTAAACAAATTAGAAATTGCTTATATTTCACGCAAAAATACTAAAGTTTTCGAAAAATTGTACATGACCTTATTAAGGGAAACATTTTTATATTTAATATTTTAGTTGTAGAAAGATGCGGAATTTTTTATTTGCAATTTGCCAAAAATAGATTTTTTGACGAAAACGAGACCAGCACCATTCTCTTAAACATAGTGTGCACTTCCAGCAAAATTTAATAAAAACGATGGAGCCATTTTTTATTTTGAAAATGCCGGTAGATTTCCTGTAAAATATCCTCAAAATTAAAAAGTTTCAAATTCCAGGGGCCACGATAACAGCCTGATCGATTGGGTCATATTTGGTTTTAGTGGAAATCGGTTTAACCGCTAGCATTGTTCACAAACAGACGGAGATATGTTTTGCCGTCAATCGACTTTACGATATCACCGTGTGTTACATGGTTTCTGGCTACACCACGCGTTAGAGGAATTTTTTAAATTTACCACCTTGATTTATCCATTTTTTCGTTGCCAGGACACTAATAAATTTTCTTCTGACGGAAATTCGCCGTCTTTTTGCGCAGTAATACAAAACTTTCTACCCCGGAAGGGGTAGCGAGAAAGTTAAAAATCTTCTAACAGCTGAAGCCGTGATTTGAGAGTTCTTCATACAGAAAAATGATTTGATGGCAAAACATCTATCGTAAAATGAAAAGTGGTGGTAGGTAGTTGGATGCTACGTTAGAATTGTGATATTCATATTTATTTGTTCGTTTCTTCTTCAAACTTTAGTGGATTTAAAATTAATCTTTTAAAAATTATTTAAAACATTTTTTTAAAAAAATGCATCCTTTAATTGAGTGAAATGTAAGAACCAAAATGATTTTCCTTTGCTTAATAAGATGTGGGAATGAAAAGAAATGCATGTAAATCAGAATAATTTTTATGAATATAAAAATATTCGATTATTGTATTTTTCTCTCCATTTTAGTTTTCTTGCCAGCAGTATCAACAATGCTAATTGGCAAAAATTTTAGGTTTTCACGGTTTCCATGAGGCTAAGAAGGTAATTGGGTTGAATGGGTAAGTGATGCTGAGAAGTAAAGGGATTTGAATCGGTCTTTTGGACATGTATGTGATGTTGGAGAACACGATTCTCTCTCAGATGACTAAGAAACAAGTTGATAAGTTGCGAATATAATCTTTAAAAATCCAAAAATGTAATCTATAGACGAATAGCAATTTTGTATCTGAAGCTGAAATACGGATTTTACACACTATAAAAGAACTTCCTGTAATATGGATTGTGGGTATTGGAATGAGTCATCTGACTTCAAAAGTGTCATAACAGGTAAATTTATTTGTTTTAAAAAATAAGTGACGAGAATGGAAAACAAAAGAACCACTGTCGTGATATATAAAATGGCTTTGGGAATAAAGAAGTGTTGTAGATCTATTACGGGAAGAACAAAACCTTGAGGCAATATTTTTTTTGAAATGTTGACACGCGTAGAGAGATTTGAGTAGAGCAATCAAAATTGGAGAATCAAATACATAAGCAGAAAGAAACAATGTACTTAGGGACACCTTATACAAAGTCGGTTAAAAGCCAACAGCGGACAAAAAGTGAACAGGTGGGCGCAGAATAGCGTAGATGAGTCATTGAATAATCTACACAAAGAAGACAGTTGAAGGCGATGTTGTGATAGAGGGCAGAGGTAAGATATATTCATTAAGGCTGGATGTTGTATACAAGAGTGTTAAAAAATTTTGAATTTAAAGTACTAAAAGTAATTTGTTGTGACGAAGTATTAGGAATTAGGTTCAACCGTTGTAAAGTGTACACGGAGACAGTAATATGAATTTTTAGTGATATTAATACACAATTTAAATTACAACTTCATTTTCGTACGTTAACCAGGTGTGAAATGATAGATAATGAAAATGCCCTGTACTTGATGTATGAAGTTGTATTTAGGATCAAAGGAATCGCAGTTAGTACCCAAAATATGCACGTCTTACTGGGGAAATGGACTCCACTAATTCCTAGAGAATGTAATTTACATCCAATAAAGTTGTGTGAAAATAAACGTGGGAATCATTTTTTTAGTGATATTAGTTACTTTTAGTACTGAAATTAGAAACTGGCACAGGACCAGAGAAGGTAAGATGGCGGCGAGGGAGAAGCATCGGCCAAGCATGCACACCAGCGCTGGATGAGGTAAGTGAGAAGACGTATTGTTAATGGTAGGAACCAGAAGTTGTGTAACATAACATGAGAACTTGAAGGAAATTCAAGGAAAAGAATTGGAAGCAGTCTGTGCATTGTATGTAAACTAGTGGTGCTAAAACTGCACGAACTTTCTCGCCTTTAGCAATGGTTGTGTAATACTTTTTATACCACAATTTCTCACCGAATTAACACATCTATCACTTTTTCTAAAACCCATTACAAGGTTGGTCAAAGTACTTTAAATTTAGTATTAAAATACTTCATAAATAATTATTTGAATGCATACGCAAAATACATTAGGGCTTGATGTGCTAAATACATACGTATTTAAAAAAATAAATGCTCAAAATACAGTCGATATATAATAAATGTGTGTTGTATACATTTTTGCAAGAATGTATTGTGATTGTTAATTACAATGACTTAGTCATCGAGTCTTACAAATTTCTGAACAATAACTTTTGTAATGTATTGTAACAATATGAATAAAATACAAAAGCATATATTATATAAACATTTTCAAATATAAATGATGTTGAAAAATATGTCTAACACAAAATGAAATTTTCTTTTAAAGCGACTGATTTTTCATACAAATCATCAGACAATAAACCCCAGACAGACGGCGAAAGACAGATCATAAGCGGCAGTGACTTTTCGATTTCTGTGCTTTTCCCCTCGGAAACTCCTGTCGGTCAGGTCCACGGCTCGCAGATCGCGCCCTTTGGGCTGGGGATGAGCGGGCAAACGAAAGTTCTGTTTCTGGGTTGGCTCCAGTTAGCTCTAGAAATAAAACTGAAAGGGAACATGTAGAGGGAAGTCTGACTGCTTTGTCGATTTATTAACCACAACGAAACAATTATTTAATTAAAGCCACCTCAGAGAGAAATTAGAAGGATATCTTCTGGAACATTGTTATATATCAGGTCTAAGATAGGTCATGACCATTAAAAAGTTTGTATCATTAATTTTATTTTTATTTAATTCACTGTTTATTTTTATTTATTACATTTCTTCTTTAATTAGTAATTAAGTCGATACTTCTCTTAATTTACAAGGTAATTCCGTTCATAAAATGTCCACTTATTCTGTTTTGTACCCAGGATATTGTATTTACTAATGTAATAACATGTAAAATCGTGTCTCTAAACAAAACATTGTAAACTCCTTGTATATTGGTATGATAAGGTATCATAAGTTGCTACTAGATAGCACCCTGGTAACAGCTATAGTACATTCTTTCATTCCTAGTTAAGAGAGCAATGTAATATACCATTAATACCGTAACTTGCGCTTTTTCTGACATTAATTTATTTTGTTACCGCTCAGACGAAATATTCCCGCGTAGGGATATTTTGCTTGGAAAACTATATAAAGGATGTGAAAACTAAGCAATTTTGCTAGTTGATCTTGGTTATTCTAACCACTTTAGGCCACTCTCTATGTAAATAGAAAAAATAATGCAAGATCCAAAGTACTATCTCCGTTTATTGACGTTTCCTTCTATTGAGAAAATTTTTCAACTGATAGAATAACCACGAGCACTGCCCGGCATTCTCCTTTCGCCATACTGTATATTTTGAATATTTGTTGTAATATTTTCAAGGTGTTTTTCAGTTCATAGTACAAGTAATTTATATACAGGATCAATACAATTGATGTATTCAAAATGGTACCAATATTGTAAATAACTTGAAATAATTCAACTTCAATTTTAAAGCTTCGAAGGTCGGGGCAATGGATTCGCTCATTGTTAATCGACTATTTTTTATTATTGAATGTTAACTCTTCTACTTCTTGTTTATGTATCAGCTCTAATCTCTTTATTTCTTGCAGCATTATTTTTTCTTGGGCAGCTGCTACAAGTTGGCAGCTGCACCACATACACGTTTTTTAATGGCTTTTGTGAAAATTGTTGAAGATTCTTAAAGTTCCAGTTGCTGGAAATTTTGTTATCAGCCTGCCGTGTAAAAGGACGCGACGCCCGTACTGACCTTTTCAGTGGTCTCCTTGAGGCGTCTTGGGTCCCGCAGCAAACCGCGGAATCGCTGTGTTTGCTGGGCCTTGCTGCATTTACGGCGTATGGCCGTCACTTTGAGGGGTGCGGACCGCCCTCATTATTTCAGAGCTGAATTATTTGGTATGGTTCATCGGCGCATTTATCATTAGCAAGGTGAACAAGTACTTTAACATTACCAAAAATTGCTGGAAATATCCAGTTTCGAAGTTAAAGAGCGAAATTCACGATTATTTAAGAACTTTATTGGCACTAATTATTTTGCATGACTGAGTGGTTTGAATTCAAAGTCGATGTGACGAGGAGTTAAGAACACTTTCATATTTGAATTTTTAGAATATTTGAATATTAAGATATTCTGTCTTTTCAGCTCCTGAAGTGGTAGTGCTGCCTCAACTTCTGTCTGTTCTGTATAATTATTTTTCAACAGGATTTTGGCCTGATTATCCATGTAAAACTTAAACAAATTTTGTAAAAGGGCTTTTCCCCTTGTTGTTGAATAAAAATTATCACTGGATTTGCTTTGACTTATTTTATGCATAACGTTCATTATTGTGATCTATAAGAGTCTCCTTTTCCCCTATTTTTTCTAGATTTTCCTTCTATTTGTTCCGATCAGAAGTTGATGTTGGCTACGTTTATACTATTTTGTTAATTGTTGCGTTTAGTAACTAAATGTGCCCATGACTTCCATCAAAAATCGTTGATTATTTCTATGTTAATAACACGCATGCAATTAAAATTCCACCGTGCAATTAAAAATAACACACCAATCAAAATTCAGAAAAGGAACCAAATCGTATAATTAAGAAACTAGAACACAGACGTAGCCAAGGTATTTACAGTCGCCCATGAAACCTAAACAAAAATATGCATCACATATTGCGTACCTACAACAACTACATATAAACAACGAATGAATTAGGGTCGTTTAGTTAGCTGACTTATGAAACAACATAAAATATTTAAGGTGAATAAATTCAGTGTGTTATGTGCAAACATTCGGTTTTAGGATTACGAATGTAAAGATTGTAAATGTCAGTTGTGTTTACCAGTTCTAAAAATTACGCTGTAGCAAAACTGTCACATGTGACTAGTTTTTTCCCTAATATTTATACGTGTTGTATTCTCTCTCATACCCGTCTTTAGTCCACGTGGGAAGTATGATTTTCTTGACTTTGTCAACTTCCAATATTTTATCCGCAATATGTTCAGTATTATACCTTTCGTTTGCAAATATTTCGTGGAAACAAAAACGATGCAATGCCCACGAAAATAGATCTTTTTCAGAAGCGATACTGCATCATGAAATGCATGTCTCCGGTGGAAAAGATGTCCTTGAATTTCTTAAAATTTGAATTATTCGTAAATGGAAACGAAAAAATATTGAACGTAACCTGTGTATAAAGGGGAATAATTCCCAGTGGACTTGCGTAAAATTATTTTGATTAAAATTACTTTTCCTAGTTTTTTACTAATCAACTGTGCACATACTCTTTAAACATTTTACATTTTTGCTAATTATGGGCAGTTTTTATCAATCATTATATAAATTACAAAAATATAATTAACTTTGTAAATATGTAAATATCTCAATTCTTTAAATATAAATTTTTAACGCTCCGCAGGTCGGAGCAGTAAAAACATAGATTCGATCATTGATTCATGATGTTTATTACATAATTATTGCATGTTCTCCTAGCTACTTATTTGTCAGCTCTAAACATTATTATTACGCATGTGCAGAGCATTTACTACAGTTAACATAAAATTATGTATGGACTACCTGCTGAAGGAATAACGATACACAGTTTGTAATGCTGTTGAACGATAAATCTCTTTTCAAAGCTTTCATCTCACTTTAACGCGCTTTCATTAAAAAGAGAAATTAAACATTTCACGAAAAAGTAATACTGGATCACACAAGGAATTATAACATCGTAAAAACAAACGTACGCCAGCACTTTATTTCTAAACATCATAACGTATCACCTGGTTTCACGTCTACTTCCGAGAATATAAAAGATTTTACGGAAATAATAGTCAGGTAAAACAATGAGACGAACGGTAGAGCAAACTAAAGCAATGGGGAAGACAAAAATACGTCATCACGACATTGTAGAGAAGGTTTTAAAGGATAATGAAAGAGAAAAAGAACCAGAAAAAGTTGCGAATCTCTTTCAACCAACACTTTTCTAGAATTGCGTTGACTCTCACGAAGGGGCTAAACCACAAAATTCAACATCATATGCTTATCAAAATTTCGACACGATTTTTATTTACGAAACTTCTTCCATCGATATCTCAAAATAGTCAGTAACTAAAAATAAATATTCATCTGGTTTAGATGAATTTCCGGATTGTTTATTAAAACGTGTGCACCTGCCATTATATTAACCCATTAACTCACATTTTCAATTTTTCAGTACAGGAATATTTTCAGAAATCTTTCAAACAGCAAAATTAAAGCTTTTTTAAAAAAGGAACAAAATGAAATTCAAAATTACCGCCAATTTCTTAGTCAGTTTTCTCAAAATATTAGAGCGGCTTTTCTATACGCGAATGGAAACATTTCTCAGGAAAACGAAGCGTTTTCAGACTCTCAATATGGTTTTAGTAAATCAAAATCTACGGAAACTTTTTTCTTTATAAAGATGTTGCTTCAGTAATGGATCAAGGTGAAATACCTATTGGGATATTTTTAGACTTTCTTAAAAGCTTTCAATGTTATTAACTATAACATCGCTCTCAAAATTACTCTCTTATGGTATTGCCCTAGATTGACAACTGTATCTTAAACATCGATCTCAACGAGTAGAAACACTCGTACTGGCACGAAAGTACATTATTTACTTATCTTCAATTCTTTGCCAATTGAACATGGGGTCCCATAAGGTTCGATCTTAGGTCCTATCCTCTTTCTGTTGTACGTAAACGATATGCCCTCATATATTAATAGTGGAAGAATAGTTTGCTTGCCGATGACACGAATGTTCTTTGCAAAAAAGTAACAATAAATAGTACAATTTCAGAAGTTTCAAATTGGTTTTGTAATAAATTAATAGTAAACGAAGGAAAACTGTCTCAATGCACTTGCGTTTCAAATCGGCAATCGTATGCCCATTGAAAATGAACACAGGCTAACTGATGTTAAGGTAACAATTTCTAGGCTCTCAGTTCAATAAACTTCAAATGGAATGTACATAAAATAGAATAAAAAACACTAAATTAAGCTCATTATGTTATGCATTCAGAATTCTGTCAACCTTCATGCAGCTCGTTGCGTGTATTTTGCAAATGTAGATTCCCGCCTGAGATGTGGCACAATATTCTGGGGAAGCTCATCCTGTAGTGCCCAGATATTGACTGCAAAAGAAAATTATCCGAATAATGCAAAATCCCATCCAGTGCTTCCTTTTCATTGAGCTTGGAATCTTACCATTGCCATGCCTATTTATTTATGAGTCTGTAGTATTTGTCAAAACTGACTTACTTAACGGTGGGAACTTACTTTTATGTAATACTGATATTTATAGTTCCAACACTCGACGTAGAAATCATGTTCATTAAGTGTTGTATCAACAGCTCACTGGCAAGAAATCCATACATGTACGTTACTTTACAACGCATTGCCAGATGAAATTAAATAATTGAAATTGGTGTCATTACATTTAAGTAAAATATTTTCTGCTGCAAAACTGTTTCTATACAGTTAGACTATACTGATCGACAAAAAGAAAAATGTTTACTTTAACCAAGATATAGTATAATGAATTAGTTTACATTTGCATTGTATAATTTTTTAAAAAGACTTAAATGCCCGTAAGAAGTAATGTATTTAGCTTCCGGGCCAATAACTTCATCTCGATCGGTTTTTGGTCCAGTTTCTTGATCCATTGAGCAAATGCTGAGATGGCCCTTGATTTGTTTCTGACGTAAATGTAGCTTCTTACCATGCGCACATTTTATTGAGCTTCTCTTTTGCTGTAGTGTTAAGGTGAGTTTCTACTTGTTAATAATACAGAAAAAGAATCTGTTCGTTCGTTTACCGTTAAAAATAAATTTTCTGGCAGTTCGGCAACGAAATATCTAGTTTTTGAAATGTTAATTTCTCGCTTTTAAATTACTATTGTTATTAATACTACTACTATTATTATTATTTTCTTTAATATCAACCATTAATAGAAGTTAGATTGTTGAAGGACCTTGAAACGCAAGAATGCGTGCGCAGATGATTTTCTCCCCGATACGTCATGTACAGAGTTTTACGGTTTTGAATAAATAAATATGCTTTCAGCACAATATTTTGGCATTGTTGCACTCTGCCTCACAATTACCCGCCTATTTCATTGATCTTTTTCTACATTGTTGCATATTCATTTTCCCAGATTTTTCTGGCTCTTGATTTTGCGCCGTGACTGCTCAGCAGAAATTGCGGAAAACGCCGAGGAGCCCGGTATCTCCAGGTTCTTAAACACGTCTTTGTGGGCCTGATTGATAAGTCCGCTGGATCTTGCTGTACTTAAGGCATTGTGACACTGTGACATTGGAGTGAACTGCTATTGGCCACTGAAATCTACTCTGCTGTATTATTTATTGGTGTAGCTCTCAGGTTTCCATTTATAGCAAACAAGTCTATTTCATGCTAATTAAACTGGCATTACAGGATTTTTCTGGTTTATGATGAAAACCGTGTGCAATCTTGGAGCTATTTACATTCGAGTTATTATTCAATTTACTACGAGGTACTGAAAACTGGCATTCATACATAATATTGGTTTTGTGGTGAGTTGTGGTTGACATTTAAATAATTGAAATGGTTGAAGGCGTTGTCATTGTCAACAACACTATTTCATTAAGAGCAGCTTTCAATGGCTTAGCCATCATTATTGAAATAAATGGTATTGTTGACAGTGACAACGCCTTCAATCATTTCAATTAATACATAATTCCTATTCACAGTTTTGTACGTTTCTTAGGATAAGAACTTCAGCAACATTGTTTATTATTAGTAAAGACGTGTCTCTCCTTTTTCAGCCTCTTAAAACGAAAATACTGCTTAACCTCTTTATTTCTACGTAATGCTGTATAATTTTTCTAACATGTTTATTGTAAAGAGGCCTTGTGCCTGGCAAGTTTGTTCCATTTAAACACTTCTGTTTAGAAGGGTTTTCACTCGTCTTTTTATTTTAATAATAACGGTTATAATCCGTGGATCTACTTGAGTTATCATCAGTATGGCTCTATCTATTGCGTGAAACGGGAATAACCTTCCCCTGTGCTTTTTCACTTTCCTTTCATTTTGTCTGATTAGAAGTTGATGCCCTATTGGGCCCTCAGTTCAATTAATTAATTAATTGTACTGGCATCTATAGTTGCTTTATTTAATTGATGGACGTATTGGTCTTCTGTTCTTGAAATGCAACAGAAGAGCCTGCACGTATGTTGGCAGTGCCCAATGTATGGAGGAAATACGTCCCATAAAGGGCAACTGGTTGACCTAGGAAAAAATAAATCATTTGATTACTTAGTGTTTCCCACCGCTTCAGCTCTTGTCAGTGGTCTCGTAAGTGTAGTTAATGATGCATTGCGGGAGGTGACCGTCTACCGCCCCCGTGTGAGATCCACGGCTATATATATATATATATATATATATATATATATATATATATATATATATATATAAATATATGTGCGTCACGTGACTTTCGCACCTCCTGCAATTTTTGGACGGTTGAAATTCAGGGGCGTAGCGTGGATTTTTTAATAGAGGAAGCGGCATATTCTGTTTTCAACCTACGTCGTTCACGGGTGATTCGAGGAAATATGTAGATAAAAGTACTTTTATTAATGGAATCTTTTAATGAATATTTCGTGATTAAAGTGATTTATTCAGTATTGTTAATAGAAAATAAAATAGGATAGAATAGATTTGAAAAAATCTTCTATCTGTACTTGGAAATGTGTTACGTTTTACTCGTCGATAAAGACACCTAAGAAATATTTCTCTCACGAATAGAACGATGACATTTGAAGAGATGTCATCCGAATCTAATGATCTGTTTTGCAAAACATTATTTATCAAATAAACATAGGTTCTCCTCATGCTGTACTAGAAAATTTCACCGGCATATTGCCATCATATTGCAGTGAGTCCTGCCACGAACAATCTGAAACTCTCAGTGCTAATTTTCACAAGAGTAGGTTCTTTGATTATTCTTATTACAAGGTAGTTTCCTCAAGAACGTCTTTATATTTGATGAGAAAGTCCTTGTAACTGTGAAACTCCTGTGTGACTGTCAATTTTAATCATCTTAACCAACAAAATATCCCTAAATAATGACTCAGGAGCATGTTGCCCTTTTATATGCATTTCTTTAACGTTTCTAAATTTAACGGAGTCATATTGGAAGAATTCATAAGGAAAAATCAGTGATGATAAGTATTAACTTTTATTTTAAAACAATTACATTTTAAAGTGTAGCTGTCGTCTTGGTTTTCGTGCATACATCAATTACATCGTCGAAAAACGATGGCCTTGCTACTACTAAGTGTCTAAAAAGCACTGATATTTAGTAAGGACAAGCTGGAGTCTTTCATCACTTTGTGAATTTCAAGATAATTTTAGTACTTCCGGAGCAGAAAATGATCTCTCCGCCGACGCACTCTAGCAGGTATATGGTCAGAATCAGAGCGGCTGAATAAGGTTTGGGGAAAGACATTCTAGTTCATGATGCTTGATATAATCATTTAATTTACTGACACTCATGTGGAACTCATAATCAAAATATATGGCAGTGAGCCTACTTCAGTCGTGCAGAGTCAAAATGTTTCCCATAAACGTCCATTAGACAACTGAAAGTTTCATTGGGGAATGTCGACTGATACTAATAGCAATCAGGGTTGGCGAAGGCTTAGGAATTTGTGTTTGACGTACCAGAAAATCTATCGGATACACGATATTAAGTTGTCTATAACTCTAAACAATCTCTTTGCACACGTCCTTCTCATTTGCATTTTCACTCTGGCTCGCTTGATGCACTGAAATTCACCTCTTTCTCGGTTGCAACTTTCCCAAAAACAAAGTGTCTCGAAACAGTTTGATATTTCCCAAAATCTTCATCTTTTCCATGCAATACATGATGTCACTGGTCTTATTTGTAAAATTTTAAATAGCAGTCAGAATGAGGAAAATAGATGAAAATAAATTTAGGAAAAATTGAACTCAAAGTCTTCAAAAGATTAAAATGGCCACGAGCAGAGCAATACAGCTCTAAAGGTCCCAGTCACTTGAATTTCACAATCGAAGATAATAATCTTCTGCAGATCAGTGGTATGATTTTTTACAGTTTGTACAAGTCTGCTGGTAAAATTCCAACGCGTTGGTGCAGCTGATGGCAATCGCTTTTTCACCACAGTGTCCAAAGCTTCAATCCGCCTAGTAGATTTAGAAAAGAATGCCCCTAATCCTGACAAAGAGGCGAAAATATTCGCACTTCCTTAATACAGCAAGCAGATTGTCCTAAGACTAAATTAATGGGGCATAAAATGCACAAAGATTGTTTCTTTACAAATTTTCTTTAATTTGGCCTGAAGTCCAGCATGTTCCCCTGCCATAACAGCTGCGTCGTCATATGTTTCCAGGCTTATTTTTTGTTTCGCACTTGCACAAAAGTAATAACGCCTTTGCATGTTCTAACAACCAGATGTGGATCTGTCTTTGCTGCAGCCAGTGAAATGTGCGAATCTTTCTTGAACGCCATTCTCGAAACATACCGCAACGCGCGTGAGTTGCGACTTCATGGTCATCAATCGTTTCATCAAATATTAATGCCACAAATTGAGCCTCATAAATCTCCTTTTCAATTTCTCTGTCCATAACTTCCGCAACTGTCGCGATTACATGGTTCTGGACGTCAGGAGATGTTCTAATGAAACACGTTGTTGCTCTCTTGGATAAGAGCCAAGAGTTCAGGATTATAATTACCCAAAATTTAAGAATTTCAAATGTAGTTGCTCTGATTATGAGACTCAACAGTTTCATTATGTCCGCGAAACGCTAATCCCAGTTTTCCTAAAAGACAAACCACTTGATAATATGAGTCAACATTCCTCTGTTCTTTTAACTTCTTTCGTTGTGACGTTGTACAGACAACTGAAACTGCCTAGTGAGACTGCATTCAATTCTTTGTTTTCCAAACACTTGAAATTTTTAGATAGGATGGTGAAACTGAAGTTTGGGCGGCGAGTTTGTGCTTGTGAATATTGTGAAGATTACTGAATCCTCCTTGGTGTCCATACTGATTTCTCCCTAGAAAAACAATTAATATGCCAACAGAATAATTTATTTGTATTTCTTGCACCCACTTATCCACGGAACATTCTCATATTTGTGTTCGAAATGTCGTATGAAATTCTTTTCCTTTCGAACGACACTAATACGAAGTTCTGGTGAGGCTTTCCAGTCGCAATAATTTTTTATTTTTCCTCAAAAGAAAGAGTTGAAAATGCATTTTGTTTTAAATATTCAATTGCACATCCACACAACGGAGACGCCGATGCTCCATCACCACCGTTCGAACTCACGGCGCGGGGTGCAGCCAGCCCTTCCATAATGCTCTGAAGTTGCCCGCAGCGTCCGTCTGCCTACAGTAATCTATGCAAGGAACATGTCTGAACAGTCACGAGGAATCTCCAAAATTTTAAAATAAAATGAAGTTGTCTATGAACACTGAAACTTACACGTGCCTGGATGCTTGGTTCACGCGATTCACAGTTAAGTAGTCGCGTTTCAATCACAGACCTTGACAGAAACACACTTTCCTTCCGAGTTCCTATGCTGCGCTAACCGTAGCCTCGCACAGGGTACATAAATTTGGGCGCCGTCCGCCGTATTCGAACTATGAAAGCCCGATGACAACTCTCTGGCGAGGAATATACGAAGAAGCGCGGGAAATACAAAGACCATGTATGAGCGGCAAATAGAAACTACAGAAATACCAACATTTCATCGAGTTTGATAAGTGGACTAATGCAGTTAAAACATAAAATGTGTAATGGAAATTTGTAAGGGAAGCGCCGCTTCCAGCGCGTCTATGGACGCTACGCCCCTGTTGAAATTGTTGCAATGCACTTTTCACAGATGTGCATGAGGGAATGTGACAAGTTTTATACATATATTCATTTCCATTTTATCACTTACATTATACGAGATATTGAGGTAACTTTTTCTTTTTTTGCAAATGAAACTTTACTTATTACTTTCTCGTATACGAACGTATATATGAATTATATACATACGTAGTATAGAGAAAGTTATGTAATGCAGCGCGAAAAAACAGCGGATTTTCGGCGGAAAACATTCATTGAAGGGCCCTGACAACGTAAAAGTGCATAAAACCATTACTAAATTAAGAGAAAATTCCTAACACCTGTGTTGGAATATTCTGTTTTTAGGTCCTGATGGCAAAAAACAAATTAAATAACCAAACGTCCGTCCGTCTGTGAACACGACTAGTGCTTAAACCCGCGTAGCGTTTTTTCCCAATTGAAGAAACCCCTGTCCATGTGGCTCTAGCTAGTACTGACATTTTGAAAAACATTCTTTAAAATTTGGGGGTACTTTCCATGAAGACCTCCGGCATTTCAAAATTTTCTCAAAAACGGCTCCAATTTTTCTTTAAATTTTTGTAAGAATACAGTAAAATACACTTATAAAGATGGCACATCCGATTTTCACGGTTAACTCACATTTTTAGAAAATTGCAGTTTTGAATTTTATCCAAGCGACTTAAGATCTAAAATTAAAATAGAGATTTTCTTCATCCATAATTTGTTGTCTATACATAGTTCTTTCATTAAAGGTCATGTACATTCTTTTGAAAACTTTAGCAGTTTTCTCGAAATATGGCGTGCAATATTTGCAATTTTTTAAAAAAATAACAAACAACATTTTATCCATTTTCCTTCAAATTATTGGTAGGCTAATGAACTCCTATACGACATAATGTCATATACCTTTTTATTTTGTTTCTTCGAGTAACTATAAAAATGTATTTTATTTACTTCTTCACATCGGTATACTTATATTGAGGCGATTTCTTCACAATTATGTATATCTGAATACATGTGCTTTAAAAAAATAATAACTCTTGACGTTTTCCTAAAAAAATCAACAGTTTTTCGTTAAAATGAATTCGAATAATTGTATTTTCAGAAACGCTCAAACGCAGAAACGCTTAAAAAATGGCTCCAATTTTTTTCTTCAAAATTTTTGAACGGATAGTGCTAATTGCACTGTTTAATATGACATAAAGTTCATCTTGCTGAATTCTTTTGTTTTTTCATAAATTATGGAATTTTTTAAAAATTTCTCTCATGATGGTAATATGCATATTTCCTGCCATTTGTATAAATCATCGCATTTGTGAGTGGAAGTGTTTTAAATGAGGTTCTTCGAAAACTCAAAAAATGCTCATGAAATTTCCAGATATTTTCCATTTACATTAAGTTTTAACGCCATTTTTTTTAAAACGGCTGCAAATTTTTCGATGACATTTTTTATTTAAAGCGATATTTTATACTTCTTTAATATTCTTGACATAATATTTTGGTTGTAATAGTAGGCAAAAACTTGAGAAAATATGAAAAAAATGTACTTGGATGTAAATGTATAGATGGCAGCACGACAGAGAATGGATCAAGATCTTTTTATCAGAAGCTTTAATGAAGCGGAATTATAAATTCCAAGCATCATTGGCAGATTAATGTGTTTCATTAATTGATGAATACCATGAACCACATCCGTAACTTATTAATGATCGAATTTTACAATACCTAAGAGATGAGAGATGGTTTATAATGGATCATTTTCAATCATTGTATCATCGTTCGCACTAGTTGGCTACAAAAACTCTACAGTTTTCACGAATGGGATAATCTTTCTTATATTATCATTTAATGCTGATTGAACGTTCCTTGGATGGGTAGGGCATGACTTGAAAGAAAAACAATATTTACGTTCCGGAAATAAGTTTCCAGCAGCTGATAGCTGTCCCTTTGCTTTAGTGTTATAGTGGAACTCTGAATATCGAGTGGAAGCAAAACTTGAATTATGCTTTGGCACGTTCTTCCAGACATTCTCTGGCTAAAATGGTTTGTTTGTAAAAGTCCTCCACCAGCCATCAATATTTTAATATCAGTGGCGAGAAGCATGGTTGTTACTGACTAAGCACACTTTATCAGGTATCGATATATATCCGATCATGTTTACATATCCTCCTCTTAGTAATACCAAAATCTCGATCGTTTTGGAAGAAATGAGTGTCCTCGAACTGCTGAAATGAATAACTGGTCAAAACGAGCAGTATCTTTGGGCTATTTGTTTGAAAATGTGGCTTTTGCGCCTGAACCTGCACCTTGCCTTCCTAAGCTAGTTTTAATTGAAAACGAATTTTCTTATTTTTTGTAACTGAAGTGGTTTCTGCACTCACCGGTTCAATTAAGGACTTCACAAACATTTTTCTATCAACAATTCTTCTATTTGTCTGTTTTACAAAGTTTGTTTGTCCGAAACTGGAGGTATAAATACATCTGACTTACGTCTCCGAATAATCTTGAACAATTTGTAACAGCGTTCTAATATTCCAAAACATTAACTCTTCGAATTTTTGAAAACATCCAGCGTTTCGGAAATGTAGAGGCTGAGACGCAATTGAAAAATTGTAATACTTCAATCTAATGAGAACTTGTTCCTGAGGGGCCAAAACTGCGAAGGAATGAATTATTACAATATAATGAGTAAAAGGTTTTTCTTCCTCTGAAATTACTCATCTCTGTTGAGACGACTTCGCTCGAGCCAGCTAGATCGCCGTGAGTGATAGGTTTCGATCGCTCGAGATCACAAGGAAAGCTCTCGGCTCAGCCTCTCACATTGTATTATTTTCTTTGGGCGTGTACATTGGCAAAAACTGGTGTATAAAATACTTTACTATTGATATACATTGCCTAAACTTCTTAAAATTAACTTACAAATTATTTTACTACTAGGGACTTGAGTAGTTAAGTATGACTGGATATGAAAACTCTACTTCGGTTCGAATTTGAGAAGTTCCTGCTGAAGTGTAATACGGTTTTGTGTATTGGGATTTGAAAGCTCGAGGGGTGTATTTGATAAAAAGATGACGTGATTAATGTGTTTTAACTGAACTCCTGTTAAATTGTGTATTGAGATACCGGCGAGCATTCGTAATGGTGCGGAGGATCTGACTGAAAAACGTGAAGTTTGTGGGTATTAGTTTGGCAGCGCCGTACGCCTGTGTTCGCACATAAAGGTAGGAGTCTTTATGTTAATTTTATGAAGTCACAGTTCGTATGGTATTTAGCAGATCTGTTGATTATTGGTTAAAGTTTGTGTAGTTGAAGTTGCTTGTATAACCTTTGTTATTTATTGTGATTTTTCAGTTGATGGGTATTAAGTAATGGCCTGGGGATTTGCCATTGTACGGGTTCTTGTTCAAGGTGAAGGAGGATGGAGAGATCTGCATTCGGCAATTTGGGACTTTGTCAATTATTGAGGATGTAGATGTAAACGCAGAATTAGTGATTTAAAGGTTGAAACGTCTAAAACAAGAGTACAGAAGTTTCAAAAGAATTTGTTTGTTGCTGAAGATAGGTACAATGAATCCATTTAATCATACAAACTGGTTATAAAATTTTTTAAAAAAAAGATGCTGCTCTGCACCACGTACTCTAGAGTACCCACTCTAGAGCTTAAATAAAACTTCTCGATTCAAAAGTTTCTTTTTCTTAAGTCTTTGATTTTTCTTCGCCATTGTGGATGGGTACTTCCATTGTCTGTCTGCTGGCGGAATCCAATAATCCTTTTTTAAGCTCTTCAAAAGATCTTTCTATAATTTAGAATTTCAAAGCTCTTTACCCGCAACCTTTTTTTAGCAACAAATTTGTTCAAATTTAATAATGTAGATTTTTGCTCTACAATTTGTGAAATGTGCGTGGGTGTCCTGTCATTTCAAGATCTTGATTGAATGAAAACGCGATTCTACATCTTCCCACTGATGTGAGTGGAAGGTGTTAGTCCCTGATGATGCCTACGGTGCTTTCTAAAAAGGTTTTTTGGGTATTATTGTAAGTGGTTGTAATTTTTGTCAATATAAAATATTAGGGTTCAATAAGAATGACACAAATGGACTTGATAACTAATCTAGAATTAGCTAGGACTGTTCTATATTGATCGGATACCCTCAGTCAATTTCCTAGCAATATTGTTGGTGCTGTTTTATTTTTATTTTCCTATCGTATGTTTAGATTTTAACAATTGACTATACATTTTCAGAAGCCTAGAATATCAGTATTTAACTATACCTTACTGTGATTCAGGCACATAAGAGCATCGTCATAAATAGGGGTGAATTTTAATGTAATAATTTTTTTTTCTTTTCACTTGAGAACAACACTGTTTAGTATAGTCATTTATTACTTTCTCATATATGTACATATACACGGAATAATAAACATACTTTTTACAAATTGTATATATGAATATCGTAAACTTAAAAGTTGTAAATGAATGTTTAGTACCTCCACAGCAATTGCACAATTTTTGTTCTCGATTCTTAATAGTAGTAGCAATAGCTGCATCAATGTCATGTGAACTGCTGTCTTTCTTCTTCTTCTGACAAAAATTTTCCATTGTCTATTGTAGTTTGTGGATCGTTGTTTGGGAGTCTGTCTGAATAACATGAGGGCTGCTCCTTTCTTCCTTGCTATATCTAAAATTTCTTCCAAGGCCACAGTAAGGTCTTCTTCACAAATGCTTTGGGTCCCTTAAATAACCCTGTTGTGAATCTGCCCTTCAAATCTTTTGGTCAACACATTTATGTTCGCTTGCATTTACCAGTAAAACACTAAACGTTCTTTACATAGTTGGTGCAAATTGCTTTGTCAAAACACGACACAATTTTGTAAAATATTTTCTAAGTGATGAAATTGGATTGCACAAACTGTCCAAAATTTTAATTTTATAAGCATCTGGCCCAATTAACTTGCTTCCTGAAAAACTATCCAGGCCCCAAGTGATACCCTGAAAAATTATATGTACCCTGCTATTACAGATGTATTGGGACACATTTGTGACTTACAGGTGAAAACTCTTATTAATGGAAATGCAAATATCAGTTCATGATAGAAGTTTATCTAGTTTTTTTACTGTATATTAAGATTGTTCACATTCATCAAAAAACAATATCATTGCAATGGTGCAGAAGGGTTAAATTTACTTTGTTTAACAATATTTAAAAACCCAAATTTTACTAATTTATTTTTTAATATACATTTATATTTTAGTATGTAATGTAATATGAATTCTAATATCATTGAAAGTGATCTGTAATCCTGGGGGTTAGAGATCACTCCCCTCTACTTGGGGGAGGTATTTTAAAACCCCTGGGAGGACCATGTAATTTTGTGTTGCGATGATAAAGAAATTGATATAAACGGAAATAAGGGTTTTTTAGTTCAGAGGGGAAATATTACATCAAGAGAAACTCCATGCCACACCTGGCTAATCCCTTATAATCCTTTCGCTCTTAGAAAACTTTTCCCAAGCTCTTCCCTGGATTGGCATTCTTTTTTCCCCTGTAGGTATCAAAAGGAAAAGAAACCTGGTTCTTGAAATAAATCCCCTGATACAAGAATATTCACCCAGATCTGGGGGCCAGAGCCCGAGGCTTTTGGGCAAAAAACTGCGGGTAAGGAAACAGGGGGAAGTCAAAAAGTTCTAACTTTAAATTTGGAATTTAAATCCAATTTTCTGTTTTTTGTATTAACCCTCAGTGGGCCATCAATCATTTTGAAACCCTGAAAAACACATCCATTATTTAAAAGGTTTATTCTTTAAATTGGTTTTAACATTGTACCTATAAAAACTTTTTAACTAATTTCTCTTAAGGTAATCACAGTTAAACTGTGATCTCTGGCCATAAAAATTTTAAAACCGAGATTTTGTTATAAGGCCGTTTTTGCCTCAGTGTGATCTGAAAAAAATTCATGTTTTAAAAAAATTTTTCTCATTTCAAAACGGTTTTTGTTTATTAAAAAGAAACCACTTGCCCTCCCAGTTCTTCTATAAAATCCGGCATCTACATTTTAGGACTTTTGGACACCTCTTTTCCCTCTGTATTTATTTTTGACGTTTTTGGTCAATTTGAAATTTTTTCAATCTGTATTCTGAGGAGCAGTTACAGTGCCTGCGGACTCAAAGGGTTCCTGGCACCCCCGAGTTGTCGAGGGGTCCATCCCTGCAGGCGTCCCTTACGTATTCTTTGGCGGGGTTCCCCAAATTATCGTCCATGCTCCCCACTGCGGGCCCCTAGGCTTTTACCCGCCCCCTAAGCATGCTCTCCCCCAACTCCCCCTCTTTCTTGTTTCTTTCAGCTCATTCTGGATGTATTTTAGATTTTGCAGACCCCCTCCCAAGTGTAAATGTATAATTTGTAAATATATGTTTTGTAAATGGACGTTTTAATAGATATAGCACCCTTTTCTTTAAGTATTTAGTTTACAATATTACAATAATCATTTTTGAAGACTTAATAATATTGTTTCTCTTTTGTCAGTGAAGCCTGAGCCAGGGTTTGTTTTTATTTTTGTTCCCCACAAAAAATATTAATAAATTAGTATAAATGTATTTAATTTGGAATGGTTAAATGGAACTCTTCTTTGAAATGAATATGATTTAATGAAATTTTGTTTTCTAATTTTTATTTGTTTGCAGCTCGTTTCTACAAATGTTATTTTGTATATTCCCGACCTCTGATTTGTGAGGGGGTTCAGCTAATTTTTCTCCCCATTATTATGAATTTGTTAATGTTGCAGTTCCCCATGATAAACCCCGACCGCATTTGGCAAATGGGGGCCCCGCTGGTAAGTCGGCGCGGCGTTGCGGGAACCGAAAAACGTTTTTTGGCCCGTGCGTGCTCAAGCGGCCCTTTTAAACTCCCGGCCCCCAGCCGGCGAAGTGGGCTGGGCTGGCTTCACCGGCAGGGGCGATGGGGTCACTTGCCGACCTTGATGGGCATGTTGATCGGCGCCTTTAGGCACAGTTTTGTTCAGCGAGCAGCGGGCGGGCTTTTTGGACCGCTCACTCCGCACGCGCGCCTTCTTTTGAATGTTACGAAAGGTTTTTGGGAAACCTTTTCCCAAAGAATTTTGGTATTTCACCCCTACAAAGTTTGTTCCATGTCATACGTAGTTCTGTTTATCACAATTTATGAGAAAAAGGGCCTTATTTCTTTAAAATTTTTTTATGTACGTTTCTATCACCTCGCCCTAAATTGGGCATTCAAAGGAAATTATAAAAAGTATTTCTGTGGTTTGGCGATTTGTTGATGCGCTATAAGTTAGTGTTCCCCTTTTTTAAAAGGGTTTATGTTTTTTTTTAAAACTTCCCCCCTGGGGGTTTTTTTCGGAGGTCGACTGAAATTATTAACTCTGTTGTCGCGCTTTTTTCGCCCTTTGTTCAGGGAGAAGCCTCGACCGTCCTTCATTCTTGTTTGTAAATTTAATTCTGCTTCTTTTTTCCCCGCTGTTTTAATCATCAGGAAAAACCAATAT